>JAPMOQ010014769.1:984206-1019649 GCA_026543055.1 Argiope trifasciata
ATTTTATTTAGAAATCATTCAAAGTTCCAAAAATCAAAAAAATCATCGAAGTCCGAAAAGAAAGATAAGCCTTATCTGTTTTCGAAGGGGAAGGGGGTGAGTTGCAAGGAAGGGGTTTCGCTATCATCCATTTCAACAGGAGTCAACTGAGGTCCTTTTGTGCCAGAACTCTCATTTTCTTCCTACTAACGGTTGAGGAAGGCATTAGAGACATACAGACAAATATTCATTTTTATCTATATAGATTTCTATTTTTTCCGAGATACTCTCCCATACTTTTCTTGTAAGAGTTTAAGAGTAAAAGTATAAAAGTATAAGTTATAAAGGTTAAGTATAAAAGTTGTAAGAGTTTCAATTAACACTCAAACCGTTTTTTTAAAGTAAAAAAAAAAAAAGGAAGGTCTAAGGTATTTCAAGAACCACTGCTGTGCTTCTACCACTTCGTGATAATGAAACCTACCACTTTCGGTGGTGACTCGCCAAGAAAAAACGAAAATGGAATTATTGACGCCAAACGGATTATTTTAACAACACTTGTCATCGGAAACCATGACTTCACAACGGAGACTGTTTTGAAAGATATCTAACGATGGCGACGTATAATCTATAATTTTTATTAGAAAAGTTCGGCATTAAGATATTAAATTCTAAATTCGTATGTCTCTCGTGCTCTATTCTAAAAGTGAACCTGCTATTGTGAGTTTTTATTTAAAGTAAATCACTTCATTTGACATTAAACATAGAAGTTACTTTCTGATTGGGTATCAGGCATTTATTTGGTCCGTTATGCAAATGTAAAATTTAAGACATGGTATAAATACATATAATTGTGCTTGTAATATGATTCGGTGGTGGTATCGGGTTCGTCTTTGTACAAATGTTTCATCGTGTCTTTAAATAGTTCATAATGCGTTTAATTTTTATCTCCTCAATAAATTGTGTTTAATTGAAACTTTCTTTGGTCGGACCCAACCTTTGGAGACTTTCTTTGTCACCCATTCCCCTGTAGTAACAGTCAATTTGTCATTCGGCAGAATCATAAGCGGTTATAAAATGCATCCTGCTTAACACTTTTGACAATAAAACATTGCATTAAAACATATTATTGTGTTTACAATATCAAAATTTGCAAAAGAATAAGAATGAGTGAATTGAGTGTTTCCTTCATAATCTTGCATACTACGCTCACTCAAAGGAAATCAATTCCGACCACCAAATTTAATACGATCGCAAAGGGTTAAAATAGAAGAAAAAGAATATTCAAAATGGTGATAAAGACGAAATGCAATAACTTTTTTTCTGTAGGTACATTACATATTTTTACTTTCTCGTATAGGAAATATATAAAGAGAAAAACTTGCAATCCTTAAAATATTTGAAATTTAGATTTTGAGAATTGCCACATTTTTTTATCTCTCTCAGTTCAAAAAGCACACTTTTGAATTTATGCCTGGATGTAAACTTGCTTTGAGTTAGACGAATTCGATCGTGTATCAAAACCTTCGCATGCGAAAAAAAAAAAAAAACCGCAACAAATTAAAAATGCAAAAGTATTTTAATAAATAAAATATGGTATGTGATCTTGTAACTACAGTTATAGTTTTAAGGTATCCGACTATGTTAAAAACTTTGGTTATCAAATACATTGGCGAATTTTTTAAAATTATTATTTCTTATAGTTCAGACTTTCCTCTTTTCAGAATTATTTATCTTTTCTAGAAAAAAAAAAAGGCCTGGCCTATCATCCAGGGGCCCATATTTTTTCAGATAAAATTTGTCTTTAAATTCCATTTTCTCAAAAGTTTAATTTTCATAAACATTCTTCGCCATTAATATATCTCCAGCACTGATGTAGGTATTAGCATAAAAGTTTCAGCGTGTGTTTTAAATAATATGGGCAATGAAATGAGCCAAAATTTTTATCGTTGGTGAAATACTTTTTCATTTATACGTGTTTTTAGAAAAGTTAAGTTTTAAATTTATGAAAAAAAAAAACATATATATATGTATACTTTTACCCATCACTTCTTTGCATCTGAAAATGTTTCTTTGATTTTGGTTCATTGTATTCTATAACATGTGTACGAAGAAAAATAGGATTGCTGCTTGACAATTTTATGTAGAGTGTGAACCGTTTTGGTTAAATTTCATTAAAATTTACCACAAATTTTCCTTTTTCTCAAAATATATTATATTTTCATATAATTTTGTTGCATTTATAGTATTTTGTATCATAATTGACAAAACATCTAAAAACCGTAGTTTTAAGTAGTTTTTATAAAAATTCAACTTTTCAAAAATATTCCTTTGAACGTTGTCGGATACCTTAAGTCAATTATTGTTTACAATCAACCCGAAAAATGGCGTCCAAAATATCTATTCAGTTTTCTGGTGCTTGTATATTGACCGCATGCCAGTGATTAATAGGAAAGAAACCCCATGACACAATCGATTCACTTCAATAATCGATATTTCACTTGTGCCTATAATTAATGCTCAACTTTTGATGCCTTTTGCTACATCTAGCATATAATTTTCATGCATGTGATACTAATAATAAAAGTCTTAGCGCTCGCGCTCATAGAATTTATAGTTTTAAATGAAGACGGAGCGGATCAATACCTTTCTCAGAGGAAATGCGGAGTATTACCACTGCCGTTGGTTGAATAAATTACTTTAAAAATTAATTTCCGATTTTCGTAAGAAATAACGTCTTTTTTGATTTAAATTTTTTTTAGTTGAAGATTTTGTTCAATGCTTGGGTTCACAGAGAAATTTTTGCATAATTAATGCTTAAATGATGAAAATATAATCTCACCTTCAATACAACCTAAATATAACCAACCCTATTTTGTTTCATGAAATGAATATTTGGCTTGTTGAAATGAAATCCTGCTGCGATTTATACTAAATACTGATAAAAAGATACTTCATTTTGATTCTTTATTGACTGAAGTACAATAAAACACAACGTTGAAAGCTTTGATTAATGAAAACTGCAGATGTTTAAAAGGAAATACAATAAAGCCCTAAAATAATGTATAATATAAGTATGCCAATTTTGCTTACAGTAACTTCCTTTATATCATTTTAGAATTGCCTAAAATTTAGTTAAATTATGCTGAAAAGAAAACAGATTAGAGCAGATTATCAGAAAATTTCCAAAGTAGGATTGGACATATTGGTGACCGGGACGTGATGTCGGGTGGCCACGCAATGAGGAGATTGAATTCCTGCAACTCGCGACCTTGCGATTTGCAGTCGATTTGCTGGCTTTTTTGTTCCGGATAATGAACTCTCACTTAAGCTGATCCAATATATATTCTTTATTTTTCATGTTTATTTATATTTTGTGTATTTATATTTTAGCTATTTGTATTTCATGTATTTATATTTCATCTATTTTATTTATTTATTTACTTATATTTTATTTATTCATTCATTCATTTATATTTATTTATTATTTAGTTACTTATATTCCATTTATTTATTTTTCTTATTCTTTTATTTTTCTTTCCCTCAATGCTTTCATTTATTTTTAATACTTTTAATTTCTTTCTCTCTCTGCTTTTATTTTATTTCGATGTTTTTTTGGCGCTGCCTCAAGCTTCTTTTGCATCTTGTACATGTGCATAGGAAAGAAATGTCTGAATATTCTTTTGATAGCTATTTAAACTCTATTTTTTAAAATGTAAATGTAAGCGTTTCATCGGTGTAACGCCACTTTCGACACACACCTAATCATCATCAGAATACATCAGAATATCAGCTAGACAAAAGTGATCACCAATGTTTAGTGGCTGTTACTGGCTTATTAAGATACCACCACAGCTGTTTTGATTTTTGGACCTCTTTGGCAGTAATATTTAAAATCTTATCAAAAATAAAATTAAAAAAATATATATAAATTCTTTTTGAAATTCATGTTGAAATTCGAGTAGGTGGAAACACAACAAATGGTATAATTGCCAGCGTTGCATGACAGAAAAAGCTAGCCTGAATCATTCGATAAATTATCCTGGGGAGTGTTTCTCAGATGGAAGTGCTCTCTCAATTCAAACAAAGGATTCTGCCTCGGTTGTTGATTCGCGGGAGTAATCACCGTCTTCAAAAGTTGCAGCAATCTTTTTGAAGAAAAGAAGGAATTTTTAACACATTTTATGCGGGACACGTCCTAGTACGTTTACTGACGATGGATACCGGAGCGCGGGTCACGTACTACCAGTACGGGTGTGTGTAACAACACGGTTTGTTTGTGGGTGCAAAAATAACGGTATACACAGGAAGCCGAATGTTCTTGTCTACTGCTGTTCTTGTCTACGATACTATTATAAATTTTTCTACTGGAAAAATGGAGACAGATAAAAACTAGTTTTTACATCACTCGATGCGGAACCACAGAACGGGAAGGTGGATTAAAAAAATCCATTTAGATTTAAAATTCACTTTTTATTTATCCTTGCGTAAATGAGTGAATTCTGCGTCTTCATAGAGAAAAATGCTTTGAACGTTACCACACTGTAAAGCATGATTCGTTTTATGATTGCTCTTTTCATTTTTTTTATAAAGTAAAAATGTTTATATAAAACATAATTCGAAAAAATGAAAACTATATACTACTATTTCTATTTGATTTCTCATATCTACGATACTATTATAAATTTATCCACTAAAAAATATATATTTCTTGTTTACAAAAATCTTATGATTGTTATTTAAATATTTGTTTATATATTTCAATCTAAAAAGCTGGTTAAAAACTGAAATCATTTTCTATCTATTGAGATGTAACTGAATAGCTAAATGTACGCGCAAAACGCCCGGTACCATTCCGTTGCGAAATGGACCCGCTCACGGTGAGTTAAAAAGCAGTCACTGCATCATGACAGAATTCAAAGAATTCAATATGACAGTCAAAATTATTAAATGGATGAATAATAAAATTCACGCCTGGCGGCCTCAGTGCGAAGCGAGGCAAAAGAGACTCCGATTAAACTTCTCACAGAATGTTCTATAAATCCTTTCACTGACAGAATATCTCCCGACCGAACCGATTCTCAACTTTTTGTAACTTCTCAACAACTTTAGATAGTACATTAGAAAAAAATATATATATTTTAAAGTAAACAGTTCATTTGAAAAGGAGATGAACTCAATGCACTTTAAAATAATTATAAAAACTAACATCGTTGGTAGATTTTTCTAATTTAAGAATCTCTCTCCCCCCTCTCCAACTGTTGGTAGAATCTAACAATCATAAAAACTAACATCGTTGGTAGATTTTTCTAATTTAAGAATCTCTCTCCCCCCTCTCCAACTGTTGGTAGAAAGAATCTATCCCTCTCCCGACTTCATCGATAAGATATTGCCTACAAACAAACAAAAATATGAGGAATCAACTTTAAATTTAAAAAATAATTAAAATTACTGCAAAATACTGCATTTATGCTTTTTCAACTCTTTCTTTTTTTTAAAAAAAAATCGGCATTATTTCCCGATTGCTTTATTGTCTCTAAATTGTTTTAAAAAATTACTTTATATTTATAAATATTTCATCAGTTATGATAATCATTCACTTTACATCAATTCTTTATATATATATATATTTATTTATTTCATCTTATGTACTGTATTTGGTGAAAATATGTTTTATTAGCATCATTCTAGGAAAATTCGAAACATTGTGAATAATCATGAAAGAACCTTCATTGAACATACGGTATCTCCAAAAAGGAATAAATCAGTAGATACAATATAAGGGGTATTATATAAAATATACTATATATATAAATAATAATATTATATAAAATGATTATAATATTATAATATTTATAATGATTATAATATTTTATTATAAAATCATAGTATTTTTTTAATAATATATGAATTAATTTCTTCACAAATCAATGAATCAGTAGATACAATATAAGGGGCAAATAAAATATACTTTATATATATATAATAATAATATATAAAATGATAATATTATATTTTATTATAAAATCATACAATTTTGTTTAATAATATATAAAATATATGTTTAGTTGTGTGTATCAAACGTTAATTACCGCTGTTTCAATTTTTTTTCTATACATCAATTATAAAACTACTCTGCTTTGGGATATTAACGTTCTAAATGAATAAAATTAAAGTTAATTAATAAAAAAAATTACTTTTTTTCGTTAGTGGAAAGGAAAGAGACGGTACATTAACCTTCAAACTGCGGTTTTTAATTTTTGCCCGTCCCTCGCATATCCTTGACAAGGGTGGTAATACATCTTAACATCGTTAGGGCAATCCGCCTCAAAATACCTTTAAGTGTCGACTTCTGACACATTGCCCGCGAAAGGTGACGCCCACTTGCCAATCCTCACTTTAGCCCACCGATGGGAGTGAACGCCTTTTCAAAGAAACTCCTCCAATCGGAAGCCGACAACGAGTCTGCGGGATGACGCACTCTCTGAAGACGCCCTGTGAACTCGAGAGAGATGTCTTTTGGCACTTCATCGCTATAGTTGGCGCTATTTTCTTTCGTTGAAGAGGGTAAAATGAAAAGACATTGCACTTCGATTATTATCATCTGATTCTTGTGGCTAGAGATTTTACTGGCGAATTCTAACGTAGTAAAATTTTAATGTATTAAAAAACGTAATATAAATAATTTCGTAATTTAAAATATTCAAAACAACTAATATTATATTTATTATTCATACAATTTTTTATAAAATTTTAAAATTATTTACATTTATTAGAATTATTTAGGAACAGTATTTTCGATTTCCTTTTTTTGCTATTTAATACTATTTTTTCGAATTTCTTCTTACGAAAGAAAGGGCTTAATATGCGTTCTTATATAAATTATCTGAGATTAACATGTTCAGTTTTATTCCGAACTAGCTGATTTGCCAAAATCAATCTCTACTACAGTTTTCAGTTAAACATTTTATATAACTTTGCATAGGATTTTATACATCTTTTTCAGTAAAACTTTTTTTTTATCTTCAGATTTTGATAGTCTTATAATCCATCGCTCTATTACAGAAGTCTTAAACTTTTCACTTCTATATGCTACATATCTTTCTATTTTTTTTAATTTCAATTAATAATAATTAAAAAAATGTTTCGCTGAAATTAAGTGTAACTTTTTTAAAATGGGAGCTCAGAAAACAAAATCTTTCGGCTTTGAATCCTTATGGGTTAAACGGAATTATTTTTATAAGCATTTCAAAGAATTGTTCCATAAAAATTTCTCTGATTCCTCATAAAATACTGTTTTTAGCTTTACTTTAAAGAGGATTTAAATGACATAAAATAATAATAATTTATTTTATTTTGATCAATAAATACATAAAAAAATATTATGAAGTTTAAATCTTGTAGAATTTTTTTCGTTTTAAAGAATTATGTTTTGAGAATCATACTTGGCATATCAGTTTTTAAATTGTTAAAAAAATAGTGTCTATCTTCTGTGATCAAATATGATAGAATCAAAGTTTTGCTCATTTTTAGAGAAATCAACATTTTTATAATCTTTGGAACCTGTGGAAAATCTGGAAAGTGATTTGGCGTATCTGCTTTGAAATGGTCGCTGGAGTGGTCTAAAATCACGTGTTTTTATTAAATATTCATATTCAAATTCTCGTTAACCACTTAGTTTTAACTGCAGTAAAATGGATTATTTTAAAAGTTTTTGTGTTTGGCAACGAGCTCATTCGCTGGCGATAATCGTCACACTTAATTTCTTTTAAATCATGTAGATATAACTTCGTGTGCATAATTCCGATAGAAAACTTTAAAACTGTTTTATCTGAATTATCTCTTGCATGTGCTCAGTTTATTTTGTACATAAACTTTTATAATGAAGATCCGTCTCATGACTTTATGGCGCTGTTAAAAACCAAAATATCTTAGTATGCTAATGTAGTATTTCAGGATAGTACCACATTTTTTATATATGTCTAGTGGACTAGACAGATATGAAACGGAAATCTTATTCTTTAATTTCCAACAACGTTAAAAAAAATCTTCATTCTATAATGGATGAAGTAATGAAAATGATTTGAATATCTGGGCAACTATATAATCTATTGTTGAAAATTCAACAATATATTAAAATAAGTAAATGAATAAAATGAATTGCTTTTTAAAAAATTCAAAATTTCATTCAACAATTTACACAATTCAATTGGCATCTCTAAAAAGACAATTAAAACAAAATTTTTTTTGAAAGGATGTGAAATTTATTTTTGTGCGAAAATATTTTTTAAAATTATCTTGGGGGAAAGATGCTAAATTTTCGCTCTTTTTTTTTAGTCACTAAAAAAAAAAAAAAAAAAAAAAAAGTATTTAGTAGACTTTTTTTTTTACGCAGGTTTTTTTTTTTCCTGACGTATACCAAATATGGTAGTTGTAAATGAAACGGTCTTGCCTATAGAGTGCCAACACATATTCATCACTATTATCTGTACAGACTAAAACTGAAATGCTTGCAACAATTTTGAATAGAAAAATGAAAAAAGCGTCTTATTAAATGCAATCTATACTCTAAGTTTTCTTTAAAAAAGAATTTTGTTCTCAAATTTTAATTTCAGCATCAAATTTAAAATTATAAAGATAATAATTCTGAAAAAAAATAATAATAGGATCAGTTAAGATAATTCGGACCATTTTCTATTTTTCTGTTTAAATGTGTCTCTACTGAGTTTTATTTCAATCAATAAAAAATGATAAAAAGACACTACTTCATGAATTTTACTTTATTCCGAAGTTCTATTAGAGTACCTTTTTTTTAAAGTTCGAACCAGTGCTCAAACTGCATGGCTGTGTTATTCTTGATATCTTATTAAAACTTCGTCTATCCGTTTGTAGATATTCTCTTGTCATCCTGTCGATACTGCTACGTTCATTGGAGGCGGGGTGGTCGGCTGTATGCAAGAAGAAGTGGTGGAGGGGTGGTCGGCTGTATACAAGAAGAAGATATCCTCTTGTCATGTAACAGTCCTTCATAATCTTTAATAATTCAATTCATGGCTGCTCTATTTCACAACGGCTCAGATATTTCGTACAAAGTCATGAAAACTACAAGCATACTGTAAAAAAATACTTTAGCCATACACAGAGGAGTATATAGCTATTTATTTCTTTATTCATTCGTAATGCTCTTGTCAAGTGAAACTTTGAATTTTCTTTCAGTTTCCGATGAACTCAACTGCTTTTGTTTAAAATTATTATCTTTGAGACGCAACAATTCGTCGACATTTCCTAAAAAAATGTTTCATTTTAAGCAAGCTAAATATTCAGGCACGCAGTATTGAGATGTCCAGCCTTAAATCTTTATAACAATCTTCATATTTTAAAGAATTTATATTTTCGTTCTTTCTTTTTTTAAAAAATTCAGTTTTCTCCAACAAAATTGTTCTCTTCTAACCTTAGGTTCACTTTAGAACCACATACCATCCGCTTTAAAGAAAAAAAATTATGTTGACTTCTAAATATTTTATGAAGCAACAGATCGATTCCCTATTTAAAATAATCAAGAAATATTTCTTTTTGTTGCTATTTTCGAAATGAAATGATAAATCTATTTAAAACATTTTACAGAAAAAAAAGTGCCGTTTCTTACTCTAACCTTTACCGTACCTCACTCTAACTTCTAGTATTATTTTTTTTACACTTAGCTATGCTTTTTTTTTTTTTGCATGTTTCAATAATGAGGAAATAATTTCTATACCTTGAGTAAGATTAATTTTCTACATCTAAGCTACTTGAGGAAATTCCTTTCGTAGGAAAAATTTCCTGTTTTCACTTCGTCATGATTTCATAACCAATTACTCCACAAATAATTTAGTCTAAGAATCTCGTAATTATTTTCTGAAGTCAAAGCTAAAAAGGATTCTAGAGCTCTGTATTTAAAGCATTCATTTTTCTGCCCGTGATTTTAAGTTTGCAAATATTACTATTTTCTAAACCCCTGCTCATCGATATAATTCTACTAGTTATTCAAAATTGGAATTATGTTTAGGTTCAGATTAGTCCAAAATAGAATTAATTTACTTGTACTTCGATAGATATTTTCACTTAAAGACACGTTATTCCCAAGAGAGAGCAATTAAATGATATCGGCGAGTTACTGCAAACTGCAGACGACAGTATACAATTGCGAGTATTTTTTCTTTTAACTATACTACAGAATATATCACCTGGTAAGAGTGTATTTGCAGAGTGTAAATTTTGCTAACTTTGTTTATGCATAGTTTCAAATGCAACGTAAATGCTTCGAGTGGCCTTCTGATTGTGAAGCAGAAACTCGGAGGACATTCTCTGCATCATCTGATTGTAAAGCATAAAGCCGGAGGACATTCTTTGCAGCATCTGATTGTGAAGCAGAAAACCGGAGGACTTCTCTGCAGCATCTGATTGTGAAGCAGAAAGACGGAGGATATTCTTTGTAGCATCGTGGCACGGAGATCACCTTTTCAAAGCAATCACTTTCCATGCCGCAACCTGGAGATATCGTCTCCTCTTATTGACTGTGCAAAAGCACCTGTTGTAAACGTAACACATGCCCTTGAGACAGAAGTTTGTGGCTCTTCTTATCCTGGACATTGGTCAGACAGCACGAGAATAAATGTACGGCCATCTCTCCCTCTCCATCCAAAGCAGGCATGCACGAGTGATTCTCGGGAAGGGCGTTCATTGCCCTTCCTCCATTCAAATTGAAAAGTGTGAATGCATTCGTTGGAAAGAATGCTTTTGGAGTTTTCCTTCTGCAAACGCCTCCTACGCATCGAATTGTAGGAAGGATGGTATTCTAAGTTTCCTGTCGATACTGCTACGTTCAGTGGTGGCGGGGTGGTCGGCTGTATACAAGGTATTCTAAGTTATTCGGCACAGAAACAAAAAGAACCTTTCAAAGAATGGTTCCAAATCCCCCTGTGTAGTAAATTTCGAATCCAAATGGATTTAAAGAGGAACAAATAAACCCTAATGCCTGATATAAGTTATTTTATTATACTAAAATCTTCTCAAATAGTTAAATAATTTTTTTAGTTAATTGTAGTTTGCTTTTTCGATGGGAAAAAGGGGGGGGGGGAGATTCATTTAGCTTTAGAGGAAAAATATGCCTAAATTAAAAGTTTTAGTATTTAAATTCAAACACTTTATCAGTGATAATTTATCCTTTTTCATTTGTTACTTAGAAAAACGTTTAGTAGTAAATAAAAATTTTACAAGAATTGAGGAAAATATTTTAATTTTGAATGTCTGGACGAACAATGAATAGTGCCGAATTTCTTAGCAGCAAAGGGCATAAAAAATTCAAAATAACTACTCACCCATTTTTAAATAGTGCATTAAATAAATACTTTCAATCTCTCTAGATATTTTTAACTAAGAATTTTTTAAATTCTATTTATTTATTGCTTGATTGATTCCGAAAAACTTTAGAAGGATGTTAATGCGTCTCATCACATCGCTTCAATCTGACGGCTGGTTGCAGAGAGGAAAATTGGTTTCAGTGAGACCTCAGTTTGCTTTCCCATTTTGATGATTCTTTCTGCTCAATCGATGCATTTACTTTTCCATTGAAGTGATTATGTTAATGAGTGATGGTTGCATGGATATCGTTGAAAGCAACTAACATTCTATCTTCATCTCTCGTTCAAAACAAACAACGCACGTATCACGTTACATTGTTTAAAGTGCTGGTCAAGCGTCAAGCCTAAGCAGGTTGAATGGGAGAGGGACCAGCCAAGGCACGCACTGTCTACGGACACAGCTCACTAGAATGGCTCACGAGAGCTCTGGAGCAACCGAGGGCCTTTCTTTGGCAAAATGAACAGGACTTCCCTTTCTTGAAAAGTTCCACTGTCAATAAAGAAAAGGTGTGACGTCTTCGTTAGTGATGGCCAGTTGGTTGGTTAATTTAATATTAATGGCGCAAGAGCCAAAAGTAGGCTATTCTGAGCTAATTGTATGGTTTGAGATGGCACCAAGTGAGGAGTTAAATATTTAAGGAACAATAAAAATCAAGTGGGTAAAATGGCAGCCATCAAAACACGAGAGATGAGTGAGGTAAAACAAGTTTATTGTTGGAGAGCAGCTCTATGAAAGGGTAAAACCCAATAGCCTTTAAAAAGTTAACAATATACTGATGTTCTCCCACACGTTCTCGTATGTTGTGGTTACAATATGTTATGCGATGAGAATTAAAGCACTCAGCTAGGATATGCGCAACGGTAAAATCAACATTACATAATGGAGAAGTAGGTCCTCTCTCAGCGAATAATAGGTGTTTGTGAGTAAAGCGAGTATGAGAGATGCGAAGACGAGTCAGTTTCACATCGGCACTTCTGGTGGTAATAATGGGCACTGTTTAATGAAATGTAACTGAGTCTCCAGATAACAAGGTTCCTGCCAAAGGGAATGGATGTAATGAGCGGCAGCAAGTTTTATATTTAGGTATGGAATTGCTGTCTGCCATACACTAGAAGCTGCTTTGGCAGCGCAATCAGCGTCTTCATTGCCTAAAATTCCAACGGGACTTGGAAACCAGCAAAATGAAACTAAAAACCCTTTGGACTGTAGTGCTCGCAAGCAACATTAAATATCTACTGCCACAGGATGCATCCATTTACCAGGGTGGGATAATATCACCAAAGCATTCATGCTATCTCTATACAAAACAAATTTACTCCTATAAGAATATGTAGTTTTCTGAAGGGCACAAATAACTGCAACAAGTTTTCCGTCTTCGTTAGTGAAATGGAATGGCAGAAGAAAAAACGGGGAACTCAATTTTCGGGTAGTGAAATGAAAACAGACAAAAGACAGCGACAGACGAGCAAATAAAATGAGGAGTGGTGACATTCAAAAGCTTTTATCAGCTCTTCTCTGACCTTCGGGGGAAAAACGATAATTACAATAAGAGCCGAAAGAGGAAGTTGTACTAAAAGCATTAAAAGAGGACATTTGAGAAAACATAAAGATTAAGTATAATATACACATGTGCGTGATTTAATCCATTCGGTGTTTGAACTCTTCCGCTTCAAATTATCAGTCACATGCTCCATTCAGTTTCTAATTCATGTTTAAAATGAATGAAATTTTATTTTTTATTTGCCGTAGAAAGTTGTTTCTCGTTTGAATAACGTTATTAGCAATATATATTATTATCAATAATAACAGGCCAATGTGATGAACTGCTGACTAAATTTACAGGCTTTAATTAAGAGCAAATGAAACGTTGCATTTATATAAATACAGAACACAACTACCAAAAAGATCTTTTTTTTTATGGCTACTTTTATACTATAGAAATTAAAATTCCTTTTTTTGATGCTACAAGAATGGATTTCAATCTAATAGTAACTGCCTCTACATAAATTCCATAAAAAGAAATCTAATGCAATTACTTCAAAAGCCTGTAAAGAATAAATGTCATCTCAATCTCATTTCATCTGAGCGTGTGTTTTACCTCATAAAGAAACAGAACAGAAAATGATTACTTCTTCCGCTCTCCAAACTTTTACGGCATCGTGAAATGAAAGGCTCTGTCGGCAGAAATGTGTTCGTTGAAGCTGAGTGTCGGGGCATGGAAAAGTAACATTTTGCTCAGTCGTCAAAGCATAATTCTTCCTTTAAAAAAAATAAACCAATACAAAAAAAAACCTATTTGAATTTATTAACAGAGCGAAGGCCGACGTCCTGGCACAGGGGTAGCACGTCTTCCCCGTGATCTGGACGTCCCGGTTCGAGCAGGGTTTTTTTTCCCTTGTGTTCTTTCAGTGAGATGCGTGAATGAGCCCCTCTGTAAAAAGGGGTTATGCAAGCGAATGTGCGTGTGCCATCTTCATTTGAGCTAGAAGTCAGACTTCTGCCTTCGGGCGATCAGGGATCTTTGCCTTCAGAAGCCACTGCAACCTCTTGCAGCTTTAATACCGACACGACAACAACAACAATAGTCTGCGTCTCATCTTTTTATTCTTTGATTTATGTTTTCTTCTCTCAACAGGGAGAAGAAAACATAAATCAAAGGATAAAAAGACGCAGCTAAAATTTGTTAAGAAAACGGATCATATCACAAATTGGAAGAATATTAAACCGAAGAAGAGGAGGCTAAGTATTAAAATAAACAAAACAGTTTCGGGTTTTTTTTTTTTTTTTTTTTTTTTTAAAGTAAATCAACAGTTCATTTTGTTTATCTCCCTAGTGTGGCTCCAATGATCACCTGAGTGAGCCAAACATTTTTATCGAGCCGTTCTGTCGGCGATGATTACAAGCAGCCTCTCATCTTGAATGGGCTTTTTTTGTACGAGAACTAACTTTTTAATTATCAAAATCTCTGCTTCAAAACTCTATTCAAGACCTTAACAAATGTGTGTAAATAAACTGTCACATAGATTTAAAGCATTACAAAAATGATAAAATACTTAAATAATGTAAAAGAAACCAATCATTTTTTGAAAAGTAAAAAGTATAGAATGAGGCACTTTATGAAGGATGTCTTTTAATACAAAATGAGGGGAATGAAAACATTGAATTCGTTGATAATCAAAACGTGGGCACTCTATTAGAATGTGCTGAACTATCAAAAGGCATTGGCATAAAGTACATCGAGGGGAGGGCTCCCCCAACTACAAATGCCTACGTGTATAATGGTCAATTCTCAATTCTAATAGGGTCAATTCTCAAACATGTAATAACTGTATCCAATTTTCTGCTATTTAAAATGGGCCAACACTCGATGGAATATTTGATAGAGTGGAGCTTAGTTGTCTCTTTACTGACCCATTCTGACTGCCATTCCATATTTCTAACTTTTAAAAGAATAAGAACGGTTAATAATTCAAGTGTATTCGCCGACAACTCATT
This sequence comes from Argiope trifasciata, assembly GCA_026543055.1. Taxonomy (NCBI): domain Eukaryota; kingdom Metazoa; phylum Arthropoda; class Arachnida; order Araneae; family Araneidae; genus Argiope; species Argiope trifasciata. The sequence continues at coordinate 999,078 of JAPMOQ010014769.1, forward strand.
TTTGCACAACTTATTACACATTCGACAGCGTAATCTGTAATGTTCAATCAATTTTACTCATTCATTGCTAGCCTTCAATCAACATAAACAGAATGAAATAGTTAAGTTTTGGGGGAAATCTCCCTCTCACGTCACTGATCATACTGAAATGCATTGTTACGGCAAATCTGATCTCAGAGTCAGCGGCCAGCAAAATTACTTTTTAGCATGATAAATCGATGAACATTCTTTTATTCGTGCCAGAAATGAAGAAATGAGTGATTGATGTCATTCGTCTTGTAAGAAAGGAGAACGAAGTATCGTGCTCCTCACAAGTATTTTATTAAATACCAACTTCTTTCGACAGCCGACCACCACTAAATGTAGCAGTATCGACAGGATTTCTTCTTAAATATTAGCTGGTACCCGGGGCGTAGCTTCCGCAGAAGAAATAATTTAGGAAATTTCTTCTGGAATTTAACATAATTATCTTGTTTAAGGTATCAGACTACGTTAAAAACGCTGGCTTTTGATCACATTGGAGAATTTTTTTTAAATTGTTGTTCCTTGTAATTGAGACTTTCCAAAACAGTTTATCTTTTCTAGGAAAAGGAAGGCCTCACCTATTATCGAGGGGAATTTTAAGCAAAAAACATTTTTCAGTTACAATTTGTCTTTAACTTCAGTTTTAATTTTCATGAAAATTCTACACTGTTCAAATGGTATTTCAAAAACTAATAGAGGTATTTAAATAAAAATTTAAGTCTGTGTTTTAAATGATGTGGACAATGAAATGAACTAAAATTTTTATTGTGGGTGAACAACTTTTCCATTCATAGGGGTTTTTATAAAAATTAAGTTGTGAATTTACAGAAAAAATGCATCTATACGTCTATTTTTACCCGTCTCTTCTTTGCATCTAAAAATGTTTCTTAGATTTTGTTTCAGTCCATTCGTTATTGTATTCTATAACTGGAGTACAAAGAAAAATAGGATGGCTACATTACAGTTTTGTGGAGTGTTAACCGTTTTGGTGAAATTTCATTAAATTTAACTACAAGTTTTCCTGTTTCTCAAAATATATTATATTTACAAATACTTTTTTTTTTATTTATAGTGTTTAGAATTCACATACATCTAAAAATCATAAATAGTTTTTTTTTAAATCCAATTTTTCAAAATTTTTCCATCGAACATAGTCGGATACCTTAATTTGAAATGGGAGGAAGAATATTTAATTTCTTTTAGACAATAAATGCATTCATTAAAATTGAATTATATATAAAGGAGAAATATCAATAATATTTAATTTATTTTTCTGACTAGAATAATAAAGTGCTTTCGAGTAGATAATACTTTTTGTTTTCCCGTCTCCAGCAAAAACAAATATCCAACATACCGCTGGCCATGTTAAAAACATGGATTTTCTACTTTCAATCTGCATTCTTGAAGTGATCGACCTTCCGACGTGTTGATGGTCATCGAGAATGCAAGCCGAATGGGGAACTGCAGTAGTTTGAAATTAAAAGGAATGTCATTGGGAATAATGGGAATGTGTGGAATGAGTACATCTTCCCCAGTTGATTTAAGAATAATTGTCTCGATAACATTTGAAATCAGTTTATTTTAAATTAAAATTTCAAACCTATTGGGCTGGTTCCCCTAAAGCTTTCTAGCATATACTCTAATAAAGCTGTTGCCTTATAAACGACCTAAGCAGCATTTGCGCACCCTAGCTACGAAATATTAACCTCCTAGCATGAATTTAGCATCTTCATTAACTCTGTTGTGCTATTTGGAGGTTAATCCTTGGTTAATCGATGCAGTAAACAGATCTAACTATGTTTTTTTTAGATATTAGATCAATTTACTATGCCTATAACGATTCCGTAAGTGCAAGTAATTAGTTGTCAAAGTTTTATCGCAATCGGATGAGGGGTACGGCCGCGCATGCTGTACTAACAAATAAAAATTCATTTTTATATATTAGATTTGTTAGTATTTTTTCCGACTTTATTTTTTTTTGTTTTCTTTTCCTCTTGTGCCATTTTTCGACGACTCCCTTTATCTTAATCACCTTAAATAATAAATAAAGGGTGATGAAAGGCCGAAATTAAAAATTCGAGATTGAAAGCATCGGGGAAATTTGACTCGTTAAAATACCGAATCCCTCGATTTTTTTTCCCGGCGGATTTTGTGAAATATTTCTGAAAACAAACAAACAAAAAAATTTCTCAAGAATAAAACTACATTAATGAGAAAAAGAATTTCGGTGGATTAAGAAGGGAAAAAAATCTTCATGATGTGAAGAAAAAAGCATTCAAAAAATACTATTTGTGTTTAAAAACCTTTTCTTTTTTGGTTTCACTAGACATTTATATTTTCAACTTTAATGAGCATTACCTAAAGAGGCTACAAAGAGGAAGCGACAGTAACACTTTTACAGGCAACTATCTTTCAGGCTGGTTGGTAAGAGCCTCAGTCTCGTAACCGAAAGGTAACGAGTTCTGTCCTTGTCTCGGCCGAAGGCCGCCGTGTTGGCTCATGGCAGTTGGGACACGTTCAATAGGTCGGAACTGCAGTCTTCCAAGTTCGCAGAACAAATGATACCACTGGGGGAACTGAATCAGGGATGAGTCGGTCTCTGATTTCTATCTGAATTCTGACTTGCGGAGGTATGAATGAGCTCGACCACCCCCTAAAAAGGGTTGTGTCGTGTGTGTTCGAGCAAAAGGTGTACTTCCCCTTGAACGGTGCTCTTTAATAACGAAAGGCGACCACTTCTGCCTTCATTCGAAAGAGTTCCGCTCATTCGGACTTGGCATGACCTAAATGGCATGACATTAAACCCACCACCACCCACTATCTTTCAAAGGAGAACATTTTGGCACCTTGTATTCTACATATTTTGTTAAAAAAGAACATCACACAGCATTAGATTTTCGTTCTTTTATTCTTCCATTTTTGTGGAATCTGATATTTATTTATAATTTGGGTTAATATATGAAAAACACTTCCTTGTGGAGAAGCTATTTAAAATGGTAATACGACTGCTAGTGTTTATCATTCGAAATATCATCATTTCAAAGATCCTTAATTGATAGCTAAACATTTTCATATTGACTTCGTATTTTTATTTTTATTTCTTTTCACGAAAACTAAATTCAAATTGAAGCATTATTTATGTTTTTACTGAAGGAATCCGACTGCGTTCGAAGGAAAAATTTTAAAAATTAAATTTTTTTAGAAATTAATTATGGTTTTTAGATGTTTTGTCAATAATAAGCACTCTAACACAAAAACAATCGATTGAAAATATATTTTGAGAAATGGGAAAATTGTGGTAAATGTGAATGAAATTGAACCAAAACGGTCAACACTCTACACAAAATTGTAATGCAGTCCTATATATATAATGTCCTATTTTTCCTTGCACTCAATCTATAAAATACAATGATAAATGAAATGAACCAAAATCTAAGAAGCATTTTGAGATGCAAAGGAGTGATGGGTAAAAATATACTTATGTATGCATTTTTACCATCAATTCACAACTCAATTTTTCTAAAAACACCGATAAATGAAAAAAGTATTTCACCAACAATAAGACTTTTGGTCCATTCCAACACCTAAAACACACACTGAAATTTTTATGTAAGCACATCTATTAGTTTTGGGGATATCATGTGAACGGTGGAGAATGTTTATGAAAATTAAAGTTTTGAGAAAATTAAAGCTAAATACAAATTTTAGTTGAAAAATATGTGACTCTGGATGATGGATTAGGCCTTCCTTTTCTTAGAAACAATAAACTGTTTCTGGAAGTAAAAAGTCTGAACTACAAGATTTTATAAGAATTTTTTAAAAATCACCAATGCAGTCGATAAACAATGTTTTTAACGTAGTCGGATACCTTAAGTAATATATTTTGATGGCATTTCAATTGTGTATTGTTTGTCATTAAACGTCGTCTCATTATCTTCAGCCTCGGATGCCACATCTTTGTGCGAAGAGATTCAGTCAAGCGCGTTTATTTAATTCCTTTTAAATGAAATCCTTCACACCTTTCAATACGACGCCTTGATTTATTTTTCTCTCTATTTTTGTGGAAGCCACTATCTTGCATTGATTAGAGAAAATTACGTTTTAAAACTGGATTTTTGGTTTTGTAAAAAGGATGCAATGATAATTATGAATTGCGAGCAGTTAAAAAATGAATTTAGCCTAAACTTAAATATAACTTTCAGCATTTGTAACTTTTTTTATTCACAAATAATCAGAAAATATTTTATTCCTTACTTTAAACAATGATTTATACAACAAAACGGTGCATTGAAAATGTAAAAGAACTCGAAGTGACGCAATTTAAGTAAAGAAAGCTAAAAAGAGTTTAAACAAAGGGAAAGAAAAAAAACCTAATTGAAAGAGAATTTCACTTTCGAATTCTCTGATCTTCTAACAGAATGAAACTCACAAAATGTGCTTACCAGGAGGGTAAAAGTCTTATGCATTCATAAAAAAAATGACTTTAGCCTTAAAAATTATCTTTTTCCATCTCATCAATTCTATGTAGAAATTCTAATTCATTAATATAACATTTATAGAGATTTTTAAACTTCTTTACATTTGTTGTATCGCTTTGTCCTTTTTTTTTTCTTTGCCGAAATATTTACTGTTAACAGTTGTCACATATTTGAATCGAATGCATGGAAGAAATGTTTACGGTAAGATTTGGTTTGACACAAAATTCCATCTTTGAATTATTTTATGATTTTAAGCTCTTCTTTTTAATCTTCTTCAATCTTCTTTAGTCAATGATTTTATGTAATTTTATTACAATGAACAGTTAGGAAAAAATAAATTTCTTTTTCGTTTAAAATCGAGCAGGCATTCTGAATAATTTCTCCTATGTCCAAAGCAAACTTCAACCGCACCATCCTTTAATTGGGCACAAGCGCGCATCAAATTGCTTGATTACGTGTTGACGTCCGGTGATGCGCGAGAAACCGCCCCGCCCATTTCCAGTTTCAACAGTTGGCTGCCGTTTCGGTCGCCAAGCGAACACTTCTTCGGCAACCCTGCGCCAAAGTTAACTTTTCCTCGCCCGCGCAGAAGGAGGTTTAAAGCTACGTAACAAAACAAAAGTGTCACTGGTGCGGGATACTATGTGCATTTCTCGGTCCGGCCAACCAGCATGCAGCGCGCATCTTTTTCGATAGACTCCCTGATATCCGGGAGCCCCGCGAGTCCCGGTTACAGGAATCCGGTAGCAGCCTTCCAACTGCCATTTTTCTACAACGGTTATGTGTTTCTGCCGAGAACTGGACTCTACCCGGCCGGAGCCATCGGCTTTCCCGGACAGACGCCTCTGTGCCTGCCGGATCATTTCTCGGGGGCGCCCCGGCCTCCTTTTCCGGACGCCCCCCTGGACTGTAGAAACAACACAAATGGATACGCTAACGCAGCGTCTCCGTCCTCTACCACGAGCAACAGGTCTTCCGCCTTTGATCTACAGAACAGTAAGCAAATCTCTCTTTTATTCTCTAGATTTTTAAGGATTTCAAGTTTCTTGTCTTTTGTAAAGTTTGATCGGTTTGAAATGAGTCTATTTTGAAAGTATATTCAACAGCTACTTCAAAGTCCCTTCTTTAGAGAGACCAAAAATATCATGGCATTTTATTTTTTTAAAGATTCTTTGGTGATTCTATCTGTCAGTAAATGCATGCAAGTTAAAAATGACCCAGGAAATTTGAGCTGATATCAGCGAGTGGCAATACAACACTCACTACAAGATAAATGTGGTAGCATCTTGTGATATAATATCATGGATCACTCTTAAAGAAACTGTTACTATATTTATATAATTACTTCAAAGAATAAGAATTAACATGCTAATATTGGGGATTTTAAAATAAAAAAAGATTTTATTTCCTTCAATACAAATGCTTTATATTTTGTTATCTATCTATTTGGTGCTTTTCTGAAAACGGAAAGATTGATACAAAAAATTGTATCAGTTAATTGTATCAATATGTATTTGTTGTAACGGATGATATAACAAAGATTGATACAAAGTGACCCTGAAAGTAATTAAAGCATTCAGTTTGAACTGTGCTTCTAAATTATATTGATTGAAATTTCACTTAGTGGTTGAAATTTAGAATTTTTTCCCCCAAAAGTTGAAATGGAAGTGATTTGAAAAAATAAAGAGCAAAAATCAGATTTGCGTCGAAATGAAGAGCAAACATAAAAGTATTCCTTTTAAAGGAAGTTAAATTTCAAAATTCCATGTTATAAATACTTTTCTTTTTATTTTATTACTCGTTTTCTTCTTATTATTATTATTTCCAAAACGAAAACTTTTATTTTGTTTTAGAGATATGAAATTATATATATTTTAAATTTTCACATGTACAATGAAAGGGACAAAATCTGAATTGTATAACGAAAAAAATAAAGTTATTTTCTTTTATTCCTTAGACGATAACTAAGTCAAAAAAAAATGATAAAAAAAAAATCTATCTAACTGGATAATTAATCTTCTGTCCTCCTGAATTCAGAAGGGCATTAGACTGGCATTTTTCTGTTGTTTCATCTGTGGGGAAAAGATGACGACGATTTGCCTGTTAATATCACAGAATAGGGAAGACGCAAGCTGTTTTTGGGCGTTTGGTGTGTCGTTTCATTTGTGGGAAAACTTTTAAGAACTGAAACAAATGGGACCAAATAATCCTTCTGTTTTTTGTTTTTCTTCAAGACCTTTGTACATGTATTTTCTTTTTCATTAAGGTATCCGCTTACGTTCAAAAGAATATTTAAAACAAAACAGATAAAAAAAAACTATTTAAAACAATGGTTTTTTGATGTATTATCAATTATAATATAAAACACTACAAATACAACAAAATTATCTGGAAATATAATATATTTTGCGAAATAAAAAATTTGTAGTAAATTTTAACGAAAATTAACCGAAACGGTTAACACTCTACACAAAATTGTGATGCAGCAATCCTATTTCTCGTTGTACGCAAGTTATAGGATATAAAAATGAATATAATGAACCAAAATCTAAGAAACATTTTAAGATGAAAAGAAGTGACGGGTAAAAATATACGTATATATGCATTTTTTCCATAAAACTTAATTTTTCTAAAGACAATTATGAATGAAAAAGTATTTCATCAACATAAACCCTTTGGTTCATTTCATTGCCCATATTATTTAGAATACACGCTGACATTTTTTTTATGTAAATACCTCTATCAGTTTTGGAGACATCGTATTAACAGTGAAGAATTTTTATGAAAATTAAAGTGTTAAGAAAATTGAAGTGAAAGATAAATTTTAGTTGAAAAACATGTGAGCCTGGGTGAGGCCTTCCGAGAAAAGATAAACTGTTTTGCAAAGAGCTGAACTGCTAGAAATAAACAATACAAAAAATTAATTCACCAATGTGTTCGATCAGCAGTGTTTTAAACGGATACCTGAAACTCTTTTACTGTCTTTCCAGAAACAAGTGCTAATGAGCTTTGCCGTCACTGATCAAAACCAAGTTATCTTTCGGTAATTCGAAATAATACAATTTCTGCTTCTTTATGTTTTCAAGGGATCTCAGCTATTTACTTAGAAGATTTGATAAGATTGTTTGTTTATGAATCGGTTCAGGGAACATGAGTTTACTTAAACCCCCTTAATTCAGAATATTTTTTCGGTTTATATTTGGATGAAGACAGGCGATTGTTTTTGTCAATATTTGAAAAACTGAGGTTGCTATTCTTGAATTTCTCCTTTAATAACTTCATGCTTTTTTAAAATTTGCTTTACGAAGATAATTATCTATATTTGAATTCTCTAATTAACATTTCTGTATACCCATTTTATGCGTTTTTCAAAACATCCATTTCTTTTTTAAAAAATTCACTCAGATTCCCTTTAAAACGATAGCCACATTTTTCTTCATTTTTAACTATACTTTAAAATTAAAACTTTTGGTTTCATTTTACAAAATTTAACGAAAAGGATGAAGAAAAGTAAAAAACCAAAACAAGTTTTATTGAATGCTACTTATGTAAAAAAGAATTGATGTCGATTCTCTTTATTTTAGAAGATCATAGAATTTTGCATTTACGAAAGTCTGTAAAATAATTTTTAAAAATATATCAACCTAATTTTATGCAAAGTTAATATACTGAAAGAAAAAGAATTTAAATGAAATTCATTTAAATTTTTTCACTTTTCATGAGTGTGCGCAGTATTTTCATAAAAATATGGCACAATGCATTTCTTATTGCCACTGAAAACTGATTTTAAATTCCAAGTGAGATGAAGCAGCATCTCACCGAGCATTTCAAATCCCTCTCAACCGAGAAATTTAAGAATTTTTCGGTTCATCTGGATATCTGTTCAATTATTCCATAATGTTTCAATGCATAAATTGGAATCAGAACAATGTTGCAAGAGATAAAAGATAAAAAAATTTGGATCTATAATTCGCTAGGAATCTTCTAGGAATTGACGATTTTTCAATTCCTACTGTTAGTTTGCACTCACCCTATATATTTATTTATTAGCTGGTATCCGGCGCGTCGTTGCCACTGCAGAAATAATTTTGGAAACATCGTTTGGAATTTGAAATAACGGCCTTGTTTAATTAGGAAGATAGAAAGAATGATATTTATTTTCGTATCGGAACTAAATACAGGCAGTAGCTCCATCGGTAAACTGCAAGGGTTTCAGTATTTTTAACATGAAGGTGAATGCAGGTCCCAATAATTCATTTTTAGCTATGTAACATTTTTTTCATAATTGTTTGATAAAAAATAAATAAAAAAAAAATCTCCCCCTTGTTGACCTAAGAAGGAATCAAATTAATTTTTTTAATATTACTTGTTTTTAATATTGGAAAATTACAAAATCTCAACCTTTTCTTCCATGTTCTTATTTATTCCATAGTCCGCCCTTATTTAAGTATCCTTTGTGTTCAACAGTTAGTTTCAACTTTTATTTAATCATTTCATTAATTTGTTGTCTTCAGCTGGATATAAAACGTCTAAACTATCGAAAAAAATTATCCAAAATTCGTAGGGTTTTTTTAAGTAACATATTTATTATTAGAATTGATTTTTTTACGCTCATATTTATTTTTAAAAGAAAACAAAAAGAGGGGGCTGAATCAAGAGCTTTTGTTTTCTTTTCTATTGTGAGTTAAAATGTTTCCTGAAAACTTTTAGTTAAAATTTCAAAAATAACATTGAATATGTCGTATACGATTGCATTTTCAAGGCATTAAATAGCAGCTTGCTCAAATACAATTCATTCATTATTCTGTGAAAATACAGCCCTTCTTGCGAAATATTTGAGTTTATGAAACAACCTACGGCTTTGAAACAAAGAGATGCTATTTCGCATTTCCGTTGCAATGGCAGATCAAAATAGGGTTTCATTTTGTACAATAATTTATGAATCAAACAAAGTCAATTTTGAGAGTGGCATTTTAAAAAAAATCTATTTTATATACTGCAGTGTTGATTTGTTTATCCGAAAATTATCGCAAGATTTTTTTTTCTCTCAAATTTTATTGCATACTAGCTGGTACCCGGGGTGTTGTTGCTACCAAAATTTAATATTAAGTGAAATCAATCAATAATTTCTCAATGTTTCATCGAAACACGACAGTGCTTAAAACACGAACAAACAAATATTCATTTTTACACATTAGATTTGTGTCTTCTTTTAGAATTGTAAAGCCACCTGGTGTTCTTTCAGAATGGTAACGTTATTGCGTCCGTGATTCGTTTCATATTCGTTTGGAATTCTCAAATTTAATATTAAAAAATGTGATTAACATATCCTTTTTTTTAATTTCTGTAATATTGGCAGCTTCTCTTAGAAAACAAGTGAACTAACATTCAAAGAAGTCAATGGCTGGTCTTTTTAAAATCAAATAAAAATTTTGATCGCGTGTGAGCAGGTTTCCCTTTCGAAAAAATAAAAAGCCGATGTTGCACGAAATCCGTCATTTATTTAAGAAGCAACTAAATCGAAACTTCTTTTCGAAAACGGACAGATATTTTTATTCTTCATTTTACAATTTGATCCTTGAATTCCATTAAAACATAATAACTGTTTTCAGTATACTGGAAAGCTACGCGATCTTTCTGATAAAGAGTGAACGTTCTGTTATTGTATTCTGGGAAATGACGTTTGAATATATTAATTTATTATAATTGCGAAAGGAAATTGGATAATTGATTGCATGATGAAGAGTTCGAATAATTGAAAGCGTGTGCTTTGTGTGTCGATTACTTGCAGCCTCGGAGAGATCATTTGACTGATGAGGAACTTGTTTTGTGTCAGCCATGAGTTAAATATGTAATTATCTAATGCACGTAATTAAAGTAACAGTTTATTAAAGGTCGGTGGGAAAGAAATCGGAGAATATCTTTCATGCTTATACTATTCAATTTTCTTGGAGAATAATAAGCATGTGTGGGAAAAATGGAATAGTTCTTGAAATCTGTTCTCTTCCTTTTCAGTCCATTCCAATTTCATCAATAGATTTTTTTTTTAGTCCGGATCACGAAAACACAGGGCAATGAATCTCTGTCCAATGCATCGCCGCTGTATTTCAGGAATTTTCTGAAGTGAAATTCCACCCTCTTCGAGACCTCCTCCAATCAAGAAAGATGCATTGCTTATTCTCTTTGGATGAAAAAGGAATATTCTTTAATTGTGGAATGTGTCACCCACTGACTAAACTGAAATTAGATTTGGCAACTGTGCCGGAATTATATTTACCAGAAAATTATCGCAAGATTTTCTTTCTCAAACTTTTATTTAATACTAGCTGGCACCCGGCGCTTTGCTGCCGCCGAAAAAAATAATATTAAGTGCAATCAATTCATAATTTCGCAATGTTTTATCGAAATAGGATGAACGGGGCGACAGTACATAAAGCACGAACAAACAAATATTCATTTCTATGCATTTGATGAGTGTATTCTTTCAGAATTGTAAAACTTGGTGTTCTTTCAAAATGGTAATGAAAGAAACTTTTTATTGTATCTCGTGATTTGTTTCATATTCGTTTGGAATTCTCAAAGTTAATTTTATAAAATGTGTTAAAATATTTTCTTTTAAAATTGATTAAACATGGAAAACACGTTTGTACCATGAAATCGTTAATATAGTTGAAAAGATAACTTTTGAAAATTAAGACGGTGCAACGTTATTTGTACTACAATATTTTGGGGCGTTACTGAGAAAAACGGTAAACTTTAATTAAAATTTTAAAACCTCAGGGCTGGTCTCCCCAAAACTTTTTCACATGATCTGTAATAAATTTGTTACCTCTGAAAATGACTTGCATGACATTTGTGTCCTAAAGCTACAAAATATTAACCTTTCACTTGTATTTAGCATTTCTACTGAATCTATTGTCTCTCCGGTGAGTTATTTGGAGAGGAATCCTTTTAAATAGATGCAATTGAGATACTATTTATTTTTTAAATTTCAGATAATTGTACTGTTTCTATAACCTTCCCGTAAGTGTAAGTAATAAGCTGACCACGTTTCATCACAATCGGACGAACGGTTTAGGAAGGCAATAGAGACTTACAGACAAACGTTCATTTTCATTTATACAGATGAGACAAAAAAAAATTGCGTCTCGTATGCAAAGTTAAAAATGGTGGAAGTTGGCAAATTATATGCTATATAAAAAGATATATACCGTACGTTAGAACTTTCAGTCCCCCTCTTTTTTTCATTTCTTTTCTTCTTTGCGATTTATTTTTGTTAAATTTCACAGAATCTCATTTATTTATAAGCACATGTTAAGGAAAACCTTCATATACTTCAAAGAAAAGGTCGGAATCATGAAAATCGGAAACAACCCTATTGTCGATCATCTGATTACACTCTGTAGAAGGAGCGTTTGTTTTTTCCTATAAAATTTCATTCCACAGCATTTTAGGACTTGCTAATAATGAGAATTCCCATTCTTACCCGACAAAGCTAGTTATTTTTTGCCCTTATGTGCTTGATTGTGGCAGGCTTTTTTTTAGTGAAACTGCAATGGGTGCATGTATAATTTGCCATATAATTTTGTTAAATTAGTTTATCTAATTTAATGCTTATGTAAATTGAACCATAAAAAGACTGAAAATCCCAAATATCAGAGAAATTTTTGAAACTTGATTAATTTTTTTGTATGAATGCTTATCAAAGAAAATGCAATCTCATTTCTACTCCCTCCTCCCAATGAAACCAACATTTATATTAACGTGCCTTCCTCCAAACTCGTCAAAGATTTCCTTCATTTTAAAACAGCTGGCGACATTTCCATATTTTCAAATGAGTTCCATTTTTTGCAAAGAACTCGACTCTGATGCAAGCAGTCGCTTTTATGTGCGGAGATTTCTTTTTTGCTTGCTAAGGAAGACGAGCTTTCTATACTGATGGAGATCTTTTCCCGGTTCAAACTTTCATGTACTTTACAAATTGGATTGGATTTTTAAAAAACTATTTAAAACTATGGCTTTTAGATGTATTGTCAATTATAATACAAAAGACTATAAATACAACACAATAATTTGAAAATATATTTTGCGAAATGAGAAAATGTGTAGTAAATTGTAATGAAATTTAACTAAAACGATTAGCACTCTACACGAAATTGTAATGTAGCAATCCTGTTTTTCTTCGTACATAAGTAACAGAATATATTGATGAATGAAATGAATCAATATCTAAGAAAAATTTTGAGATGCGATGAAATTATGGGTAAAAATATCCGAATATATACATTTTTTCCATAAATTCACAGCTAAATTTTTTCTAAACACATCTGTAAATAAAAAAAAATATTTCATCAACAATAAAACTTTTGGTTCATTTCATTGCCCATATCATTCCAAACACACGCTGTAATTTTTATGTAAATACCTCAATTAGTTTTTGAGATATCCTGTTAATGGTGGAGAATTTTTATGAAAATTAAAAGTTTGAAAAAAATTGTTTAAGACAAATTTTAGCTGAAAAATATATTTTGCTTAAAATTTCTCTGGATGATAAGCCAGGCTTTCCTTGGAAAGAGGAAAGTCTGTACTACAGAAAATAACAAAAAAAAAAAAAAAAAAAAAAATCGACAACGTGCTCGTTAATTAGTGTTTTTAACGTAATCGGATACTTTAAGCTATTAGAAACTAAAACCTAGCATCAAATATTTACTTTTGCTCTTTGCTTCCTTGACTTGAATGTCATTAGCACGGGGGATATGGCAGCAGAGGCCGTTACTTCCGGCGAGTTGGCATCATTTTCATCGCCTTAAAAATAAATTTATTTGAAACAATTCCTTGTGTTCTTTTCATTAATGTTCAGATGCAATATTTATCAGATGCGGAGAATCAAACCGGAGAAATAATGAGATCATGCTACAGCAGTAAAGTTATGAATACGCGAATGTTGGAAACAAATCTTTCATTTTTTGAACTTTTTTGTTCACTAACCACATATTCTATTACTCTCATCAACATAACCTATTATTCTCATTGAAAATATTTTATTAACCTTACCAGGATCTAATTCAAAATAATTTTTCTCAAAAAGAAATCAGGCGTGAATGGAGTTTGATGTTTGGAGAAAGTTAAAATATATACTAAAAACATCTGGCGGATAGACGGATATTGGATTCAAGAATTCAGTTTTCTCTATAAAATTCAGGGAGAAAACTGTTACGTGCCGTGCAAGTGAGCAGAACATGTACACTTGTATTGTTTTAAAGCATGAAACCTTTTTTTCTTTTTTTATTCTTCTAAGCAAAGCAGTCGGTCTTCTTGGCTGCAGAGGCTAGCTCAACGGGCCGCCAGGGGATGAAGAATTTCGAAAGAGCCCAGAATCCGCAACCTCTAGCACTATAATTGCAGCGGGAGATTCTGATGGGAAGTCGCATTTGCCGCCTTTGGCGGTAAAATTAAGCTGGTTTATTACGAATCATTAAAGTAAATAAACGAATGAAAAATCAAACTGTCAGTAAACTGAAAATGGAAATAAAAAGTCATAAGTATACGTCATTTGTGTTATGCATCCTCCATGGATTCCTGCTCATGTGGGAATCGACGGGAGTGATAGCACTGATGCCCTCGTCACAGCCTCCCATGAGTTGGAGTTTGGATTTTTTGCATTTTATTGGCACAAGAGCCATGGTGTAGACTATGCTGCGCCAAATTATTTATTTTAGGATTAAAATATATAATTTCAGCTATAAAATGCATTGTAAAAACATTTTTAAAACATGAAGGATATTTAAATATGGAGATTAAAAAAAACTATTGATTTCCAAAAAGCAAAAAGATTAGCATGTGGTGTTTTATCAAGCAAATCAGAAAAATTGAAGTTGTTAAAATGATATAAGCGTTGATTACTAAAGTATGGACATTCATTGAGAGTATGGTAAACAGTCATGATCATAGTGAGTTGTATCAACACAATTCTGCCACCTCAGAAGATGTTAACGCAGCAGCAAAACGCAGACTTTTCAAGAAAAATTTCAAAAAGCCTTCCATTCCTTATCTCAATTGCCCCAGACACCTTTCTTCTATGATTGCAAGACTCCGCACAGACCACTTCAAAGACACGAAACAAGCACCAGACAGTACTAGGTCCTACTCCATTTGCAACCTCATGACAATGAAGCCCGAAACACATCTTCAACTGCCCTGCCATTGCTGCTGCCATCTTTGGACTCTCTTTCGAGGGAAGATGTTCTGTACAGCCTTCAGGCTCCGAGGTTGCAGTCGGCCACTACAAATCCTGTCGATACTGCTATGTTCAGTGGTGGCTGGGTGATCGGCTGTATGCATGAAGAAGAAGGCTCTGAGGTTCGCTTAGCCCGTCCTAAGAATTTTTGGACACGTTCGAATTTTTTATTTTCCATAGAACAACAACAACATTTGTATTTTGTAAACATCTCCCTATTCTTTCTTATTTATCTTAAGAATGAACGAAATTTCCTAACCTCTCGTCTTTGTGGATCAGAAGCAACTTGCCTAGTTTTTGTGCCAAAATCGTGTTTACTTTATTTTTCTGAAAGTCATCAAGAAATGATTTCGCCGGTTTGTTCCCGCAGCCTCTACCATCGGAGGAGCTTGTACGAAACGAGGGATTAATCACTGCTTTTAGGAGCTCTTCGAACCGTATTTTCCCAAGCTATTTGTCACCGAGGCCGACATCAGAGCATTGGGTGAAGCTTCCGACATCCCCAAGAAGGATGGAACGATTTCTCCTCCCACCTCAGTGAGAGGATCTTTTTTCCCTTTGCGAGTAAAACCTGGAAAAATAAGAACCCGAAAGAAATGCGATATCAATGGCACTCTCTCAAATCTATATAAATAAAAATGAATGTTTGTCTGTATGTCTCTTATGCCTAACTGAACCGTTCGCCTGATTGCGATGGTTAGCTTATTGCTTACAACTACGGGATGGTTAGAGGAACAATACAATCATTTAAAAAAAAATTAAAAAAAAAAATTCGGATCTTAACCACATTTATTTACTAAGGGTTCATCTCCAAATAACTCGTTGGGAAGACACAAAAGATTCAGCAGAAATGCTCAATCCAATTTAAAGGTTAATATTGTATGGCTATTGAACACAAATGTCATGCAAGTCATTCTCAGGAGTAACACCTTTATTATGCGAGAAAATTTTGGGGAGACCAACACTGGGTTTTTTAAAATTTCAATCAAATGTTAGCGTTTTTCGCAGTAACGACCAAAAATATTGTAATACAAATAATTTTACGCCATCTTAATTTTCAAAAATTATCGTTTCAATTATATTAACGATATTATGATATAAATATGTTTCTTTTGTTTAATCAATTTGAAAAGAAAACTTTTTAATAACCTTTTCTAAAACTGAATTTGAGAATTCTGAACGAACATTAAACGAGTCACGAGATACAATAAATAGTTTTTTTCTTACCACTCTGAAAGAACAGTAAAAAGTTTTACAGTTCTGAAAGAATACACAGATCTAATATATATGAAAAAGAATATTTGTTTGTTCGTCTTTTATATACTGTCGTACCGTTCATCCTATTTCGATGAAACATTGCCAAATTATTGATTGATTTCACTTAATTTTACTTATTTCTTCCGATTAACCCCCCCAACACACACACACACTGCAATTGGATTCACTTACGCCAGTTTATGTCAGTTCGCAATTAAATTTGAGGAAGAATCCGACATCGGAAAAAAGGTGAATATGAAATGCATACACATCAACTGAAGGCAGATTCTTTCAAAAGAATCGTTCAACAATTTTCTATTTCTTGATATTTCTAGACAGATGGAGAGAAGATTATAAATATTTGAGAGGTCTGATGAAATTACGGAAGCAATACTTACAACAGATGAGGTTGACAAAATGGGCTCCCTTTTTTCTGAGTTTCTGTATAGAATCAGATTTTGCTAAAATGCGCCATCTTATTTTATTTAACTCCATCAGTCTTATTTTATTTCACTTTGGATATCCGTTGGTTCGCCGGGATTCCCTTTGTCTTAAGGTATCCGACAACGTTAAAAACACTGGTTATCAACCCTATTGGCGAATTTTTGATGTTGTTGCTATTTCTTGTAATTCAGGCTTTCCTCTTTCCAAAATAGTCTATCTTTTCTAGGAAAAGGAAGGCCTGACCTATCCTACAGGGTCACAGATTTTTCAGCTAAAACTTGTCCTTAACTTCAATTTTCATAAACAATCTCCACCGCTAAAGTGATATCTCAAAAATTAATAGAGGCATTTACATAAAAGCTTCAGCGTGTATTGTAAATAATATGGGAAATGAAATGAACCAAAAGTTATATTTTTGATGAAATACGGTTTCATTTATAGGTGTTTTTAGAAAAAATAAGTTGTGAATTTACTGAAAAAATGCCCATATTTTTACCCATAGTTTCTTTACATCTCAAAAGCTTTCTCAGATTTTAGTTCTTTCCATTCATCATTATATTCTTTAACTTGTGTACAAAGACAATTTACCACCAATTTCCCTATTTCTTAAAATATATGATGTTTTAAATATATATATATATATTTGTATTTACAGTATTTTGTATTATCGATGGCAATGCATTTAAAAACCACAGTTTTAAATAGTTTTTAAAAAATCCAATTGATCAAACATTTTCTATCGAACGTATTCGGATACCTTCTGAAACAAAATATTTATGAGTTTTAATAAACTGCTCATACTGCTTTTGGGGCCCATTTTGTTAATTGTGCTGTGAATATTTTTTTGCTTGTCTATATCCTTGTTCACCTAGTTGCATTACCGCCTTGAAAAGAAACAATCGAGTCTTCGTAGCCGAAGGGTTGTCATACTGGTCTCGTAGTCAAGATATATATATATTCCTTGATTTGTATCTCCTTTATTTCGTGTGTTCAGAAGATTCTGCAACTTTTTTCCGTTTACTAGATAAGTGCTCTCTAGAAGAGTATTCTGGAACTTTCCCCGCTGTATAAAATCCGGAGATCTCTCAGTCACAAAGTTTTTAGTTGAGTTAATACATTGGTTTAACTCTACTTTCTATGTGTTTTTGAAATCTATCTACTTGATAACATCATAAGGAAGTGTATTAGTACCTAAAAATGGATATTCTTTCAGACCATGCAACCATCTGTGATTCTGAAGTTACGGAATCCGACTACGTTCAAAGGAAATTTTTTGAAAAATTCGATTTTTTTAAAACTATTTAAAACAGAGGTTTTTAGGTGTACTGTCAACTATAATACAAAATACTCTAAAGACAACCAAATTATTTGAAAATATAATATATTTGGAGAGATAGGAAAATTTGTGGTAAATTTTAATGAAATTGAACCAAAACGGTTAACACTCTACACAAAATGGCAATGCAACAATGCTATTTCTCTTTGTACGCAAGTTAGGGAATTAAATGATGATTGAAATGAAGCAAAATCTCAAAAAAATCTTGAAATGCAAAGAAGTTATCGGTAAAAATATACGTATATATGCATTTTTTTTCCATAAATTCCTTACTTAATTTTTCTAAAAACATCTATAAATGAAAAAGTATTTCACCAACAACAAAACTTTTGGTTCATTTCATTGCCCATATTATTTGAAACACAAGCTGAAATTTTTATGTAAATTCTTTATTGGGTTTTTTTTTTGTTATATCATGTTAACGGTGGAGAATTTTAATGAAAATTAAACTTTTGTGGAATTTGAAATCAAAGACAGATTTTAGCTGATAATATATGTGACCCTGGATGATAGGTCAAACCTTCCTTTTCTTAGAAAAGATAAACTGTTTTGGAAAGAGGAAAGTCTGAGCGACAAGAAATAACAATAGGAAAAAAGTCGCCAAAGTGGTCGATAACAAGTACTTTTGACGCCCCGGATACCTTAAATAATTGCAATTAGTGCAACAATTTTTTTAAAAAAGGAATTATTATGAGCGTGCCTTTTACAGAAACCTGAATGATCACAGAAAGAGGAAACCGAATCTTTACCCGCTGATCCATTGACGGCACCGGAAGAAAAATACAAAACCAAACATTTGTGGCAACATTGAAAATGATCCGAGTTTCACTTCAGCAATAAAGTATTTGTTTGAAATAAATTTTTTAAATATTAATTAATAATAATCAAAATATTTTACGATGTTTAAATGGTTGTTATTGAAATAGACAATTTCTTGAATTATAAAATGTTTTAAGAAATCCTTTTGGTAAAATATTTTCCTTCTTTATAATAGAAAGACTCAATTTTGCTTGATTTTTAATTAATTAAAATTACAGAAAGATCACTCCGTCATGCGCAAGAACCAAAAGTTGTTTTTTGTTGTTGTTGTTGCTCAAATATTTTTTTCATTTAATGGTGTTTTTAGTAAAATTAAATTGTGAATTTATAGAAAAAATGCATATATACGTATATTTTCACCAATAACTTCTTTGAATCTCAAACTCTTTTTTTAGATTTTGGTTCCTTTCATTCATTTTCATATTCTATTACTTGTGTACAAAAAAAATAAGATAGCTATATTACCATTTTGTGTATATTGTTAAACGTTTTGTTTAAATTTTATAAAAATTTACTAAGCATTTTTCTATTTCACAAAATATTATATATTCAAATATTTTTTTTGTATATATAGTACTTTATATTATAATTGACAATACATCTAAAAACGATAATTTTCAAAAAATTCAAATTTTTCGAATTTTTTCTCTCGAACTTAGTCCGATACCCTAAATCATCCCGACTATCTATAAAACTGGGCGAAATAATGTGCCGCCGCTCAAAAGACTTTTCTGGCTCTGTTAGAATTCGTGACAGATGCCGACGAATTATTTGTTGCATTGATGTGTCTTCGGTCGCTGATGAATTCTATGCTGGAAAAAAAACTGAAAGACATCATCGAGACATCAAGCAGCTGGCCGAATGAAGCTTCCTTTTGCAGTACCTTTCGACAAGATATCAGTTGATTGCTTCCGTCGCCGCAAGCGACAAACATTGATCTCTGCAGATCAAAAATGCTTGCGGGGTATTGTGGAAACTTTTGGATATCTCAGAATATTTCGCAGCACTGCTTTTGTAAAACAGTAGCCGCAAGATGCCTTTTTTGTTTCAAAATTTCTTTCGAAATTATTTATAAGAAATGACATTCATTAATTCAAATTCACATCAGTCATAAAAGCTCCACTTATATTATTCTTCTCTGATTTAACTCCTTAAACCTACCAGAACTACAGTTTATTCTTGAATGAAAAAAAAAAATGATATCTATTATGGTAAAATTCCCGTTATCATGTGAGAACATTATTATTTTTTAATCAAAGAGCGCGTAATCTGATAGGCTCGTGATTGATTCAAACGTTTAATAAGGTTAACGACTTAAATTAAATAAGGCAATCAGTAAGAATTCAAACAATGCATAATTTGGAAATCAAGTTGTATATTTAGCTGGCGGAAATGCGGCAACCTTCTGCAATATTTTCTAATAATACTGATGCAATTCATCGAAATGGTCCCTGAACGAACAATCTTTATTGATTAAACAAACAATATTTTAACTTGTTTAGTTTATTATTATTATTTTAAAAAACTATTAGCGATTTAGAAAATAACACTGATTTCCAAGGGAAATACTACAACAGTAGCCGACAGATATATAAAAAGCAAATTAAAAAATATTGAATTTTAAAGCTATTGAATTTTTTTACTTGTGTTAGGCGTCTCTCCCCCCCCCCTTTTGTTTTTTTACAAGATTAAACGGAAATATTCATTATAGTAATGAATTTTCATGAATCAGTTTTGAATTTTAAGATTCTAATCGATTTTATTTCGTCAGTTTCATGTAATTTTATCTTTATACACCTGAACTTTTATTTTAATAAAGGAAAATGTTTTATAAAACTTTTTATTATTTTACCATTGGATTGAAGACGTTTAACCAAATAGGGCTTTTGCGCCAGAAAACAACCCAAGCAAACAATTCAAAAGCTATACCGTGAAAGCCGACTCCAAAATAAAACTACAACAGCAGACGATAAATAA
>JAPMOQ010014769.1:1020878-1073818 GCA_026543055.1 Argiope trifasciata
TAACCTTGGAAGCATCGTATGAAATTTGAAATAGTTATCTTGTTTGATCTAAGCTGAGCTTAGTTTTAAGCGTATCTTGTTTAAATAAGTTTAAAACTAAGAATGATCAGAAGAATATTTATTTTCTTATCGGCAATGAATGCATTCATTGAAAGTGAGGGATACATAAAGGAGAAGCATAAATAGTATTTATTCTAATCAACAAACAAATATCTATTTTTATATATTAGATTTGCGAATTCTTTTAGAATTGTAAAGCTTGGCATTCTTCCAGAATGGTAATGAAAGAAACAATTTATTGTACCTCGTGACTCCCTTCATATTCGTTCAGAATTCGCAAGTTTAATATTAAAAAATACGATTAAAATATTTTCTTTTAAAATTGATTAAACATATGAAATATATTTATGCCATAAATTTGTTGATATAGTTGAATTAATAATTTTTTAGAATTTAAAGTGAAGCAAAAATATGTGAACACTAACATTTCCGGAAATAACTGCAAAAAACGCTAAACTGCTATTAAATTTTTAATTAAAATTTCAATCTTATAGGAGTGTTTACCCCAAAACTTGCTCGCATACTCTCTGATAAGGTTGTTACCTCAGAGAACGACATACATAGCATTTATGTACAGAATCTACGAAATATTAACGCCTGAATTTAGTAACTTCATTAAATCTGCTGTATCTACATGACGAGTAAATTTGGCAATAATCCATGGATTATTTCTTCAGTGGTGCGTTGCTGCCACTGAAGAAATAATTTCGGAAACATCGTTTGGAATTTAAAATAACTGTCTTGTCTAATTAGGAATGATAGAAAGAATAATATTTATTTTCGTATCGGAAATGAAAACATTCATTAAAATTGTGCGATATATAAAGGAGAAGCATAAATAATATTTTAATTTTTTTTTAACTTTATTATTCAAGACTTTAGGGTTGGCAATTTTTTTTGTTTGTTTTTCCATCTTCAACTGAAACAAATAAGTGCAAGTAATAAGTACTCTAAGTTTCATCGTGATCAGATGAGCGGTACGGCAGCGCATAAGACACATAAAGACAAACATTCATTTTTATTTCTATAGATTGTGGGGGATTCTAGTCATTCTTTTTATCTCAGATTCGAAAGATGAACTGTGATGATTTCTCTTCTTTCGGTGTCTTTCATTTAGAAAATTCAAACGAGCTCAGTTTGGTACATCAAGATCAGTGGGACTCGCCGATCATTTAATGCATTCATTCTGTATCCCAAAACGATATTTGAACTAAATTTCTGATCTGAAATCGTTTTTCGAACGAGTTCTTTCATGATCCAAAGCCGTTGGTGATATAACTCATGGTATCATCCATCAAAAAATGTCATTTGTAACATTGTACAGACAAATTTAAAGCTTTAATTCTAATTTTCGTGTCATTATTATTTATTTTACGCAGATTTTTCGTGACGTCCAGTAATCTTTATGCTTCCGAGATCACACCTATAATAACTTGGATAACAGGTTTCTTCGGGAAATGATACGTTTTCAAGTCCCGCTGAATCCGAAGTTTGGCAATGAAAATAACTCGTTTTGTGTTAAACACCTTGACAATTTTTTTTCCCTCCTGTTTAAGAGTAGTTACTGAAATCATCTCGAGATATTATGAAGCGAATTCATTGTAGAAACGTGGAAAGTAATAGCTTTAACTGGGATTGGCAACTTAAAATTTTTATTTTATGAAGTTTTAAGATCTTAATACAGTGAACAAAACGAAATGCAAAAACCCATGTTTTGATTCTTGTTGAATAGGACAACAGTTTTTAGATTACAATCCTAGCCTGGCTCTGAGAAAATCTGTTTTTGTCATTATTTTAATATTTAAAAATTAAGAACACTTTAATGAGTACTGTATACTAGTTTAAAGTTGAAAAAGTATTTTTATCAGGTTTGTGAAATTTCAAACTGCAGTTCTGAAAACAAAAATATTTTACAGTAACAGCAAATGGAAAATCTTATTAAACGAGTAGAAGTTTTTGGAAAATGTTTTGATTCTTCGTGATTTATAACATCCCTCGTTTAGGTTAAAGAGGAAAAATGGCAATTGTCTTCCCTCCCCCATTTCGGATTTTTCTTATGTTTACATTTTGATCACATCGATCGGCAAATTTTAAAGAAATAATCAATTTTTTTCCCATTTTGGTAGGAAATTAAATGGAAAGGATTGAAGCTTTACATTTTTTATCTTAAATCAGTATTTATGATGAATATTTACATATATAATCAGAAAATTTTATTTGTCGAAAGAAAAAAAAAAGACTCGAAATCTGCAAAACTAAGATTAATTCTCCGAAAAAATGCAGTTCTGTTTTATGTAAACAAAATACTCGCATTCGTCAAAACAAGCCTTTTACTCTCCATTATAAAAATAACTTATATCTGAATTTATATAATTATTATATAAAATAATATAAATTCATATATGATAAATATAAATAGATGCTTCCTAATGTTTTAAACATCAAACGACTATCTATATGTTGATTTGCAAAATCTGTAAGATAATTCAGCTATCGATAGAGATGATATGAAATGCATTATAATTCGCAATTTTTTATCAAATTATTTGCCGATGGATAAAACTCGCCCAAGAAAATTGCCAACATATTTTAAGTCCTTTTTTTTTTTACTGTCTGTTAAAAAGTTGCATTA
Organism: Argiope trifasciata; assembly: GCA_026543055.1. Lineage (NCBI taxonomy): Eukaryota > Metazoa > Arthropoda > Arachnida > Araneae > Araneidae > Argiope > Argiope trifasciata. The sequence goes on from JAPMOQ010014769.1 coordinate 1,023,571, forward strand.
ACAGAGGAAGCATTCTCATCGTGGTCTCAGTTTCTGCTTGTTTATGAACTACAGAAATTATCAAATGCCAAGAATTGAAAAAAAAAATTACTAACTCAACAGTGTTGTTAAAAATTTAACACAGCAACACAATATATAATTTAAATTAATAGAAATTAATAATAAAAAAATTAATTAAAATTATATATTGTGTTATTTGAGTGACTAAATGGACTGTTGAAAAAAATAATAGAATTGAGATTTTTATTCAGCATCCTAATCTCGTGTTATATTTGGTAAAATATTCTAATTCTGTTCACATTATTTTAAAAAGCTTCATTCTTTTCTCATTGAAATTATCCGAATGAGGAAGCTTTAAATGTCATCATTTTAAACCATTTTGAAGTCAGTTTCGGAAGTGCTTTACCAAACACTAGCAATGTTCTTTTTGAGTCTTTTATTATTATTATCATCAAGATGAAGCATGAGCTTAATGTATTAATGTAATAAAAAAAACATTTCTCCGAAATGATTTCAGGTTAATTATTTATCATTATAACCTAATTAAAATTTAAAAGTGCCTTCTTTCTGTCCATTGAAGTGATTTACCTCTTAAGAATTTCACCTTTATGTGTACTGAAAACAAATACAACTTGCTGAAGCTCGCATTTTAGGGTAGATTTTTAAAATAGGCAAACGATTTTTTAAAGCAAAGCAATAAATTCCATAAACTCAGTACTTTTTTTTTATTGAAGTATTTATAAAAATTTCCGTGCACCACAAACTATCACACGGGGCTTACAGAAATAAGTATTCAACACATAACAAAAGAAAATAAGAAAATTTAACAGTTATGAAGGATTAATATACGAATAAAATAAAATAAGAAAATATAAGTTAGGAATAAAAAAATGAACAGGTGTCAATAATAAATTTACAAAAATTTTCAAGAACCCTTCTGGTGAAAACAAGTGGATGAAAATCTGGAAGCCACTTTATATGAATGGCTTGGAGAGCCAGTCTTCTGTCTTACTTCGGCAAACTTGGAACATAAAAGGAGCACATGTTCAACATTTTCCTCGCCACTAATGTTTCAATTAATCTATCTCAGTACGTGTTAACTAAAAATTGTCAATACTACATTTACACTATTCAGACACTTGAGATTTTTTTTTTCTGTTATTCATTTTTTCGCTGTGCCTGCAGCTTTTGTTTTTTGAACTCTCTGTAATGTTGGTTTTTGATTCTCTTATCTCGATGATTAAGAAAGTAATAATTGTGTTATAATAAAAAATGGCTCACTATTTCGCAGAGTGTACTTTTTAACTGCTCTATATTAGAGTGTGAGTTTTAAAATTTTCTTTTTCTCTGGAAATAACATAATCTTATTCTTGTAAAAATTTTATTCCCTCTGCAGGCATTAAAAGTAATTAGAAAAAAAGGCATAATCATAATAATGATAGTTTGATTGGAATATTTACATCTGTTTAGAACAAATCTAGAGTTTATAAAGTTTAAAAGCTTGATATTCTTTCTAAAAATTGCTGCCACTTCTAACGGACAGAAATAATGTTCGAAGTAATCTATGATATCTAAGGAAGAAATTCACATAAATATTTTTAGAAGGGTTTGGAGTGTTTTCAAAGGTGTTGCTGCTCTTATATTTCTGCGAAATTCACAACCTTGCCTGGTTGTAAACACGTACAAAGTTTCCCCCCCACCCCCAAGATAGTTTGCTAGAAAAGACTAGAAAGAAACTACTTAGTCAATAAAAGTGAAAAGTATTGGAGTAGATTAAAGAAAGTGTTTAGTTAAAAGAATTTAAAAAATTTATGGACGAAAACAGTTGAGAACCACCGTTTTAATAACTGCAGAATTAGAAAAAAAAATCCGAATTTATGCTTTCTAAGTAGAATTTGAGAGTGTATTAGCCTTTGACCGATTAATGCTATCTCAATTATAGGTTGAATAAAATTGATATTAATCAGAGAAGAGGTTTTTCTATTCGATAAATGTTTCCTATTCATTTGGATTCAATTACTAAGCTTCTTCAGATACATGATTTCAATAACTTAAGTATGAGAGCCATTTCAAAAGACTGAATTTAATTAAAAGAAAGTTACAATAAACGAAGTTATATATTTAAACAGGTTCAAGAATTAAAACTTTTAACTAACTTTTAAAAAGTTTTTTTTTATCAGCACCATAAATTTGTTTCACGTTTTGAGCCACACAGGGAAAAAACATCTCATCTTTCTATTGTTTACACTATCCTAAAATAGTTTCTGAAAAATTTGGTAAATTTTAAGTTTTTGCTTTCAAATCATACTTGAAAGTAATTCAAAATTAAGTCAGGATTTTCACCGTTATTTTGCATTATATGCCAGGACCTTCATTCTGATAGCCCTTCCCCCCTACTCCAAAATAAATTTTAAATGGTTCTATTATCTACTTTTTCTATGAACTTCAAAAACATTGTCATGTAGAAGAATTTTTTGTTTTCAATCTTTTTTTTATTGCATCTTCTTTCATTTTCCCCCTCTCTATAATTTATATTTTTCCCCCTCTCTCCCCCTACCATATAATTTCCCCCCCACAAACACACATTTTGATTTCGTAAGCTTTACCGATAATCGAAACATCAGATCGTTGGCCACCTTACCTGTCTTTTGAGTAGTTGTACTCAAATGTGAGTATTCCGTTATTAATACGTTCTCGGCCACTACCCTCGTCTGATCAGGACCATCTATCTATTAAGATGACTCCTTCTTTGCTATCTTTTAACTTAGTAAAGAAAGTGTCATCTAATAACATAGATGGTTTGGTCCTAGAAAAGAACGCAATCTACCAATTTTCTCGTGGTTGGCGATCAACTTGTTAATTTGGATCTTCCCTTAGTTTTACAAAAATATCCACGTTAACATTTCTTTCTCCATTTGATTCTAGAGTCTATTTACTCCCTTTATCCCAGCCAAATTAATAAATTTTCCGACATCTTTTGTCATGCACCGGCGTCATTCTTCCGAACATTCGAGACTCTGTGAGGGTACAATTTGGAGGAAGAGGAAAATAACTGGTCTGGAGGCATTAAATCAATAATGGAGGCACCACCTTTACAATGTGACGATGGGCGGCGATTAATTTAACAAGGATGCGGTGTAGGACGAGTAATCCAATGAAGAGTTGATTATCGTTCTCGCGCCAGTTTAAGACGCGAATAATCACAACGTTGACAACAACAACAAAAAAAAAGTGGGCGAAACGCCACCGGAACTACGTGACGGCAAAAGTTAATGGAACACAATCGATGGAATTAAAGTTCGGTAGCTCTTTATTAGCCTCTCGTGTTTGGCCCCTCGCACCTGGTTATTTGGAAACAATGTGAACGAGTGAGAGGACATCTGGTGGCGGGCAATCGTGGTTTCATTAACATTCGATAATCACTGTCATCCCTCCGATTTCCTTTTCTATTGGCCAATCGTCTCTCCGTGGAATTATTTTAAGGAGTGCTTTTCGGTCTCGTAGGATGTGAACGCGCAACCAAGCAGAACGATTCCAGTATTTTGGTCCTCGTTTTGCTTCAGGCTATCATGTCGAACTATTTGTTAGAACATGATTCCTCTTGTGTTCGCTTTGATACAGGAGAATCGGTGCTCATAACCGAGATATTAGAATTACAAATTAATGATAATAATGGAGGATGACATGTCTGACAATGAATGGCGTGTCCGTATTCAAGACTCGTTCGTTGAAGTGAATTGGTCCGATGTCGTTTAGTTGTTGCTAATTGAAGGGCTTGAATGTATTTAGTACTATCGACGACTTCTTCTTGTATACAGCCGACCACCCGCCACCACTGAACGTAGCAGTATCGACAGGATTTGTTGTGGTCGATTGATGAATAAGTATTGTCCCATCTTACACTGACCCAACAGTCAAACTAACATTCCTTTCGGGGTAGTCAATAGCTGTCTTCTACCCACCTGCACACTCTCAAATGGTTGGAATGAAACTGTCCATCTTTGACATCATATCCTTCAGTGTTTTGAGATGACTTGGTACCATCAGTACTGTTCCTTATTTACAATCTTCAGGTCTTTCTTTAACTCTGAAATTTCCATACCTTCCACTAAATTGTGGTACACCATACCCATTTCTCCATAAATGCATTTATTTTCCCACGTTCTTCTAAATCTTTGGAAATATGCAGGAAATCTCCCATGTCCAGATATTATTTGGATAATAAGTGGATGGTATCTTCTTATTTTTATTTCTTGATTAGGAAAAAAATCGAAAGTTACTCTTCCTTTTCTGGACATATACCATCAGTCAAACCATTGTAGTTTTATTTCTTCTCTCAATTCCCCTTTTACCAAGGAATCGGTTGCGGAATTGAAAAACATTAGGACTACTCTTTCAGGATTAAAATTCGGATGAAACGATATAAAAGAATGCATTATAGAAATGATTTAACATTGTAATCCCTTTGATCTGGAACGATAAATAAACCATTGCAGGGTTAAATAACAAAAAGAAAATCACTGATTCCAATGGCTTCCATAAAAGAAAGAAAGATTTTTATAGATCCTAGAGTGTCTGTACCGTTGAAAAATATTATCACTGTTATCACTTAAAGTTTTCTCTGTTGAATCACTTCCTAATTATCGCATCAGTACAATTTCGCAATAAAAGATAAGCGTCCTTTTTGCGCGGATTGCCAGTTTAATACTGAAATCTAAAGCACATCTTGTAAATGATAAAAAGGGCGTGAGCTGTTTAATGTAAGATGATTGGGCATCATCTTCGTCGTGTATCACGTGATTAACATCTGAATCGTAAATCAAATCTTTGTCTTATCTGGTCTAAGGAATTTTGAGGAGAGAAAAGGCCTGAAAAATTTAAAAAAAAAAAAAGATTCTTTATTAGTTTGCAGTTTCCCGATTCTACAAGCTGAGTATCGACCAAAAATCAGCCACTTTTAGATTAAAGCAACGTCTGATAAAATATATTTAAAGAGGGAAAAGATTCTATTTATTATTTCAGAAAAGAGTAATGGCAAAATTAATTATTATGATTATTTCAAGGGACATTTTTAACTATTAATTGATTTTTCCATTTGTATATTTTTGAAATTGTAATTTTTAAAATGTATCCTTAAGGTATCTAAGGTTCGCAGGAAAAGTTTTGAAAAATTGGATTTTTTAAATATTATTTAAATCTGTGGTTTTTAGATGCTTTGTCAATTGTAATGTAAAATACTATTAATATAACAAAATTATTTGAAAATATAATATATTTTGTGAAATAAGAAAATGTGTAACAAATTTTAATGAAATTTAACCAAAACGGTTAACATTCTACACAAAATTATAATGAAACAATCCTATTTTTCTTTGTACACAAGTTATAGAATATAATGATAAAGGAAATGAACTAAAATCTAAGAAAAGCTTTTAGATGCAAAAAAGTTATGGGTAAAAATATATGTATGCATTTTTTCCATAAATTTACAACTTAATTTTTCTAAAAACACCTATAAATGAAACAGTATTTCTCCAAAAAAAAAAAAAAAAACTGTTGGGTCATTTCATTTCCCATGTTATTTAAAACAAACGCTGAAATTTTTATATAAACACCTTTATTAGTTTTTGAGATATCATATTGGTGGAGAATTTTTATGAACATTAAAGTTTTGAGAAAAATGAAATGAAAGACAAATTTTAGCTGAAAAAAAAATGTCACATTGTATGATAGGTCAAGCCTTGTTTTTCCTACAAAAGATAAACTGTTTCGAAAAGAGGAAAGTCTGAAATACGAGAAATAATTATATTAAAAAAAATCGCCAATAACCAGTGTTTTTAACGTTGTCGGACACATAAGGTTCTCAACAGTTCCAAATACATCGAAAGGTTAATATCTATTTTATGCTGAAAATATTGTGCTGAAATTTCTGCCGTTCTCCGTTTGGAGTGGCCACTTTTCTGCTTTTCAGCTGACTCACAGTAGAGATTTCTATTCCTCGCTAAAGGAAGATCTAAATCCATAATTGTCTTCGAAGACCTTCAGCCGATCGAGCTATCAAATTCTAATAATTACATTTCTAGTTTAAGTCTTTATAATTCATCCTGAATAATGGCCTATCTATTAAATTTGGCATAAGAATTATTATGTAGAAGAAGATAGAATAGTTTTTACTGTTCTTGAATTAATTTCAACTCGGTATATCATTTAAATAACATTTTATATTAGCCATTTTATGCTAATTTATGTCACCACCAAAAACAATATTAAAAACACGTTTTAAATTTATTCTTATGACCTGAAAGGAGTGTATATGCTGAAAATAGAGCAAATTAAAAACAAAATTATTTCCTTGTTCTGAATATAGTTCGTAATATATATATATAATATAAGCATGAGGCAGAAAGCTTTTGTGTTTTTTTTAAGCATTTTGGCTTTTGTCATCAAAATAAAAAGAATCTTTTCATTTATTAATAATATTAGTGTACTTTTAAATTTTAAGAATAATTTAAATGTATTACACATTATTATCGATAATGGACCGAGCATACCTCAGGTATCTTGGAATTCATTGATATTTTAAATAGTTTAATATTCATTTAATTCTTAAATATTCAGCTCTGAAAACGGAATCAAAATACATAACATTGGTGTAATTTAATCAAATGAATATGTAATGAAAAAGTGCTATGAAATCTCTACAATAACGTTAGACTTACCAAAACCCGCAATACTGTAAATATAATTTTCTGTGCTGAGATGCCAAAGTGTCGGAAGTCGCATTTCAAAAAAATGACGGTTACAACGAAGTAGTCACTCACATGACTAACGCCTAACCGATACAACGATAAGCGACACTTTCTTGGCATTGACAGAATGGCGGTACACAACGAAAACTGAATTTTAGGGAGGAACAATTTACCGCACAGGTGCTTTTCAGAAGTTTGTGCATTTTTGTAAAAACTGGTATCTTCTGAATCAATCGACATTAACCAAATCAATAATAGCCTACTCGCCTATTTTATTTTGCAAAAACAGTTAATCTAAAAATAATTAGATGGCTAATTTAGGATAAATTCACACTGTATAAAAATTCACTTCATTTAAATCCTTTTTGAGTTTTATTTTAACACTGTTAAATTTTAAAAATCAAATTGAAAGAATGTTTTACTTTCTTTATCCCTTATGGATAAGGAATAAAGAAAGTAAAACCGTCCAAAATGTTAAGCTAGTCCCGAATCAGACCTCGTGAATTTTATCTGACAAACTGAATTAAAGACAGATAAATTGAAATATATCAGATCGGTCTCGAAACTATTGAGAAACATTTTTAGTCTCAAGCGCTAAAATAAGAAATTTTAAGGCATCTTTTTTTTATGGCGTAAAGGAATCTCATGGGGAGAACGAATATCTCATGTGGTTTTTCTTAGAATAAGAGAATGTTTCTTTAATTCGTTCAATACTCTGAAAGTAGTTTCCACGCCAGCGCGGATCCAATTGTTTTTATTCATGAGCTTCGTAATTCCCTATTTCATCACGTACAAACCTTAACTTGCAATTTGGAAATGAATGTCAAGAAATCAGATGTTTTATTTTGTTTGCAACAGCGATGCTCACTTTTTAAAACCCTTGGAAAATGAGCAAATTAACTACTGAAATAAGCTTCCAGAAAAGGAAATCCATAAGGGATAAAGAAAGTAAAACATTTTTTTTTTTCAATTTTACTTTTAAAGTTTAACAGTTTTAAAATATTACTCAAGAAATGATTTAAATGAAGTGAATTTTTATATAGTGTATGCATTTATGAAAGTGAGTTAAACGCTTATAGTACAAATACTTTTGCACCATCTTAGTTTTCAAAGCTATCTTTTCAACTTTATTAAGATTTTATGGTATGAATGTATTTTCTATGTTGAACCAATTTTGTAAGAAAATATTGTAATGATATTTCCTAAAATGAAATTTGAGAATTCTGAACGAATATGAAACGAGTCAAGAGATATAATCAATAGTTTCTTTCATTACCGTTCTGAAAAAACACCAAGCATTACAATTCTAAAAGAATACACAAATCTAATATATAAAAAGGAAAATTTGTTTCTTGAATAGCGTAATAAATATAGAATAAATATTATTTCGGTTTCTCCTTAATATATCCTTCCATTTCAATGAATGTATTCATTTCCGATATGAATATAAATATCATTCTTAATTAAAAACGATAAATGTTTTAAGTTTCAAACGATGTTTCCAAAATTATTTCTTCTGCGGCAGAAACGCGCCGGGTACCAGCTAGGGAAGAATAAATTCGGTTCGAAATTTTGGTGTTACTGTTACATCTCTTCGGGAATTCTTTCACTGTTTTGTGTGTGTGTGTGGAAGATAGGGAATGACAGCATATCGTTGTTTGAATAACGGAAAATGTGAAGGCAAATTGTTGAAGAAACTAAGCAATTTTCAAGCAAAAAATGCTTTAGAAACCATGTTAATGCGCATGATTGTATCATGAGATATGATTGCTTCAAATTTAATCTGTTTTTAAAAATGAGAAAAATGATTTTGAAGTTTTCAAAAATGTCATGTTTTTTTGTCGATCTGTGTTTCGAATAAATTCGTATAACCAACAATAATAGTTTCTAACGTACCTCTCCTTGTTTCATTGTTTTATGAATTTCAAATTAAAATTTAACACTAGATTGCCTAAGGCAATCATTTTGACTGCTTTTCAGTTTCAGTTAGAAAAACAATTGTGCATATAATGACACAGCTTCTTAGAATTTTGTGACTTTTTTACAACATATAAATGCGTTTATTAATCATTGCAGTTGCCTTCCCCCTCTTTCATTTCCGGTTTATATCTGCGTTATACCTGTATTGCCTAAAAGCAGTCCTTTTGACTACTTGGAAAATTTTAAATAATCAAATGACTTTTATTATTGAATTGAGTAAATTTCTTATATGAAATCGGAGTCAATCTGATTATATGAAATCAGGTCGGCTCCGATTACGTATAACATTTTATATATTTTTTGATTACTGTCACTTGTTCGTTACTAGTCATTCCAATCTTTATGTACAAACAACATATTCTAACGAACGAAAATTTTGTCAAGTACGACTTTGCAACAAAAACAAAACAAATAATATATGTGAAAAATGTCAAAAGTATGTTTGCGGAAGATGTACGCATAAAAAGATTTAAACTTACATTTTCTTAAAATGCACAAATAATGAATAAATTACTTTTTGTTCCAAATGAAGTACATTTTTTAATTGTTAATACTTCCTAATAAATTACTATATGACTGTAAATAGTTTAAGAAATATTAAAAATTAATTTTAAACAAATTTCTTTACACATTAGTCATTCTTTCACAATGCAGTCATTTTGACTGCTTTGGGGCAATATAGGTATACACTAAGTCTCCGTCTTTCTAGTGTTTAAAACCGTACAATGGATAAAAATAAAATTTCACATTGTTTTATCTCATTACACATTCGAAATAATATTCCTCGAATTTCTGACATATAATGGAATGATGTTTAGCATTATGATTTGAATTCAAATCTCATTATTCTCGGGGGAAGTGGAAAGAATACCTTAAGAGTCTTATGTACCGGGTGATTCATAATGAATGGGCCAAAAAGAATGGCGCAGTGTATTTGCCGTAATAGATTTATTCAGCCGAAACAAATTTATTCTGCAACTACAATTATAAAAGTTTTATTTGGCAACAGGAAAAATCATCGAATGACGAACTCGTCGCTAGAGGCACTGTTAAACGAGATGTCGTCCATGCAGGAGAAAGCGTACTGCGTTTTCGAATATGACAAAACCTCCTCGGTAATTGTTGTGACATCTTTGCACGAAATTTCGTAAAGAACCACCGACATAACATAAGCAGCTGGCTGAAGCATTTCGGCTGCTTATGAAAGAAGCAGTGGATAACTGCAGTGTTGAACTCCATCACAGGGGATATGCTATCACGAGTGTGACAGGAGCTTCATTACCATGTAGACATTTGTCTTTTCACCGGAGGGGCACATATTGAACACTTGTAGAAACTTGAATAAATGTAGTTTTAAGGTAAAATTGGATTTTCTAAATATATTAATTACAACGTTCACAATCAAGTTGTCTTTTTGTCCTATTCGTTATGAATCACTCTGTATTTGAAAACTTTTATGCTCTGAAGAGCTTCGAATGGTACCGCGCATGATTTAAAATAACATTTCCTCTACGGCGGCGAATTCGAACAGATTGCCTCCACATCTCGACGGAGCAGGACGAGACGCTTTCTCCCGAAATTTATTTGTCAAGGTAAGCACAAAGCATTGTGTCGAAGCAATTGTTATCTCATTTCCGGAGGCCATAAAATGTTCCTTTCCGAGCCCATGATGGGATGTGTGTTTATGACGATAAAGACCTCGGCCGACATTACATGTCGTAAAAAGAGTGACGGAAAAAAGAAATAAAATCCAAGATTTTTCCTTTGCTGTCCGCCGCCTCGTTCTTTGGCATTTGTTCCTCCATTAAACCCTTTGTTGACCAGTTTGACGCCACGCTAGAGTTGGCGTCGAATGTCCTCTCGTTTCCTTCGCCGCGCAAGTGTCCGTGACATTGCCAAGGGTCTGTCAGCCAATGGAGAGGGACATCCCCGTTCAGGGTCCAGTGGGCGCGGTGATGAGCCTGGAAGCTCCACGCTTCGTACTTTTGTAGGAGCTGTCGGGGTTGTCATTTGGCGATGATTTGTGGAGGAAAAGAAAGATGCCGTGCATCTGCAAAACGTTTATTTTGTTCTTGCTGTGACTCGTTTTGCTAACCAGCGTGAGCTCCAGTTATTTCACTATCCCTCTCTTCTCAACTTGGAACATTTGTCGTGTGCACCAATTTGTAATTTGCTTAGACTCTGGATGGCAGTTTAGTTGCGTGATTTATTAAAATCTAGGTTGCGCAACTGATATTTCAATTGCAAGTGTTACCGGAAACCAGACAGTAACAAGTGTTTTATGCAGAGAAACGCTTGTTCTTAAGAAGCAATTACAGTAAGCAACAGTAAAAATAACTTAAATTAAAGTAAGCAGAATTAAACATAAATTAAATAACAGTAAGTAGCAGTAAAAATAACTTAAAATTTATTACACTCATCAGAAAAATGAATCAAGACTAACACTTGGGTCATTTGGCGAAACGAAAGAAAATGATGACTAACACACGAGAAGATCATTCTACTCTTTCTGATCACTTTGGTCTTCCTTTTGGAAAGAAAAAATACCTTTTTATATCTAATCGTCTCTGACGTCGTGACAAATAAGCAACAAGCACGTTGCAATGACGTCAGGCACAGTTAGCGGTTAACACAGACAAATTTGCATGATTAAAAATATTGCCTACAGCAAGATTGTTTTTGCGATATCAAATCAAATAAAAAACAATTAATAATTAAAGCGTGATAGAATAACTGATATTTAAAAGACAGCGAAGCAATAAAAACAAACAAACTGATTCACTCGGCCGAATTGCAGTTTGCGTTTAAATTATACATTTACTCAAGTAACTGAAGATAGTGCCTGAAAGAACAACAGAAAGTTTAAACTTTTCAAGAATTTTTATTGTGATTGTAACGACGAATATGTTAAATTAGATATTCAGTGGTTTGATAACTATTCGTTGGTTGCCAAATTATAATATCCATGCTTCTTGACACAATATGAAACGACTAAACACTTAAAAAAAAAAAGAGCATAAATTTTTGTAGCGAAAAATTTCTCGTTTCAATAGTTTTTTAATTCTTAGAAAATGCATGATTGTCTAAAATCAGTGGGTGAATGTTTAAGAAACAAGCCAAAAATTAGTTGAGCATCGTTTGTTGAGTGGGACTATGATAACAAAGATGTACCACCGAGGTAACGACGGCATAAACCCATTTCTAAAACAAAGACCATCTTTGGATTTTCAAACCTTTGATGATGATGATTATACACTGAAAAATGCCACAAATAAAGAACATGAAGCTTATCTCTCTAAATGTATTGAGTTTAAAAATCCAAATCTTGAAGCGTTTTTGCGAATTAAATCTTATGGCATGTAATAATTTCTTACAAATTTTTAAAATTAATTAGTTATACTAAAGAGTTTTTATCCGAGGTTCTGCAAAATATTTCGTTGTAGTGGGTCTTTTGAAATGTTAAGTCGTTTTTCCAAACCTGATTTGAAGATTTTTCACTAGAATTATATTTGCTTGTAAGAATTCATGAGCGAAGAGTAGAGCCTTCAACTAATTGAAATAAGTTGTTTTATATATCTTATAAAATGCAGATAATTGTTGTACGGTTGATAATATCTAGAATATCAAGCTGTAACATAAAACATGAGACATATCCACTGAAGTGACAAAAGTCATGGAACGACTGTTAATATCGTGTCGGTCCTCCTTTAACCCGGCGAAGTGCAACAACTCGACGTGTCATGGAGTCCACAAGTCGTTGGAAGTCCTCTACAGGAATATTGAGTCATGCTGCCTGTATAGACGTCCATAATTGTGAAAATGTGGATGGTGCAGGAGTTTGGGCACGAACGGACCTTTCGATGATGTCCCATAAATGCTCGATGGGATTCAAATCGGGCGATCTAGGTGGCCAGATCATGCGCTGGAACTGTCCGGAATGTTCTTCAAACCAATCGCGAACAGTTCTGGCCCGGTGACATGGCTCATTGTCATCCATAAAAATCCCATCGTTGTGTAGGTACGTGAAGTCCATGAATGGCTGCAAGTGATCTGCAAGCAGCTGAACATAACCATTTCCAGTCAATGATCGGTTCAGTTGCACCAGAGGACCGAGTCCATGCCATGTAAAAACAGCCCACACCATTATGCAGCCGCCACCAGCTTGAACAGTGCCTTGCTGACAGTTTGGGTCCATGGCTTCGTGGGGTTGCGCCACACTCGAACTCTACCATCAGCTCGTAACAACTGAAATCGTGACTCATCTGACCACGCCACGGTTTTCCACTGGTCTAGGGACCAGTCGATATGCTCACGAGCCCAGGAGAGTCGCTGCAGACGATGTCGTGCTGTCAGTAAAGGCACTCGAGTCGGTCTTCTGCTGTCATAGCCCAAGGAAGACAAATTTCGCCGCACAGTCCTATCGGGCATGTCCCTCGTACGTCCCACATTGATTCCTGCAGTTATTTGACGAAGTGTTGCGTGTCTATTAACATTGACCATTCTACACAGACGTCGGCGGTCTCGATCGTTAAGTGCAGGTGGTCGCCCTCTGCGCTGTCCATGATGGGATGTGATGCCTGAAATTTCATACTCTCGGCACACTCTTGATACTGTGGATCTCGGAATGTTGAATTCACTAACGATATCCGCAATGGAATGACCCATGCGTCTAGCTCCAACTAACATTCCACGTTCAAAGTCTGTTAATTCTCGTCGTGCCGCCATAAATCACGAAAAACCTGTTCACATGAATAACTTGAACACAAATGAAAGCTCTGGAGAACGAACTGCGCATTTATACTTTTTCGCTGCGATACTACTGCCATCTGTATATTTGCATATTGCTATCCCATGACTTTTGTCGCTTTAGTGTATATCAGCAGTAAAAGGAATCCTAAGAACAAAAAAAAAAACTTTCAATAGCAAAAATAATAATAATAATATTTTATATTAATGGTAAAGTCATGTTCCAAATAGTATTGCTCTGAAATTTATTCTCTTCCAAAAATAAATATGAACACTGACCCGTCAAAATAACTAAAGCTCAATTAGGCTTACTCTTGAAGACGAAAATTCTCAACGAAAGAATTCCGAAAAATGAAAGAAAAAAACTTAGATCAGTTTAACTGGAAATTTGATTTTTTTTTTTTTTCAAATCATCAATAGATTTAGTCATTTGACTTACAGAGAGGATCGTGCTTGGAAGAGATGTTCATAGACTTTTGGAAACTCAACCATGAAGCATTACAATGGAATAATTTCTATTGTGGAGATTAAAAACGTCCTTTTGAAGTTGAAAGGAAGCTTTACTGAATCCATTTTAAAGGTTTTCTTTGAAACTGGTTACGAGTTAGCAAACTAGTCATCCCCGAGTTAAAAAAAATTTAAATTATAAGAATTTAAATAAGAATTATATTAATCTGTAGAATGGTCTCTTTTAGGAATGTCTGATAACGCATTGATTATATAAAAATCAATGTTTTGATTTACATAAACGAATTTCATTAGTCTTTGCTGTTGTTTCCAACGGTCAGCGGTCATGATCAGCGGGCTTGTCATTGACAAGCCCGCTGATCGCTGTCAACGATTTTAAGCTAAATGAGCGTTCCTTGATTTTTCAGTTGCGCCAACTAGGACCAAGAGTATGACTTAGCTACTTCACAACCCCTTTTTACAGGAGGGCACATTCACACTACTCAAAGATAGAACACAAAATAACAACCTTGCCCAAACCGGGACGCCCAGAACACTAGAAAGACACGTTACCCTTGAACGCCCGCCAATAGTCTGTAGTAAAGTGATAGCAATCAAATAAAACTCCTATTGCCTTCTAAGCATTGGAAAACATTTTTTTTAAGGACGCCTTTGATAATATGTATGCAAGTTTGAAAGAGATTTTTTTTTCCTATGTTTTGAAACAACTGCTATTTAAAAACCCTGATTTTCTTTAAAAAAATTAAAGCTGGAGTATAATGATGTCATTTATATCTACTCTGACAATGGCAATCATTTGATTATGAGTTCAAATAATGCCTTCTGTTTTAATAAAAATGGCGTTCTTCATTTCGCTTTCTGTCCCAGATCAGTGTTTGACGCCGATGCAAATACAAATTTTGTTCTTGAAAAAAAAAAAAAAAAAAAAAAAAAACGATGCTGTTAATGTTTGTTGAAGACAAGCGAAGAAGTGTTCTTCTCGCAGTTTAGAAACGCTGAAGGCGGAACTGCGCAGGTGCGCGAATCAAAGCAGGAACTTTTACACCGACTTAAAATTTTCACTTTACAAAGAGTGTCACGTAAAACCCTTTCTCTTCAGCATGCACATGCTCCCCTTCTATTTATGTACTGTTCCCTCATTATATCTTTTATGGTGTTTCTAAATTAGCTCGCTGAACGAAATTGTTTTTGATTCATAAAAGCCTGCTGGACTCGTTCTGGGAGTAGTATTTGTAATTGCCCCCGAGAAGAAATTGCTTATTTAACAGTAGACGGTTGCTGATTTGAAGATGTTCAGTGAAAAGAATGTTCATTTATTCTTTTACTTTTATTATTAATCCGTGATTAATGAAATTTCAGCACAAATGGTAATATCTCCTTGATTCATATATATGGAAGAAAAGTAGTGTTTATGACGGCAGTGAAAATGTTAACAAAATGGAACTATTTCAGGTTATGAATAATTATACTCGTATATTAAAACAATAAAAACATTTGATAGTATATTTAACGATCGATTTCTGTTCATCTATATAAATAAAAAATGAATGTTTGTCTGTATGTCTCTTATGCCTAACTGAACCGTTCGTGAGATAGCGATGAAAACTTGGTTAGCTTATTGCTTGCACCTACGGGATAATTATAGGGATAGTGCAATTGTCTTAAAAAAATAGTACCTCAATTGCATCTATTGACCAAAGATAAGTCTTCAAATAACTCGCCGAGGAGACACAACATATTCAGTAGAAATGCTAAATCCAAGTGAAAGGTTAATATTGTATAGCTATTGAACACAAATGTCATGCAAGTTCATCTCAGAGGTAACAACTTTATGACAGATTATGCGAGAAAGTTTTGGGGAGACCAACACTGGGGGTTTTAAATTTTAATTAAATGCTAGCGTTTTTCGCAATAACTTCCAAAAATATTACAGTACAAACATTTATCATCTCAGTTTTCCAAAAATTATTTTTCAACTATATTAACGGTTTTACGTTATAAATATATTTTCTACTAGCCGCCTTTGGCGACCAGCTGGTTCGCCATGAGTAAAGCGTTCAAAAATTTTCAATTAAATCACATATTCATTAGCCTTGAAGTAATTCCGGGCATGTAATTAATATTTTCTTTAAGATGATGGACGGAAAGTTCTAAAAGTACACCTTTTCCTAATAATATTCTTTAATTTTATAAATCAATCAGTTTGAACCATCGGGTATGCTTCCAAAATATTAAAAAAAAATTTCGATGATGTTGCCAAAATATTAAAAATGTTTTTTTAAAGAAAGCGAGAAAGGGAAAAAAGTATTAAATTAATGATACAGATATTGCAAACGATTACATAAATATGCCATTAAGTCGGGATTTCAATGCATATCCTGTCTAAATTCAATCAGGTTTACCGTAAATAAAGAAGATTTATTGACTTAATGATATAGATATTGCTTTGTTTTGCATTTATTTTTTAAAGAAAATATCACATTTTATATTTATTTTATTTTATCCAGTCACGTGCTGAAAGTTGTATTTCTTTAGATTTGATTTGCGATGATAGTTGTTGCTTTTTTATTTGTACTTCCGGCATTGTTTTATTTTATTTTATCCAGTCACGTGCTATAAAAAACATGGTTAAATATTTCTTTAAAAATTCGTTAAAAATAGAAGCTTAAGTTATACATTAAAACACTGATACCGTTAGAAAGCTAATTTTTTTTAATCTTTAAATTGATATAAAAATCATGTTTGTGCAATGATATTTTCGGAAGTTATAATGGAAAAACGTCGAAATTTCGCTTACATTTTAATTAATTCAAATTCTAATTAAAAATTCGAAAAAAGGGCTCCGAGGTGCACATTCCGGACCTCCAAGGTATACATGTACCAAATTTGGTAGCTGTAGGTCCAACGGTCTGGCCTGTAGAGCGCCAACACACACACACACACACACACACACACACACACACACACACACACACACACACACATTGAGCTTTATTATAAGTATAGATATAGATGTTTAATTAATTTTGAAAGAAAACGTTTTAATCCCATTTTCTAAAATTAAACTTGAGAATTCGGAACGAATATGAAACGAGTCAAGAGACACAATGAATAGTTTCTTTCATTACCATTCTGAAAGAAGACCGAGCTTTACAATCCTAAAAGAATACACAAATATAATGCATATTAAAGGATACTTGTTCGTATTTTATATACTGTCGTACCTTTCACCCTACTTCGATAAAACATTACCAAATTATTGATTGATTGCACTTAATGTTATTTTTTTCGGTGGCAGCAACGCGCCGGTACCAGCTAGTATTAAATACTGTTGAATTGTCTCTCTCTCTCTATATATATAGGCCTTAAAAAAAGAGAAAGAGTTTTTTTTTAAAAAAGTAATCGTTAACAATTAAATGGGAAATTCTTCTCAAATAATTATTTAGCTGAATTGTTAGAATATTTGTTAGTCGAGTTGTTTTCCTAAACGTGTTTTTACTTTAAATTTGCATATATTTTAATTGTGGCTGGTTTACGGATGCCGGCATATTACATTGAAACAATCTGAAAGAAAGTTTAATTGAGGCATTGGGAACCCTTGGGTGAATCAAAAGGCTGGACAAGCGTTTCTTTCTTAATTATTGCAATTAGACATATACTCATAGTTGCAAATTTTCATCAAATAAAATGCTCAAATGTATGAAACTATTTTTATTTCTCTTTAGCTAGCGAATTGAAATTCATAAAAGTCAAATTTTATGCGACAATTGGACCTTAAACCAAATATAAATATGTATATATCAAACCGTTTGTCTTAAATAAAGCTGATTTATTTAATTAATAATATAGTAAAAGTAACAAAAAAATTTCTTTGCATTTTCCTTTTAGAAAAAACATATTTCATACTTATTTCATTTCATGTAGGCACGTGTTGAAAAATATTTTTTTATATGTTTAATTTGCAATAACTCTTTTATTTTTTAATTTGAGTTTATGCCCATCTGATGGCAACATATTGATAAAAGATGATTTTTTCCCTTTCACTCATAACGTGCTCTTGCAGATTAAATTTTATTGTTTTGTTCGAAATGCATTGCTGAAAAATATAGTTAAAATATTTCTTGTAATAGAAATAGAAGGTTCAATAATTATTTAAAATACTGATACCATTAGAATGTTAAATGTTTTATCTTTAAATTGATGTAAAAATAATCTTTATGTGATAGTATTTTCGGAATTTATGGCTGAAAAACGTCAAAATGTCCCTTAAATTTTTAATTAATTCAAATTTTAATCTTCGTAAAAAGGCCTCCTAGGTGCACATTCCCGACCTTCAGGGTATGCATGCAACAAATTTGGTAGCTGTAGGTCTAACGGTCTGGCCTGTAGAGCGCTAACACACACACATTGAGCTTTATTATAAGTATAGATAAAGTTTATTAAATAAATATTTTAAAAAGTGGTGGAAACACTCATTTTTGTTATTGCTTATTTTAAAATGTTGGTGTCCTCATCTGTTATATTTATAATTCCGAATTCTAAAAAATAAAAAGGAAGAAGTTGCGTTATGGCTAAGAAGGTTTATGCTCATTTTTCCCCAAGCTTTTCCATATAACGATCGTTATTTTACCATCATGCAATTGGCCAGTTCCGATGCGAGATGGAGTCTAGATTCCTTATGTTAATGTCTAGGGCAAATTAGCTAGCACAACTTAGGTACAATATTTATTTAGCAATGGCACAATAGAGTAGAAGCAGTGAAATAGATGCTTGTTCTACTTTTCTCAGATATTTTTTCACAAAAATTATAAAGCAGTTATCATTTCATTTTAAACTATCAACGTGCATTCTATATAATTTTGAACATAGAATATGCAAAGGATCATCTGAATAAACTTTAAATGTAATAACATGTGCGGAGATTGGCGGAATAAAGTTTAAAAAAATTTTTAGAAGGTGGACGCTTTGTCAAGAATAAATGGTACTGTTTCAATTAAACTCTCTTAAATAGCACTTCCGAGATGAATATCTCGGTCATGAGATGGTATACTATATGCTATTTTCTGAGCTTTCAATTGGAAAATTTTTATTTAAAAAGAAAATTAATTTATAGTAGAATAAAGGCCCGATGTTATTTATTTCATATAAATTATTTATGAATTATTATTTTTCCTATAAATTATTTATGAAAAAATATGAAATAAATATGTTATTTATTACATATTTTCATTAGATGAAACAACTTTTTTTTTCTAGCTCAGCCCATCCCATAATTATGTCGAAAAATACGGGTACGTGAAATTCTAGCCAATTCAAATAACAACAATAAAAAAAGAAACCCGCTTTTTATTCATTGACTTCTATCTTCGCATTCATTTATTTTAATATTTGTGTGTACTTGTCCACATTTTTAAAATGGGCTTGCTCATCTGTGGGTCCTATGGCGAAACTGTGATGTTGCAGTTCGAGTTACAAGAAACTCATATCTATAAACCTTCATTTATCTTAATGCTTCATTTGTATGTTTAATTTTCCTAGTTGCACGTATACATGAGATTGGGAAAAAAAAATCAGATCACTCTTAAGTGACGGGGGGAGGGAGGGAGAGGGGCATGAACAGAGTCTTGAAGTTGGTCCATTAGATGCGCAATCGGAGTTTGTATGCTTCGATTTCAGTGCCCAAAATGTATGCGTAGTTTGAATTAAAAACTGAGTAAACTGCAATCCATTTCACAAGAAATTAGCTACAAAGCAATAACAGATTTTGGAAATATGCGCATTCTGATTTCTTCCCAGCAATGCTTCGTAAAATGCCTCTATCCGATGTGTGCATTTTGCAGTTAACACTTTGCTGACCGGTGACGAGTTCACTCTTCATTGCACTTGCATTATCTATTTCAATTTATGACACCCAGGGAGATATAGAATATTGCAAAAACTTGGCGTATCGTGTTTAGTCATGTCCACTTTTAAACAAAAAGATATATACTTTTCTTTGTATGTAGGTTTTTATCACAATTTTAGTACAATTCCAAAAATTCAACCAATCGAAGAACTTTTCAATGAATTATACGCGGATACTTTATCTGATTATACAAGTGATTTTGAAATAAGTTCATTGGCAAAAATCACTGGAGTAAAAACAAGACCAACTAGAAGGTGTAGAGCATGCTCTTCGAAACGAGATATATCTGCAAGATCTGTTGTGTACCATACACGCAGGTGATAGCCATACAGTTTATCGCACCAAAAATATTATTAAAAGTTATATAAAAAATTTGCCCAAAGTTTAATTTAATTTCATTCGGTATATATAAAATTTATTGGAGTTTACTTAGAACGTTTTACTCCCATATTCAATTACAAAATAATAGCCGGTGACACGACATAGTTTCTGTGCTGGTCAACAAAGTGTAAATTCCTCTTTACAAAGCTACTTCTCGTTTGCAGAAATGAATGTCTAAAAGCCATTGTTGCGCAATCAATCAAGTCAAAGTGCGAAAAGGAACTGCAGCACTGAATGACGTCAGAGTTTGTATTAGAGATGATTTAGAAATAGCTGTAACGGTTTCTTATGTTTTATGTCTGTGTCCAATAAAGAAAATATTTTAATGGAAGTGTCTGCTTTCACTGATTCGAAGTGCTGGAGCAGCTGGTAGCTGCTAAGAATCTTTACCATTCTGAAAGTCAGTCCATGCAGTCTTCAATTTCTAGTTTCTCGGTGAAAGAGCCCTTGTTGAATCGATTCCATTCCAAATAACGACGCAAACCAGAACCAGTACGGCCCCCTCAGATCTTATTAAAGTACATTCTGCCACCGATTCGATTCGCAAACATTCCTTTCTCTTGCGCTGCACGTGCTCGCATTCTTTTCCCTTTTGCAGGTGCTGGGGATCGAAACGGTTCATCGGGTGCTGGAATCTCTGAAAATTTGTCCTGGTGGGAGCCCCAAAATAACGGGGTGGGGGGGGTTGAGTGAAAATGAGTGATAAACGAAATGCAACACCTCTTTCAAGGGCTCTTTCCCAGGCAGCAGTCAATTAGTGTCTTGACCCGCAGCATTGATGGGAATCACTTCTCGCCTCTTGAGATGAGTCAACTTGTAAACAGAATTGTTCCACATGATTTTTGAAGCAAAGATGTTGCGATACTCTTACTTTACTCTGCAAGAATGGAAATATTAATTAACTGGAAGAATTTTTGAGAAGCAAAGATATTGCGATACTCGTACTTTGCTAGAATGGAAATATTAATTAAATGGTAGAATTTTTGAGAATGCAGCTAATTAGGCGGCTATTTAGATGAGGTATGCAGTATTGAATGGATCAATTCAATTTGAATGAAAATGAGTTTTTTTTTTTTTTTTTCGTGATCTAAAATAGATTTCAAAAGTATTTGGGTGCTTTAGAAATTAATAGAACTAGTGAGGATGGTTTGCTCTGTTCTTAAAATGTTCAGTAGCTGCTCAAAAAATTTTCAAATATCAAACTTTTTGATTCCCAAAATTATTATTTTCCTTTTAAATATGCATCGTGCGGAATTTTAAAAAAATGATCCCTTGTCTTTCATATTGGTATGTCTGTTTACATGGGAGAAATATTTTTTTTCCACGTCAGAAAATAATTCATAAAAAAAAAAAATGGGACCTTCATATTATTAAAACAATAGTAAAGAAATGAAACCTACGATTGCAAACTTCAAGTTATCATGTGAGAACATTATTATTTTTAAGTCATTAACCAGTTTAAAATAGTTTGAAAGAAACACAAGGCCTCTATCTATCTGTCTTTTTCTAAATATCGACGCGTGCGTAATCTGATAGTTTCGTGATTGTTCCAAATCGGTTTAAACGGGTGAATGACTTAAATTAATTAAGACAATTCGCAAGAATTCAGAGAATGAATAATTCGGAAATCAAGATTTAACTTTAGTTGGCTTTAAATTGCCAAATATGATGACCTTCTGCATTAGTTTCTAATAACCCTGGAAGCTGAAAATTGATGCCTCAAAAGTGATAAATAGCCAATTTATTGCCTAAGCTTTTTGAGGCTTCAACTGTTTATTGCCTGCGTCTTTCGAGGCTTCAAAAACCTCAAACCCAAACATTATGTTCTTACGTTATAACAAGAGCCTTGAACTTTTCTTTAAAAAGAAATTATTTAGTTATTCAAAATGTAACTAATTTAATGTAACTAGCCCCTTCAATTGTTAACAGCTCTTTAAACAAGGAAATAAAACCAAAATAAACAAAGCAAAAATAAGTTTTTGTGGGAAAGGTAGCAATAATAAGTGATTATTGGTCCGAAATTTACGAAAAATTTATATCTGTTTACCAAGGGAAAAAAGTTACAGTTTCATTTAAATCACACGACGGATACAGTTAGCCGTCTGCTTCGTGGTCGTTTCGAGAGTAGAAACTTTTCCATCAGCATGGAAAAAAACAACAACCAAAAACTCTAGATTATCTTTTACGAAATCAGTCCATTTCGCATAGGACATCGTTTCATAAAAGTCTTTAAATAAGTTTATAAAAGTTGCAAGAAGAGAAACTGAAGAACTTATTCTACGAAAACCTAGCATTTGAGACATATTATTAAATGAATGCGTATGATTACAATTATTCGTATTTGAGGTAGGAGAGAAACTGTACAGACAAATTGTACTTGTTTATTAATAGCTTATTTTTAAGCGAAATGAAATCTACTGCCTCAAGATTAATGACTGCAGATAGTGAGTAATCATAATGAGAAACGAAAATAAACTCTTTAATCGTTGCTTTTTTTTTGTTGTTGTTGTTGTTAATTGCAATGCAGGGAGAAGACCCGCTCACAAGCGCATTATCTTTAGAACATTAAAGAATCAACACTGGGTATTTAGAAGTACGTATTTGGATTTCATGAAGCAGGCGGGTATCTGAGGCGGCGAAACCGAGTGCATTCGGTTTCGTCGGACAGTGGGTCTCTTTCATCTGATTTGTTGTTGCAATGAACCTAATCTCTGCCAGCTACTCTGCGCGGACCAAATGGAGACTTTGTGCCATCCCGAGAGTCTGAAATAGCTCCCGCGAGACTCCGAAGCCGAATAAAAATAAAAGCAAGAAAGTTTTCTCTCTATCACCCAAGACTTTTTAAAAACTAGTCTATTTATTCAAGCCAAGCTATTCTTTTCACTTAAGCGAGAACATGTTTTTCCTTTTTTTAAAAACTTGCTTTAGTGATGTTGAAGTTTCAATGATAACGGACCTTTTTGAAACGTAAAGAATTTATTGATTGTGGCATTGGATTGGATTGTGTGGTTTAGTAGCGCAACAGCCATACTGCGCCAGACATATGGTTAAAATACTTGTATTCTATAAAAATATATAAAAATAGTAACTAATTGATAAAATTACATTGTTTTTGCTATGCAAAGAGACATTTTAAAAAGTAAAAAAAGGCAATATGTGGAAATATCAAATAAGATTGCAAAACCCAATTGCTTTGGAAAATTTAAAAAGATTTTTGTGGGGACGTTCCGTTCCCCAAGTCCGCTTTGTGGGAGTTAGTTTTCAGCTTGCCTTTGGCGTCGCTGCTATATTAGTGATGTTTACAGGATCTAGGGAAAAGTTACATATGACGCTAGATGGCGTTATAAGCGAGAGGCGGGGCAATATGCTTACGTAGCAAGTGAGATCTTTTTTCTTTTATTTATAACTAGCCGCCTTTGGCGACCAGCTGGTTCGCCATGAGTAATGGATTCTAAAATTTTCAATTAAATCACATATTCATTAGCCTTGAAATAACACCGGGCATTGATTGGCCTGAAATTAATATTTTCTTTAAGATGATGGACTGAAAGTTCTAAAAGAACGCGTTTTCTTAATAATATTTTTTAAATCAGTTAAATTTTATAAATCAGTCAGTTTTAATGATTGATTTAGAAGACTGATTGATGTAGCAACTTTTATTTAAAATATTAATAAAAATATTTTGTAAAATAGGGCTCACAGAGCAAAGTATGAAGAAATCTAAAACTCATTATTCATAAATGCATTGTTTGACTCAAACTACATAAATAATTATTTACTTCATTTAGATCAAATTATTAGTATTAAACAATGTACATGCCTATTAATAATATTTTACAAATTGGCCATTGGAAAGGAATTTGTATGCATATCCTGTATAAATAACGATAATTTATTCAATTAATGATTTAAATATTGCAAAGGATCATAGAATCCTTTGCCTTGCATTTTTTAAAGAAAATATCACATTTTATATTTATTTTATTTTATCCAGTCACGTGCTAAAAGTTGCCTTTCTTAACTTTGAATTTGCGATGATAGTTTTTTTTAAATTTGAACTTCTGTCAAATGATGGCAACACGATGATAAAACCTAATTTTTTTCCTTTGACGTGCTCTTGCAGATTTTATAGAAATCTTAGCTTTGCAATTATTTTGTTAGAAACTATCACATTTTATAATGAAAAAAAATTGAATTAATGATACAGATATTGCAAACGATAATAGAAATATGCCATTAAGTGGAGATTCCAATGCATATCCTGTCTAAATTCGATCAGGTTTGAAGTAAAGAAGATTTATTGATTTAATTATTTAGATATTGCAAACGATCATAGAATGCTTTGCTTTGCAATTATTTTTTTAGAAAATATCACTTTTTATATTTTTCTTATTTTATCCAGTCCCGTGCTGAAAGTTGTATTTCTTTAGATTTGATTTGCGATGATAGTTGTTGCTTTTTTATTTGTACTTCCGGCATTGTTTTATTTTATTTTATCCAGTCACGTGATAAAAACATGGTTAAAATATTTCTTTAAAAATTCGTTAAAAATAGAAGCTTACGTTATAAATTAAAAAAACTGATACCGTTAGAAAGCTAATTTTTTAATCTTTAAATTGATATAAAAATCATGTTTGTGCAATGATATTTTCGGAAGTTATAGTGGAAAAACGTCGAAATTTTGCTTAAATTTTAATTAATTCAAATTCTAATTAAAAATTCGAAAAAAGGGCTCCGTGGTGCACATTCCCGACCTCCAAGGTATACATGTACCAAATTTGGTAGCTGTAGGTCCAACGGTCTGGCCTGTAGAGCGCCAACACACACACACATGCACACACACACATTGAGCTTTATTATAAGTATAGATTGCATTTTCTGATTTTATCAATATATCAAGACTTTTTTAATTTTTAGATGCTTTCAAAGAAAGGAAATTTACTTACTAATACTGTCAGCACTCAAGGTTTGGCTAAAACTGATCTTTTTCTGCAAGTTTTAGTTCAGTTTACCCATAGAACAATATCCAGTTTATAATTTAATTTTCATGTTTCTTTACAGGAATATCATTTTATAACAAAAGTATTTTAATTCTTTTAAGGAATGAATTCCTCTTATTTTTGTTTAGTAAAAGTTCCATCAGTTTTTCCCTTAGCTCTTACGCCAGTCATTTACATCATGCAATAGTCGAAAAAACAAAATATTTTCAATGTGTATATAGGAAGCTTGTTATCCTAATATAGGCATTGGTGGCAGTGTGTATTTCCACATCTCTTCCTAAACTGCCAACCCGAATTTAACAAATATTCAACATCTATAATATAAGACAAGAAATATTATCAAGTTTACAAATTACACAGTTATTTAACTTTTCAGTTAATTAGAAATCAACCAAAATTGGGCCTATTTCCTCTGTAACTATCGCACAAACACTATGTTTGTTCTGACAGTCGCAACGCATTCCACCAGAAACATTTTTCCATCCATTTTAAAATTCATCTTTTCAATACACTCCAGTTTCATTTCTTAGGAACTTTACTTCACTAGATACTTATTAATTTTTTGAAATGTCGTAAATAACCAAATCCATATAGAAAGTTTTTAAAAGAAAGAAATACATACGTTGTACAGCAACGATAAAAACTCACACTTTCCTATTAAAAAAAAAAAAATTTGGAAATATTTTTATTGAATTCAAAATACAGTTTCTGCAATAACTCGATCAATATTTCACGTTGTTCAAGGACAACAATGCAACAGTGAACTCTTGTCAGAATTCGGCAAGAACAGAAAAGTTTGAAAGCATACGATTAACAATTTTTACTTAGAAAAATAATTTTGCTTAATTTATATGGATAAAATTAATTATCAGCTAACTTCAATAATCAATCTGTTCATTCATGAAATCATCATAAAAGAATTTTGCGCAATATTTTAAACTCGAAAGGTTTCTACATTAAGAATATTAGACATGAAAATATTTTAATCTTGCTCAATGGCTGATATATCTGCAGGCATACTGTTATAGATTCCCAATAAATTCTCATCTAATTACTTTTAATATGAAAGATTTTCAAATGGTAAAATATTTTAAGCACGTGAATACATGAAAATCTTTTGCCACATTTACGATTCTTAAATGTCGTGTTACATATTTATTAATCCAGAACGAGGCATGTATTATGATTTTACTTGCGGAATAACTTATTATTTTCCTAATAATTGTGATTTTATTTGCAAATTTGTGAATGGTTGTACACTAGTTGAAAATGCTCCTCAAAATCAGTAAGACTTTTTCTTCTTCTCTTTTTTTTTCCCCCCATGCTATTCAATGCATGGTAGTAAAGATGCGACGTCGCAATAAACTTTTTCCTAAAATACCCGGGCATGGACCGTATGAATTCATTTCATTCAAAATTACATTGTTTGTCATTTATCCTCATAGAATGCTTTTATTAGCTTAAAGTATTCTTTTGTTACTGTATTAATACACATATGAATTATACTTTTGCGATTGTGGAGCACTGAATGAAACTTCTTATGAAAAAACGTTTTACTTAAAGTGGCCAAAAATGTTGTGCATTAAAGGACAAATATAGAAAGAAAAATAGTTTAATGCCGACAAATGAAATTGAAATTAAAGAAATTTATGATTTTATTCCAAGCTTTCAGATTTGTATCATTGTTTGTCTTCTTTTAGACGATATCTCTTAGTATCTAACCAGAAGTCTTTCCAATAAAGTCACTGAGAAGTACTCATCGGCATTAAAAATAAATGTTTTAACTTCCGACAAAACTCAACTGTGAACAAATATTAAAGTTACTTTGATGCCAAAATGAACCATGAAATTCTGTTGTTCAAAAGCAATAAAATTCAAGTACTGTGTAAATTGTACATCTTTTCATCGTCAAATTTGTTAAACTCATGAATTGTTAGTAAATGATTTAGTTCTAATGTTACTGGTGAAAGGAAAAAAAAATTATTATTTTCTATCAATATTTTCCGCTTTTAAGAATGAAATTTTCTTCTTCATCCTTTCATTTTCAAAAATGAAAGGATCTGAGATGAAATTCACTATTTTGTCTTCTTTTTCTGTTGTTGCGAGGATATTCGACATTCACTTCAACTTAAAGAAATATCAGAAAGTAGGCTTGTATACTAGTATCAAATATTTATTTATTTATTTAATATAAATTTAAGTGATGATTACATACTTGCTCAGACTTATTTTGTTTCTAGCACATGAGAAGGTTTCTAAGTGGAAATTTTATGAAGCAAATTGCGAACATAATCGCTCAAAGAACCGGTGAGGCAAGTTTTTCGTCATCGTCAACTTTTTTTTAACCAGCTTTAAAATGCTGCCTATAGTGAAGGAAATATTGTCTGCAATTCTACCAATCAGGTGAAACTTTGATAGTGGTGTCACTTTCGTTGTCGTTTGCTGACGAAAAGTACGGACGATATTTCGCTGCGTGATAAGTTGGCGTTTGATAACAAATCAAAAGTCGCAATGACCTCTTGGATTTTGATGACTGCCAGTGTCATGTAATGGAAAGAAAAGGCTGCTACTTTTTTTTTTTTTTGCTAGAGGTGACTAAGCGAAGTGCTTTTTTTCGGAACGCTAAAATAAATAAATAAAAAAAAAATTGCAAGAGAATGAACCAGCATTTTTGTCTTCTAAAACATTTCTTTCGTTTATTGCTGTCGCGTTTATAAAAAGAATCACATATCATTTTCACAAATTTATATATTTGGGAGCAGTTATGTTTACAGTGGTGTTAGAAGGTCAAGGTTGTTACCGGAAACTAGACTGTAATAGGTGTTTTATGCAGAGAAACGTTTGTTTTTTGGAAAAAATAACAGTACAATACGCAGCAGCAAAACAAGTTAAATTTATTACAGTTATTAAAAATAAATCGAGACCAACACTTGCGCCATTAAGTAAACGAAAGAAAATAACTAACACTGGGGGAGATTAGTAATAAAAAAACTTTTTTATATCTAATCGTCTCTGACGTCGTGACAAATAAGCAACAAGCACGTTGCAATGATGTTAGACACAGTTAGCCGTAAACACGGATAAATCTGCATGATTACAAGTATTGCCAACAAAAGTAGCCTCAATCTTACTGGACGGATTTTGGGTGATTCTTCTTCGACAAGCAATTGGATAAAAAAATTAGTATTCCTGATTTAGGTCAGCAGAATGTAAGATGTGAAAATCTTGAAAGTAAAAGAAAAAAAAAACTTTTTGAAGACATGAGCGAAAACATTTGTTTCTTGAATTTATTTTGCTGTTATTGCATTCACCAGTGTTTGCCTTCGGCAATGAAGTTATTTGAGCATTTTATCATTTGTGTCAATTTAAATGCAGCGATCAGCTTCAAAATCGCCAACTTAATTTTCTAAGCTCAAAGGATCAGTTAATAGAAAAAAAAAATGAATTAGTCACATACATACATTAGCTACATATCGTTAGGTATTTGACCTAAGTCTTTTATGTAGAAATTCGTGATATAGATATTATTGCAGTGTTTATAAAATCCCTGTGCACCATAAAGTATCACATGAGGCTTAGAGAAGTAAGTATTCAACACATAACAAAAGAAAATAAGAAAACAGTTATGAAGGATTAATATAAGAAAAAAATAAAATAAGAAAATAAGTTAAGAATAAGAAAATTTGACAGGTGTCAATAATAAATTTATAAAATTTTTCAAGAGCACTTCTGGTGGAAACGAGTGGATGAAAATCTGGAGTCCACTTTATATGAATGGTTGGAGAGCCAGTCTTGGGCTCTGTCTTGCTCCGGCAAACTTGAAACATAGAAGGAGCACATTTTCCTCACCTCCCATGTTACAGTCAGAGGTAGATGATGAGAAAAGTTAAATTTATACAGATGGCTTTTAAAGTTGCCATGACCCGTGAGAAATTGGGTTATTCTATAATTTGTATAAAATTGATGGCATGATAGTCTCTTATAAATGGATGGGAAGAATTTCTTTGTTAGGCTCCCTTTATTTGAAATGAGGAATTCTTTATTTAAAACTCCACCACATTTTGATTCGTAATCTTCCGTAAAAGAATTTAAAAATCATGATATTCAGTAGCGATTATTTTTCTTTTGATTATGAATTAAGCGTATTTAAATTACAATTATATAATCTATTGAGCTAAAGTTAATATTATTTATGCTTCACTTTTTAAGTCTCACTCGTTGTTTCATTTTTACTTATATATGAATTAGAATTCTGCAATTTTCTATTCTTGGTCGTTCCTTTCTATGTGCGTTTTATTTTAAATCTTGTGTTCCTTGTGAATTGGTTAGTGCACTCCTTAAATGGAATCAAAAGTCAAAAATAAATCTAATTAACTGATGTTCTTGTAAATCGATTGTATATCAAATTATCAGAAATTTCCTATTTATGCATCAAATAATAATATAGCATTTAGCTCTCTAATGAGGGAAAGTAACTTGGAGCTTTTATTTTAAAATTCATTTGCATGAAATTTGAAACTGCTCATTATAAATGTTTCCTTAATAAAGCAGATTTATTGCTCGCTGCTGCCGTCTTCAACGACGATTACATCTCTAGAGATGACCACATGATTGACCAAACCCGAGATCTATCCCATTTACTACCAGCCCATATCACTTCCTTTATGGTTCGAATACGCCTCCGACTTCTTAGCGAAATGGAGTTGAGTTCCTGGATTATTTATTAAAGGGTAAATCCTTGTTTCGATTGGTAGTAGGACAAATGCGTACTACCATTTGCGTACGGGTCATAAAAGGCCAATAAATCATGCGTAGTCCTTTGAAATAAAAAGGGGGTAAGGAGTGATTAGTCTAGGTTCGCTAATAACATGGTAAAAAAAGAGATATCAATTTTAAAAAAAGATTTAGTTTTCAGTTTTAGTTGAAAACCGTATGATACTTTTATAATTATATTTTGCTTCACTTAGTGTAAATCATTAAATAATAATAATAGTGAAATAATAATGATAGTGCAATTATTCAGAACAAAATAGAAAAATAAGATGGATGGAAAGATTAATAATGCATTAATAAAGTATAAAAGAAGTAAGCTAAGCGAATATAAAGATTGTGCAGCGGCGACTAAAGCGAGAAGACGAATGGGCATCAAGTTTTTCTTCTCGCTACAGACTGATGCCAAGAAAAAGAATAACCCCCCAGACTTCCGTTCGATTATACTCATTCAAAATGGATCTTCCCTACCGAAGCCGGTTTCTATAACGCCCGCCGTAAACACAGACGGTCGTCTAGCAGCGTTCTTATGATGGACAGACTGTATCTATTGGCAAGAGTATTTGGCGAGAAAAAAGAATTGGTATTTTAATTAAATTTTAATGCGTAAAAACTTTTGTCTCCATGTGTATATGCTGTCTCTGTACACACCAGGACGTCTGCCTATCAAATGTGGCAAATATATACTTTGAAGGGTAGAAAAAGGATTTTTTAATTAGAATTTTAATGAATCAAAAAATAAAAGAATATTGACTGTCTGGCCAAGAGGGAAAGGAACTTCGATCCGAAAAATTTCTCTAAGTTGGGGAGGAAAAACTCTTTTTGAGACACTGTTAATTTAGCTTATACTGACTTTTCATGACTAATTAGCTTCCAATCTCATAGGTTTCTTGATTTTAAAGCAAAAATTATTGGATTCTATACTCCGACTTCTCGGCTTATTTCTTTGAAATCAAGGGCTTGATTGAAGAGAGAAAAAAGAATTGTGATTCTAAACAGTTTAAAATGTGAAAGTAGCATTTCATCATATTTTTTAGAAAAAGATATAAAGACCATTTCAAATTTTTGTAGGTATGCTTTTTCACGGTTCAAAAAGTACTTGTGCTTTAAAAATGGAAGAAAAGAATTGTTTTTATTCATCCTTCATTTTGTAAGCATTCTTATCTAATATTGGCATTATAAACAACGGCAGTAAAAAAATACCGTTGCGGACGCCTTTTCTATTGCAGTTCACTCAAAAGTTCCCCAGACGAGTGATACACTCACGAAATGCGAATTAGTCAGTGTTCTTAACTGCAATTAAAGACCTTGATTTCATTCCACGGCTCTTTATTAACGGAAAAACACATTCAAAACAAACTACACATCTTTCCCACAAAGAACAAGCTAAATCAAACAAAACAAATAGCTCCTAGGTTATAGGTTTAAATTCAGATACGGAAAATAATATTGCAGAACTACAAACCGAACACATACGTAAAACAAAAAATAAACAGACTTGAATATTTACAACATGTTGCAGACATTCTAATACATTTTAATATAATTTTTAAAAAAAATTTCTAAAGCATATATGATTGTCACATATGATTTGGTAAATAAAGGAGTAGAATGTGCCATTTTTAATGTTTTGCTGGTACTTCTGGCGTACATTTCTTCCTAAATCCTGCGAAATGTGGCTTTCATTGCCACACAGAACAAGCTAAATGAAACAAAATAAATAATTCCTGGGTTATAAGTTGTCGATTTAAATTCAGACACTGAAAATAATGTTGCAAAACCAGAAATTGAGCACATACGTAAAAGAAAAAATAAAAAGAGTTAAATGTTTACAACGTGTTACAGACATTCTTATATTTTAATATAATATTTTTTTAATTAGCTAAAGCATATATGATTGTCGATCGGATTTGGGAATAAATGTTGAATGCTGGAATGCTGAATGAATGAGATAATGAATAAATGTTGAATGAATTGGATAATGAATAAGTGTTGAATGTATGAGATAATGAATAAATGTTCAATGAATGAGATAATGAATAAATGTTGAAAGAATGAGATAATGAATAAGTGTTGAATGAATGAGACAATGAATAAGTGTTGAATGAATGAGACAATGAATAAATGTTGAATGAATGAGACAATGAATAAATGTTGAATGAATGAGATAATGAATGAAATGGGAATGTGCCATTTTTAATGTTTGGCTGGTACTTTCGGCGTACGTTTCTTCCTAAATCCTGCGAAAGGTGGCTTTCGTCCCTCCTTTGCCATTTCTTGAAACGGACAGAGGTGCTGCGAAACTCAATCAACTCAACTCCGACTGGGAAAAGCTGCCTCCACTGATCGTTGTTTCCCTGGCATTTGTTGTTCCACCCCTCGGATTAAAAACGCCGCAGGAGTCAAATGGAAAAGGGGTCGTAGGGGTCCCTGGGCTTTTCTAAAGAGCGGGCATATCGCGTGTCACAAAAGAAGAACCGTCGCATCCCGCCCTCAAACCCCGTGTGACTTCTGCCGGCTGATTTGCCCTGACACCCCATCGGAGAGCGGAATGAAAGGGGCTTTAGAAGTCGATTATCGAAGAATGATTCGAACATTTGGTGGGCGTTTCTGAACCAAGACCCCCTGTCGACCAGCAGTTGGATTGGATTGATCTCATTCGAACGGATGAAAAGCAAACTGTTTATTCTTTCGTTCCATTTCTACGTTGGGAAAGGATTAGAGTGGTTTTTGAAATCGTTTGTGTGAACGCTTTCGTATTAAGCTCCCGTTGGGAGTGTTCGAAATCCACACGCTGAGAGGGTCAACTACTGGTGGAAAGGTCGTTCAAAAATCAGAAATTCTCAGGGAAATGAAGAAGGAATTGTTTGAAATTAATAAAGTAACTTTATGAAAAAATTATTTGCGAATATTTTAAAAACACTTCTCTGAAGTTCTCTTTGCTCAATGGATGAAATGTGAACGTTCTTTGATGAAATGGATCAAGCACTGAATACATATGAACAATTGTTAGTTAACAGTTTTTGAAGAATGTGTACAAATACGTTGTAAAAGAGAATGGCAAAAATGGGTCTAAATGTAATGATAACAAAACAGATGAAAGAGCATTTCTAAGAATTAAAAATATTAATACAGTTTTAAATGCTTGTGGGTAATAGTTTCTTTTCCCAGCTTCTGTCCAAATACTTTACCACAGAGAACTGTTGCATTCAAATGATGGCACAATGAGACTAAGTACTTTTCGATTTTTAAATCACAATAAAAAAAAGTGATAGAGAAAATGCACTGACACAGTTTTTAGGGAGGGGGAATAGATAATTTTATTACGTTAAAAAAATTAAAGTTACGTTAGCTAAAATGAAAACATTGTTTTTAAACATTTCTTAAGTTAATATATGATTTTAGTTCAGTTTTGGTTCAAAGTTACATTATAAAAAATACGTCACCTTTTCGCCCATGAAAATGTATTTCATCCATCTGTCCAGTATTAGAAGTATATCGATTCACTTTTGACAATACATATTATTTTCAATCACACATATTGATTCTATTCAAGAGGAATTATTCGAAAAAAATGATGATAAAAAAGCGTGAAATCAAAATATTGTTTTATCAATAATTTCTGAAATCTAAATCAAGGTTTTAAATTTTTAACAATGCAACAAAATTTAGTTTTATAAAAATCGATTTTTTTTATTACATGAATCAGAAAAGAAAAAAAAAATCCCTTAAGATTATTATATATAAATTTGAAAAATAACAAACCTCAAACACAACTTAAGACCATGAACAGAACTAGTCTTTCAGAATTTATATTTTCTTTTTCTCTTTATCTTTTAGAAGATTGATAATCACTCAACAAAGTAAAAAACAGGCTCAGTAATGCAAACGAAATCATCAAAATTATTCTTGTAAACTGCAGGTAAAAAGATTAACCTTGAAATTGAAAGGCGACCTTGTTCTGATTATTTCATCAATGGTGGTTGGCGATAATACATTTTGCAAATTGTCTTGGAATATGTACTGAACTATTTCACTCCTATCTAGAAACACAACCGAGTCATAATATTTTCTCTCTCCTAAATAAGAAATTAAACGATCTTTGTCGCTGTGCTAGGGAAGGATTTTTCCTTCCAAATGTTGAATGATCGCCTTTTTGTCAAACTTCAATGAAGTCATGGGCACTAGGCTAGGTGAAGACAAAATTGGAAAAATTGACATCAATTAAAAGATCAAATTATGTGTTTGGCGAGAATCTTTTGTCTCGAATTATCTCAGCAACAACTTGTCATATCTGGATCTAGTATCTGTCTCCATTTGTTTTTAAATTTTGTTTCTGCTTTGAAATTTTTTTCCAACTGCTCCTATACGGAAAAACTCCGTTATATTGAAAATAATAAGGGCTACAAAATTGTTTGAAGTTCCAATGTCAGTCAGGAAGAACAATTATTATTTTTACATAGATCTTAATCAGTGTAGAATCTCAAGCATCAAGATGGTATCGGTGAATTTGCTACAAAATGTTTTAAAAAATTAAAAATAATATATATTGTACTTTTATTCAGGAAATTCGTATAAAGAATTTCGCATGAAAAATTTATCAGGCAATGATTTTTATTATTTCATTTATTTTTAATTATCTTGCGATTTTTTAGTCATCACTGGATCATTCTATGCAATATAATAATCAAAAGGTAATAAATCGTTATTTTGCTACATAGAATTTATTTCAGTGTCCAGCATTCAAGTCTTGTAGTTGGTTCCGTGTAAGGTGGATATCGACTTGAATTTTTAGGTACCTATTTAATGGATGGATATATTATAACTTCGAAGTTTACAGTGCGATTATAAAACGAATTTTTAATTTATAGTTTTTCAGCGTGTACAGTTATCTCCCCTTTTGGGTATCACTAGGCTAATTTTTATTATGAGAAGGGTGTTTTTCTTTAGCTTTGTTAAAATGATTTTTTTTTGTAAAGCGCATAAAAACTCATTTAACGAAAACAACAATAAGTAAGAGAAAACTCGAATAGAGAGAGTTTTGAAATATTTTATGGCGGAATATCCATATTGAGTGAAAAGTGCCAACCAGTTTATTTTCTGTAGCATTTGGTGAATTATAAAACACTCGAGGAAGAAATTTTCTGGTTTCATCGGCTGCCAACATGTATAAAAAAGATTTTGGCTCCAACAATTCTAATTACTGATGAAGAAATCATAGTAAATATATAAATAAAAGGCCACAATGTCTTATCATGAAGGCGATTTCCATTTCTGCTCAACTTCGTTTACTGTTCAGAAACAGCTAAGTTTAGCAAGATTGTGTGTCAACAGTGATATACATTTATATTTGGTAAAAATAATTCTACCATTCTTGCATGGGAATGGAAAGTCAAAGATGTTTGTGCAGATTGCGCCGCCGAAATGTTTTTCAGTTTTTAAGAGCAAAACTAAATGTTTTCATGTGAGGAAACAAACTTTGGGTTGGGGGAGGGAGGAGTTGCCAGGTTTTATTTCTTGTCTATTCTTTCTCCTCTTACTAATTTTTCTTAAGGCATCTGACTACGTTAAAAACGCTAGTTATCGACCACATTGACGAGTTTTTAATCTTATTGTTATTTCTTGTAGTTCAGACTTTTCTCTTTCCAAAACAGTCTATTTTTTCTCGAAAAAAAAAGGTCTGTCCTTCCATCCAAGGGAATTTTAAGCAAAACGTATTTTTTCAGATAAATATGTCTTCAATTTTCTCAAAACTTTCATTTTCATAAAAATTCTCCACCATTATCATATCACAAAAACTAATAGAGGTATTTACATAAAAATTTCAGAGTGTGTTTTAATTGATTTAGGAAATGAAATGAACCAAAAGTGTTAGTGTTAGTAAAATACTTTTTCATTTGTAGGATATTTAGAAAAATTAATTGTGAATTTATGGGAAAAAATGCATGTATAAGCATATTTTTATCTATCACTTCTTTGCATCTCAAAATGTTTCTTAGATTTTGGTTCATTTCATTCATCATTATATTTTATAACTTGTGTACCACGAAAAATAGGATGGCTGCATTACCATTTTGTGTAGAGTGTTAACCGTTTTGATTAAATTTCATTAAAATTTATTACAATTTTTCATATTTCTCAAAATATATGATACTTCCAAATATTTTTTTGTATTTATAGTATTTTGTGTTATAATTAACAGTACATCTAAAAACCACAATTTAAAATAGTGTTTAAAAATTCCATTTTTTCTAAAATTTTTCTTCGAACGTAGTCGGATATCTTAAACCGAGTCCCAACGGTCTGTCCATCCGATAGGCGAGCCACGCTGTCCCCTTTCGACCCCTCTTGTGGTTTTCTGGTTTCCTTTGATGTCTCCCGACTCTACCGACTAATTTTGGTAGAATCGACAGGCATCAATCAAAGAAACTCATATAACCACAAGAGGGGGTCGAAGGGGGACTCGTCTGCGGATTTACTGGTCGCTGGAACGGTCAGAAAGCCACTCAATGCACTTAAGACGAGTTTCAATGACCGGAGAATCTTCGGGCGAGCCACGCGTTCCCCCTTCGACCCCTCTTGAGGTTTTCTGGGCTCCTCTGATGCCTACTCTTTTTACCGACAAATTTTCGATAAAACATCATCATCAAGCATCAAATTCTGGTAGGCTTCAAAGAAGCCCAGAAAACCACAAGAGGGGTCGAAGGGGGAAAGCGTGACTCGCCTGTCGGATAGACAGGTCGTTGGAACTCGGCTTTCCATAGAACAGCATGACTGAGAGAGACTCGTTTTCTCTTCCAGGTCCGACGGGCCTTCGGGACTCCTCTTCCAGTCCGGACGTGACGACCCTGGAGGACGAGATGAGCGGCGACGAGCACTCCCTGTCTCTGGAGGACGAAGAGAAGGGGTCCTCGGAGCGCTCGAGGGACGGGAAAGGAGGGCGTCGCCGGCGGACCGCCTTCACGAGCGAGCAACTGCTCGAGCTGGAGAAGGAGTTCCACGCCAAGAAGTACCTCTCGCTCACCGAGAGGTCGCAGATCGCGCACGCACTCAAGCTGAGCGAGGTGAGCACTCCTTCCTCTGCGTGAGAAGCTTTCTTCTTCTTTGTTAAGAAATTTCGGGCATTAAGTTTCTACATTCGTATGTCTCTTGTACTCTGTTCTAAAAGGTTGCAATGCATTCTGAACCAGCTATTATGCGTCTTTATTTAAAGTAAATCACCCCACTTGACATTAAACATATAAGTTATTTTCTGATATGGTATCTGGCGCTTATTTGGTCCGATATGCAAATGTTAGATTTAAGACATGATATTAATGCGTATCATTGTGCTTGTAATATGGT
Organism: Argiope trifasciata; assembly: GCA_026543055.1. Taxonomy (NCBI): domain Eukaryota; kingdom Metazoa; phylum Arthropoda; class Arachnida; order Araneae; family Araneidae; genus Argiope; species Argiope trifasciata. The sequence continues at coordinate 1,060,914 of JAPMOQ010014769.1, forward strand.
TCGGGAGGGGGGGGGGGGATATCGGGTCCTGTAATGACCGTCTTTGCACAAATGTTTCATCATGTCTGTCAATAGTTCATAATGCGTTTCATTTTATTTCCTCGATAAATTGTGTTTAATTGAAACTTTGCTTTGGTTGGACCCAATCTTTGAAGACTTTATTTGTCACCCATTCCATTCTAGTTACTCTAATGAGCTTTATTCTCCATTTAACATAACTTCCTAACCGGCCAGTCCCACGATCGGGGAAACTTCAGCTGAGGGACGCGTTCCCCCTTTGACCCCTCTTGCGGTTTTCTGAACTCCTTTAATGCACGTCGATTATACCGACAAATTTGTTGGTAAAAAGGGCAGACATCAAAAGAGGCCAGAAAATCGCAAGAGGGATCAAAAGTGGAAAGCTTGGCTTGCCTGTTGGATGTACAGGTGGTTGAAACTCGGCTTTTCGATGTAAAAAGTTTTTAACAGAATTTGTTCCTGGTGTTGTCACTTTTCTAACTTCTTTCTCTCCTCCAGGTGCAAGTGAAGATATGGTTCCAGAACCGGCGTGCAAAGTGGAAGCGCGTGAAAGCCGGGCTCGCCTCAGGCCGAGTCGGCTCGAGCACGGGGGGCAGCGGGCCCAAAATCGTTGTTCCTATCCCGGTGCACGTCAACCGCATGGCCATCAGGAGCCAGCACCAGCAGATAGAGAAGACACTGGCCAGATGACACGACGGAGATGACCCCCTAAGTCCACTCCGAGAGAGAACTGTGTGCTGCGTCCAAGCGAAATGCCGTTAGCGGAACGGAGCAGCAGTTGTGGTGAAAAAGAGACACCAATTCTTCACTCAGAGACTTATTTTCTGTAAAAACTGCAAAAGAGTGAAGAATATTTTTTAAACCTGCTCTGAATTGGATGGATGGCAATAAAATGCGTCCTGAGAAATATTTTAGCATATTAAGAGACGAATGAGGGTTGTGCTTTTTTTTTTCTTTCCAATGTGGCAATAAAATATAAGCACTGTTGTATGTAACCAATAGCTTATCTCTGCCGAATGTAATTCATCATCGCAGTTTATTGTCATTTATCAGAATCCAAGATGGAAAAATATTACGAATATTTTCTGTATATATCTAAAAAAATGTGAATGAAACTGAATTTATATTTTGTTGTCTCTCTCATTCTTTGTCACATTTCAGGAATCGAACATTCAAGAATGCCTTTGACGTTACGAAAATACAGCATTTGGCCTAACGAACTCTTGCAAATGGTCATTTCAAATGCAAAATTAGAGAATTGAAAAACACCTGGAACAGAAAAACTAGGCTAGAAAAGCATCAAGGCTGTAAAAATTCTCAAAAAAAAAAAAAAAAAAAAAAAAAAAAAAAGCATATCACTTTAAACGTGGTAATTTATTTTATAGATGTTTTGTTTGTTTAATGACCGTCCGTCAATTGACTTTCTTTCTGCGACTGATTCGTGTTCTTTGACATGATTTCCAAAATCGCCAATTTATTCACAAATAATTGATTTCGAGACCTGTTATGAATCAAATTTCTGAGTAATTTTACGAAAATCACAATAAGGACAAGAGTAAACAAATAAAATACTTTTATAAACCTGGGAAAAGGGTAAAGAAGATCCACACAATGGTATTCCAATATCGTTCTTCACTGTAATCTTTACGTTGAATGTACATTTGTGTGTGTTTTGACATGTGGCAGGCCACGCCGTTTGATCTAGAGCTTCCGAGCTTGCTTTTTGTATAGTTTGGGGGACGGAAACATGCAATTCGGAGTAATATTTTTTTAATTTTAATTCATAAAAAATTTAACTGAATCTCAGTGTTGTCGAGCATTAACTTTTGAAAATATTGTGATACAAAAATATTTTTTGTATTATCTTAAAATTCAAAAAATATTTCCTTTCATGTTGATTTTTTTATTGTATAAATAATTTTCCTATTTTTAATCAATTAATAATAAATTTTAAGTATATTTTCCATTCATTTTTCTGGACGAATATCATACGCATCAAGAACCATAATGCAAAGGAAAAATAATCCTAGGCAAATATTGACTCCCTTTCATCTAAGTTATTATTTTCAAAATCTTAGGCAAAAACAAAGAACTGAACTGTTAAATTTTGAGGCAACCAGAAATGACGAATTGGCTGCTATCGCAAAATTCGGCATTTACTGAAAAATACATGATAAACATTAAAAAAGTTATATATAAATAGCGGTTTGCTACGTAATTCATTATTATTTGAAAGCTTTTGAAGTTTTGAAGCAAATCCGAGGATATGTACCAGTTGGCAAATGCTTAAATTTTATCTTTGTATTTTCAACGTGTTTGAATGAATCGTGTACAATTATTCTCCTTGCTGCAAATTAATTGTTTTAGTTTCCAACTATACTGAAGGACAGAATAGACTGCTTTTATTATTCAATGTTAAAATTAATATATATGTTGCTTTTTTCAATATTTCATTGAAACAAAAGGAAGTTCATCAGAAAAGTCATCAGTCTATCTTACTGATAGACTGATATTTTGATGTGAATTCAAATACACACACAAATATCTATATTAGCATTTGGGCATGAACTGTATGTTATTGGCGAACCTAGTTGATAAGTTAACATGATAGTTTCGGCGAATAATCGCTATTATGCATTTACTACAAGTATAGGAAAAATCTGAAATGCTTGTTCTTTTAATATAATTTACCCTTCTTAAAGCAGTAAGCAGTAAATGAAAGGCCCGAATGTTTAAAAAAACTATGTATATTTATTGCATAAAATATACAGTATTTTTATCAAAAAATCGTTTCCCATATAATTAATATTGCTAAATCAGGTGCTTAAACACGTTGAATGTCTCGGCAATTCTCAGAAATCTGGCCTAAAATGACACTAACTAGTTTGAACTCGTTCTTATATTTTTTGTTCGTTTTTTAATCAATTTTCTGTTCATGCAAACCTGTTTTGATATTTTGTTCTGTTAGAAGCTACCAAACGATCTGAGCACTGATGTACCACGAGTTTGTTCGCAGATGCACAAAAATGGCGAGTAAACACAGTACGAGATAACTCGTCGTTGGCGTCCAAGAAAAGAACGCAGTCTACGAGTTATCTCCTCGTTGGCAGTCAATGTGTTAAATTAGAAAACTAATTTTCAGCACCTTTAAAGGGTTTAGTTTTGAAATAAAATAAAAAAGTGCTTTATTATTATTATTATTATTATTTTTTTTTTGGATAAGTGCAAAGACAGCATTTTGTTCATTTTGTTTTGCCACACGTGAATACGATGATTTGAATGAATAGTCGTAAATATTGTTTATCAGATGTATCCAAAAAGAAAACCAAGTAAAGGGGAGGGAATCCGGGGCTCTAACGCATATTAAGATAACGCCCACGAAACTTTTTTCTCGCTCCCACTTCCTTCAACAATGTGCATCGTTATTTATTGAAATATTACAATCTGGAAGGAGTAGTACGAAATATGGATGTCATACTTGGTGCGGTTTGGAAACACTTTTTATGTTTAACCGCTTATTTACGTTATGCCTAGTAAGTGTATGTGTAACCATTTGTTTGATGTTGAAGAAGAATGCGTAAATGGGTCAGAAAAAAAAATACAGCAGGATTTATTGGGTACCCCAAAGAGGTCTATTATGATGGAAGCTGCAGTGAAGTCTCTGTGACACATTCGATCCTTATTCTCTTTAACATGTTGGGTTCGTGCAATCTCTTCGGTGAATTATTAGATTGATTTTACTGTGTCATATTGATTCGTAATTAATTGAGGTGTGTTACTCTATCGCGTAAAATCGAGTATGATGAGATTTTCATTTAAGTTGTGATTATTTCGCCCAGTTCTTTTTTAATGACCCCATCCATTTGAAAATTATTTTTCTGGGCCAATATCGCCAAGTTGTAGTTTTTACTGATATTTACGGTATTTAGAATTTCTTAACGAAATAGTAAGTTTTGAAAAACTTTCATTCTTCGTGGTTTAGATACTATAGTTTCATAACGAATTTTAAAAATTCTTATAGAATTTTCCCCCATTGAAATCTCCGTTTACACGCAAAGGTTTGATCTGATTGAGAGAGCAGTGCTCAGCATAAGTCACTGGAGTTAGGAACATGAAATTCAGGGAGCAATTCTTGGGTATTACTGGCCTTCTATGAAAGGATATTTCAAAATTTTAGTTGTTTCATTTTTGAAAAACAACTGAACGCTAACGTTTTGAAGCCGTAACATCAAAGCATCATTGCGAAAAAATATTTTATCCATGTTTAAATTTTTTTTAAAAAAATCTTTCTATTATACTAATTTTATTCGAATTATCCCTTTAGTTTTACTAATTTTTCCAATCTACACATCCGAAAATATGTAACCATCCGAAATGAAATTTGTCACGTAATTCCACTTTATTTAAATAAATGTGCCCTAGATTTCATTTATTATACAAATACTTTTAAGAAAATATTACGTTTTCAAATATTTTTCAAAGTGCGGTTCGAGTTTATTTTTAATTATTGAATTCATTTCTCTGTCCGAAGGCACTAAATATAAAAGGGCATTCCGTGTTATAAAAGTTATTGTGTGGATTATTTTTCTATAAAACTGATGGAAATCAGTCAATCACTTGTATATACATACATAAATTAGCAATATAAGCCAAGTAAAAAGGAATACAACATAAAAAAAAGAATCCGACCTGAAGACTTTTTCAAGGATCACCCTCAGGCAAAGATTCAAAATAAAGGGATTTTTTCCTGCGAGGAGTCGGACAGTCTCCAATAGTATTGACCTCTTGTGACCCAAAAATTAAGGCAAAAGAGACACACCAATTTAACAGCAAAGACACAAAGCACAGCAAAATTAAAAACATCACCAAATAAAAAAAATATGTACAAAAATATATAAAATAAAACTACATGAGAATATTCAACCAATAATTAAAATATTCCACCCAATAATTAAGAAGACAAAAAAGAAAGAACATACCAGCAATAGGTGAAGTAATCTCACCATATCGTCCCCAACAGCTATTCGATTTGAATACAGTGCCAAGCAGAGAAACAGGAGGTTCTGAGCACCATTTATTTTATTTTCAAGTTAAAAATTTATATTTCACCACTAATTTTTTAAAATTAAAATATTAATATTGCTGTAGTATTTGAAAAAATCATTATTGTTTAAATTTTTAATAAAATTATTTGTGGCTTTTATAAATGAAATTTTGTTATTACAAATTGTTTAAATTTTATTAAATTGTGAGAAAATTAAATTTTTGAAAATTTTAGAGTTAAAATTAGAGTTATTAGACAGATTTTTAATATTTTAAAGCTGAATTCGTCTCTTTCATCATAACTATCTGTTGGGAATAAGTCAAAATTCTTCTATTTATATCGGCAGCATCAGCAATCGGGTTCAAATTTTTCGAATCCAGCTAATTCGATGCAGTCACACAATAGCAAAAATCTAATGCGATATGCTAATAAGTTTACTCTTAATAGCATATCATTAAAGAATATGAATTTTTGTTTATCGCCGTACATATAAACACGACGTCAAATGTTGGAGTAGATAGATCGATCGACTGAATTTTTGAGATGTTGATTGTCGTTGAGTGCATTTCAAGTAGATGGGCGTTATTCGATAAGTATGTTTTTATTTTTCGTTCTAGTTACGAGATGTAACCAAGTTTAAATAAATTTTAAGTTATTGTCTAATCGTCATTACGTGGATCTCTTTCTTAATAGATAAATGCAATTTCCTAATTAGGCCGAATTTATCTCAAGAATATCAACTATCATTAGCAATTTCGATTCTTAAAGTAACTTCAAGAAGATTTTTATTTTTGTTAAAATTAATTCTTTAGGATAGCAATTTGTAACAATATTGGTATTCTCTATATTAATCAAAATTAAATCATCAATAAATCCTCAACCATTTATTAAATTATTTAGTAGATGCATTAGCGCTTACTAAATACAATGATAATTTTTTAAATTTTAATCTTATTCGAATCCGAAATATTTTTTAGTTTTGTTTCCGCAATTAGTCTTGTTTTGTTTCGTTTACTAAATTATTTTAATTTAGATTTGTTTCATAAATAGGATTTATTTCATTTAGCTTTTATTTTTGTTTACTTTTTGTAGTTTAACTGCGAATTAAATTTTAATTGCGATTCTGGCATAGTTAGTTTCGGTTTACCGAAATAATTTAATTTTTGATGATTCTGGAAATTGATTTTAATTATTTAATGCTTTTATGGTTGATTACTTATGTATATCTATATATATATATACAGAGATATAGATATAGAGAGATAGTTAGATATGTTTTTTTCAGATAGCGTGATGTTATGAAGTCCTTTTGGATACTTTTCGAGAGGATTATTGCCACTGATAGCAATCAATTTCGTTTTTCAACCAAATACTCTAGCATCCTTAAATACATGAAAGTCGAGGAGAATAACGATTTTTTTCTTGAAATTTTTTTCTTAATTATCGAAATATCAATAGAGATGATAGTTGCATTACTCGCCTAGTTCATTAATATTCTTCATTTGATTTCAAACAAACCAAGAAATTAGGAATCCTTAAGTGAGGAATTGTTAATTTTTACTTTATTTTCTCTTAGAAAGGAATTGCTCGTATTATTACTATCTGCATTGAATTACATAATATCACGTTACACGGGTATTGTATATCCCAATAGAATAAAGTCTAGTTTGAAATTTTTTTCAAAATGCTGACATTGTTGACAAAGCCGCGTAATGACGATCACGTGAGACTAGGAAGTAATTTATTTCCAAAAAGGAAACCTTCCCAAAACGCAACTCGATGCCTTCTTGTGGATTTGAGGAGTGAATAGCAGACCAGAGTTTGTAACCGTTTTAGGTAAACAAACAAGACTCTAAAAAATTTGGTATTTTTTGTCCTCAAAATGAGTATTTCTTTTTCGATTAAACAATAAGCACACCACTTTTTGTACACATGTAATACATGTTCACATTTTGTACATGTAAGTTGTAATTATATTTCTCGTCTATTGACTAGTATAACTCGGTGCTGGAAATTTTTTGATATCTCAGAGGAAATAAAGTAAAGCTATTCAATTCATCCGCGAATGCCGCAACGAGAATTTATTTCAAAAAAATATTTGTTTAGGAATGAATAACCTCGATTAGAAGTCGGTCACCAAAGAAGTTGGAGTAATGATTCGATGCTTCGCGAAAAATATAAATGCGAAATCTTTTGGAGTACTTCGATGCCTTTTCATTTCTTTAATCTCTCGGCATTACGTTAAGTGGATCGAACATTCCCTTCGCACCTCATTGAGCGAGAAAGCTGCGAAACTAATGTTCCTAGTCTAAGACAGCGATTTGGTTGCTGGAACATTCTTGGATGGGCGTTCACAAAAGGAAGGGTGGTTATTAAAATTCTTAATTCTTAAAGATGGTATCGTTTTTATTGCATCCTGGGGCATTAAATCTCGAATATGAAAACGTGAGAAGTAAATAAAAAATCGGGTTTCTTAAATAAATGTGGAATTAGTAAGGAATAATGACATTTGATTCACTTGTGGTTTCAGTGAAACATAAAGACCTGCTTTCACACAATTTGTTATCTAAAATAGCACTCATAGCCAATTTTATTAAAATGACATTTGTTGCCAGTTTCTTATAAAATGAAAGTCAACAGTTCGAAAATAAAATTTCCAATAAAAATGCTTCAAGTTAGAAAAAAAATGGAAACAGAAGCATAAAAAATAAGATCCTTGGTTTGCAACTTTACAAAAGATGTTTAAATAGGCCTCGTTAAAAAAAATATAAGATAAGAAAGAGACAAAGTTGTATGACTTTTGCGTTTCGTTGTCGTTTGCTAACGAATAGTGAGGACGATTTTTCGCCATGTGATAAGGCCTTAAGACCCCTCAAGAGAAAACATAAACATTGGAATAGAAAAATAATAGGAAAAAATAAAACGTTACATTTTACATTACATATTAAATTGTAAAAGATTAAAAATGCATAATTACAGTTGATAAAATGTCCCTAACAGAAGATTTAATGGCTGGAATTTTTATGAGTTCTTCAATGTGAAGAAAATCCAAGACGGTTGTATGACTTTTGCGTACACCACTATGCGTACGAGTCATAAAATTGTCAATCAATGGTCTGGTTTACAGTGGGGTTGTGTCCCTGCAAAGGATCAGTTTTGGAAGAGGCTGCAACATTTTAAACGTTATCTGAAAGAGTCAGATTTGGCGAGAGTGAACATGATGTTTAACACAATTGCGAATACTTAATGACTTGTTGTTTAGTACAATTTTATGCGTATTTTTGATACGCATAAAATTGATCTGAATACTTTCCACTTTTTTTATGAAACATGAATTACTTTTCAATGAATTTATTCAAAAATGTATGATAAGAATCAAAGACAAATGGTATTTCTTTTTATCTAAATACTGTATCCATTTTGAAACAATAATCTACATTTTAGTGAATGCATTACTTTACATAAATACAACGATTTGCATTAAACAAAAGAATTTTGGGTTCATTAATTTTTATTTTATTTCTTCTTGATTCGTTTTTATAATTCAATAAGTTCGAACAATGAAATGTATATAGGTATGTTTATAATATTTAAAAATAGGAACTTTAAAAAAAAATAAAAAAAAGACACTTTTTTAAGTATGAAGTACAATTAAATGATTTTAAAAGTATTGAAACGATTTGTAAGGTGGGCATAGTTATAAAAATAATTCTTGAAATGACGCAAGTAGTAATAAAAGCTTCCAAATACGAATGTTAAATTTCCATGCTATATCAGTTTTTAAAAAAATTCCAGTGTAGAAGGCCTTTACAAATTTAAGCTTTACTATTTATCATCATAGATTTAATTCCAATGCTGTTACGTTTTTTTAAAATCTGTACTCTGATAAAGATAAATTATTTGTTCATTCTAAGAATTTGTATATGAAATATTGCATAAAATACGGTGCATAAAATAAGCAGCTTACTAAATCAGAAGTATATTAATATTTTGCTAACTGATCATTTTTATCTGCGAAAATTTGTAGGTGATATTAGCTGAATTCAAATTTAATTTTCTTCTAATTGACTTTCTATTAATCCATAATTCAAATCTACTGTTGAAATATCAAACAGAATTTCAAAAACATATTTACATTTATATATGTAATAATAAACTTACATTATATGCTTCTCAGAATCTAATTTTTTAACGATCGTTCTTATTCGTAAAATAAGTCGTTAACAACAGTGTTGAATTAAGTTCTGGTAATGCACTCTTCAACAATATATGCCTACACCTTTATAGAAAATTTTGCTGATTATCAATGAGGTTTTTATTTATTTTTTTTTTTTTTACCATCTTTTAAATTTCGGAAGAATTCATGTCCATTTTTAGCCTTCCAGGAGCCCTAAGATAATGCAAATCTAGAAAAACCCTTTTCCTTCCAGATTTTTTATTTATTTTAATTTAATTTTTATTCAGAAGTTTTAAGTTGTAAATTTTCAAAACTGAATTGGAAAAAATCTTTTTTAAAAAAGTCAATTTCAATACTGTGCACATAAAAAAATGCACAATCAAAACGTAAAATTAATTTTAAACAAAAAAATTGAAAACAACTTTTTATAACACTAAATAATATTGTAAAAGAAGGGAATATATTTATGTATATTTAAACTATAAAGCTCCAAATTTGTTAGAATTATAAAATAGCACAATGAAAAACTTGTAAATGGTAATTAGGAATATTACTAGAATAATGCTCCAAAATTAATTAAATCAATACTTGATTATAATGGAATAAATTTGACTGCAGGGCCCTCTGTCATTAAATGAAAGTGTAAAACCTTTCTACAACTACAAATTATCAAGGGCTGAGGGGCTCCTTGACAATTTCTAACTTTACCTATTTAAAAATCTTGTCCTCCCCCGTCCCCAGATTAGAATTATTTAAACAATCCCTTTGACTGTTGGCATTACAGCTCCTGTATAGTAGATTCAAATCTCTTGGGAAAAATTTATTAGAAATGGCTTTAAGGTCAAGTTTGGATGTGCCCATTGATTCAATTGTTCTTAAGCAATTTTTTCCCCATGAAAACAATGTAGAAGTTGCATATATTTGCATATATTTTATCTCACAATGAGTCCATAGTTTGCAGAAATCCAGTCGAGTTCAATATAAGATTTCATGAGCAAATGAATTTAGAACATTAGTTTCTTTATTAAAAGAAATAAAGTCAGACTTCTGTTATTGTATTTCAGGGGAAACTCTTGCCTATAATATCAAAGAAGTTTTTAAAGCGATGTTTTATTTCTGCATGAGTATATAAGGGATTCATTTCTTTTTCTGTAATTTTTCAATCATAGTACATGAAACTTTAACTAAATCTTTAGTACATTTCCGTTAAAGATATTTGTAACCATGTTATTAAAATGAAATGAATAATTTATATTGTTAAATTAAAAAATTGCATAATTCTTATATAAAAAAGCTATAATTTTTTTCTCAACATAAGCTAGAAGTTTGGTGGATTTTGTATTGAATTTGAAGGAATATTTAACAGAGCTTTAATTCTTTAATACTACTATGCACATAAATTTAATTTAAATTATTTCTTAGATCACATTTATACTTTAAAATTAATGCCAAAATAGCCTCTCACAAGAAATGTTCTAAATACTTAAAGTATAAAAATATTCTTATCATTATTCAGCATTCATTTATTATGAAATTCATGTATTACTAATATTAAATATCCTTTACGCAAAGAAATGCTTCCCATTTTCTCCTAATGCAAATAATAAAACAACAACGAAATACAATTTGAAGATAAAGGATATAAAATGAAGGAAAGCAAAATAAACTCAGTTTGTAACTCATGTAATAGCAATTATGTGTAAAGTATTTAATGTATTTCTTTTAACAGAGAATAACCTATTAATTAATGTTGATAGTTTCTGAAACATATGGTATATCAGCGAGTTTTAATTTTTATAATATATGTTAGAGAAATCATTTTAATTTGTATATAAATGTATATTATTTTCAAAATAAATTTAGAGTAGAGTTATAGAGTGCTATATAACATAAAATAAGAGTAAAATATAATTTTAAACATTAAAATTTAAAAAAACTAATTTTTGAAGTATTGTGTTGTCTTAAGGACATTAAATGGTGGTACTCCTATTTGATGTTGACACAGTTTACCCAAAAAGACTCCATTTGTGAAAAATAAGCTCTTGAAAAGGACATCGACAGGCATTTCTTTTTCTAAAGAAATAAATTTATCGCAATACAAGAAATGTGGTAAATCTCATGTTACAGTGTTTTTGTACGCAGTAAGCTAGACTTTTATGTGAAGTAAAAGTTTCTTTAATCTTTCGCAGTGTTGCTGAATGAATTGTTGCTAACAAAAGGTCTCGAGAATGCTATATTCCGAATGCTCAAAAAACAAAATTTATTAACTAGGGTGCCTCAAGAACGGCATTTATATCGATTGATATAATTATTTACTTGGAGAATTTCTTAAACAGGAACAATTTTTCAGCGAAATATGCCAAATTAAAGAGGAGACATAAATTAAATAATTAATATTTTCACGTAGATAGAACTCAAGAAGACACAGGAAGTAGAGTTAAATCAATTGATTAACTCAACTCAGAACACTGTGACTGAGACATCTTCGGCTTTTATACAAGTAGGTGAAGCTCCAGAATACCTTTCTGGAGACAGTAAGAAAAGACCAGAGCACTTATCTGGTAAATGAAAGAAAGGTCCAGAATCGTCTGGAACACGAAATCAAGGAAAAATACTTAAACAAATTTTAAGTTTACTGGGATTCGAACACATGATCTCATGACTAGAGTCCAGAGTCCTAACCATTCAGCTATGCAGATTCGACAATGTTTCGTTTTAATGCAGCATTATTACTCGATCAAAATTCTATTTGTATAAAGTAAAATACATGTAAAACAGTCTTTTAGGAAGAGAGAAAAAAAAGACTCCCAAACATTGCTCCAAAATAGAGAAAAGGAGGATCAATTCCTTTTTAATTCCATCCCTTATTCAAGGCAGCAACTATTCCAGTTCCATTCTGAACCTGGCCACCTGTGAAATGCTTAATTTAATTAAAAATACTTCTCCAGATGTGTAAGGGGAGAGACGAAATAACCCCTCATTCCATTTATTATTGACATCCCCACGCCATAATGGCAGACCGTGAGAGCGGGAGCCAGTCACCCTTTTTCAATCTAATCCTGGATTATCGAACAAAGGAAGGAAAAAGACACAGGGTGTGTGATTCGAAATCCTGTCCGCCGCAACCAATCGGAAAGGGGAGATTCATTAAAGTCAACGGGAGCAACACACCAGTCTCTCTCTATAGCATTAAGCACAGCGAAATCGGCTGCAGTTACACTATGGAGAGTCGCTCTTTCGGCAATGTGTCTTTACGGCACATAATTGCTGCATAATTTCGGCCAAGGAATGATTAATAATTCGCTGGGATTCGGGAAGACCTCTCTGCAGGCAGTCACCGAATTCATCCCAAAGCTGTGATTTCAAATTATTTTGAGTAATAAATGGGCGAGCTAATTTTCCAAGACAGCAAATAATTTTCCAAGAATCACTCTTGTCTTTAGAAATGATCTGACAGCAAAACATTCATAAACAATCAACTGATTGTATTCTAACCTAATTGTATTCTAATTGCATACATTGTATTCTAATTGTATACATTTTATTCTAATTGTATACAATGTATTCTAACCTGTATAACAACCTAATTTTATCAATTTATTTGAAATAGCATTCTTTTTTTTTTTTCGGTATATTCTCCTTTTATTTAGTTTTCGAAGTAACATT
>JAPMOQ010014769.1:1078818-1229839 GCA_026543055.1 Argiope trifasciata
GATTTGTGTAACATTAAAGATTAGACCAACAAGAAAAAAATATAGTAAATATTGAGGACTGCCTGTCTAAGCAATAAAGCATTCTCCTATTTTTCGATTCCATATAACTTTCCAAATAACTCAGGAAATTATGATACTAGAATAATAAATAATTAGAAAAGGTATTAGAAATTTCATTATAGCTTCTAACGATATAGATTTTCGGTATTTTTTTCATAGAGCTGCAGCAATGGCAAAACACGCGTTCATTATATTCCATTGCTGCGTGAATTGGCTCTTTTATTTGGGATCTTTTACTGTTTATTATGTTATTCGTATAAAACAATTTACAATCAGAAGACCAACATTTGAACACAGGAAAGAATAAATGAGAATTAATATATTCAGGTGTTATTTCCATTATATTGCTTGAAAGGATCAAATGCCAAAAGAGAATTCTTTTTAAAGCAATTAATGGAAACAATGCTAGAGTTTATAAGAATTGCTTTTACCGTTCAGATTTATTTTCCCTCTCAAAAATGACAGATGTAGGAAATGTATTACATTTATTTATTTATAGCTCAATCTAAGAGTTTGTTTGTTGGATTCACACGTAGTGCAGAAGACATATTATGTTGAGTCACACGAAAACTTTGTCGCGTTCGATGCACGTTCGGCAAACCCTCTATGCAGCGATCACATCCTTTTGCGGCTATCTTCGTTGGGATTTCATAGAATTTTATACACAATTTTTTAGCGCAAAACACCTGTTTTACAAAGGGTTTAAAAATATTTGCTTTTAAATTAATTTAGCATTAGGATTGATGAGAGATCTGTCTGCTCATCCTTATCCGATTTCGAACTCAATCTGTCAAGAAGCTGGCAGTCTTGGTCTGCACATTCACAAGCTTCTAAGCGCGATAGCTCAAAAACGCAGTTTCTTGAATCTATGAAATCTGGTTCATGACTTGTCAAAGTTTCAAATTTTGGTTTTCAATCGGTTGGAAAAAGGTACCTAAAGTATTTTTAGGTTAAAATTAATTATTGTTGCTTTTCTAGATACAACAATAATTTACGTGAGAGTGAAGATTGTTCGTTGGTTAAATAACTTGAAGACACAGGTTGTCTTTTCTGGGGTTTATTGGATAAGATAACAATTAAAGGCATGGGGATACTCCATGGTGTAGTAGGTCTAAAAAACTGCACTATGGTATATTTCGGATCAAGATCACACTTCCCACCGTTTGAGGGCCAAGTTCGATTCTCCTGAAAAAGACATATAAACAAGCAGCAACAGTGAGACCACGTGATGTTTACATGATTGGCGGCTAGCTCCACGCGGGAAGATCACGTGGTCCACTGAATTCTTAACAGTATCAAAATTATCTGCCAGGTTTTGCGATATTTTTGAAAAAAAAATCCCTTCTTGGTTATTAATCTCTAATTTTTTCCTTAATTGTTGATAATACATAAAATTAATACTACATAAGTATATTTATTAGAGAATTTACAAAAAAGTTTGGGGTGATCTCTCCATCTGGTTTAGATTGTGATAATCAAACTAGATTTTATTTCTTATGATATTTCCTACATTTTTATTGCATTATGGAAACTAGTTATTTTTTCAGGCACTGATACATCGTAAACATGTTAACAGCAAAGAACAAATGGGATTTACTACCAGCAGTTGCGTGCAGAAATGCTGACTATTCGATATAATCGCCTTGCAGATTTAGGCATTTTTCAGATCAGATTTTCATTTTTCTCTTCAATGGACGTTGCCACCATTGATTTGAGAAGGATCTTAATGCTCATTTGCAGTCCCATATTAATGAAGAAAGTCATTTGATTTTCTTTTAAGAAAATATATGGAGTCGCAATGTTTAAATCTTTACCTTCTAAAGTCGTCATCATGGCATGCTGGTCGTCCAGCTGATTCTTTTTTTTTTTTTCATATTTCGAACGATTAGATCGATTTATTGAACAATATTGAGTTTTGCAGCAATCTTGTATTCTTTATTCCCTTTCAGGAAAATGACGATAATCGAGAGATTTTTCATTGCTTCTCTGAAATGAACGGAAAAGTAATGATTCCGAACTCATGAGGAGCATCAAAATTTTTTCGAAGCTCGTCATTAGTCCAAATCTTCTGCCATCTTCAATCACTTCAGGCAACGTTTTTCGAATAGAGGATTGGAATTCTGATCCACCAAAATGACAAATAACTTTATCACAGGAATTATGTCGGAAAATAAACGCGTTTGTACACAATAAATAAAATGTGTTTTCTATTCTTATCTTTTTTTTGTGGTCAATTAAAATTAAGGAAAAATCGCCGTTCTACTACACATTTCAGACAATCAGACAGAAGACTTCCTGCTAAAAGAATTTTGTTCAACATTTGTTAAAAAATACTACGTTTGATGCAAAGGATAACCCAATTTCGTTAACTAACTCAAAGGATTGTCTATTTATCGTATTCAATAGAAGACAAAGCGACCACCAGTGAGACTCAATTTTAAGAATGCGGATTGGATTCATGGAAACTAAAACGTTGAGATTGATGAAAATCTCAAGAGAGAACTTTTTGATGATTGCAATACTTTCTTTTTGCTATACGAGAAAGTAAAACTGGGTAGATAAGATAGGATATGGAAAACTAGGTAGAAGGGAGGGATAAGATTAGGAAAGCAATAAAAAAGGATATCCCGCAATCACCTATTTCCAAGTCCTGGTTAGGAACCAGTATGTGGTGCAATGCGTTGCACACTAAGGAAAAAAGGAATATGCATATTTTGTTTAGTTGATAAAGAATAGATAGTAGTAGCTCTATGAAATTTATTTCAAGCCTACTGTTCGGGTCGTTGGAATATTCCAGTTTGGGAAATTTCCTTGTTTTAAAATTGCTGTCCTTCGATCATCTCATACCTTCGGCGTTTCAATTTGATCCCTAATGCATTCTGCTACTGCGGAAATCTTGATGCCAAGCCAATTCACTGCGCAACAGTATTCATGCTGACTTCTTCATTCCATATGACCATGCCTACATCCAAACTAGAGCGAACTTGGTTCCGCAGCGTCAAGTCTTCCAGGAAGAAAATTCAAAGAATGATTCGCCATCTCGAAGAAAACCAAGATTTGTTTAGATTTCATGAACATTACTCCCAAGAGTAGCACTCTACATACATATATTTATTTTCTCTTATTTTTGTGGTTGTACATAGCGTTTAGTTGTATTTGTGTGTTGCTCTCTTTCCCTCTTTCTCTTCTATCCCCGTTTCCAGGTTTTTTAAATTTTTTCTTAAGTATTTTTCAGAATCTTGTAATCACAAACAAACTATAATTCTGTTTCTGTAAATCGGCCCAAGTCTTCAGTTCCTGCATGATAGTTAGCTTAATAAGCCAAATTCATGTCCAAATCTGAGCTTCAAAAAGCTCATTTCCTTCGTCTTTGTTTTATCCAATATTAAAATCCCTATTTCAGCCAATAAATGTCAGACACTAGTCACAGGGATGGATAGAACAGGAGCGTCTCTCCCACTTCAGGCTCATTACACTGTTGAAATAACCAGAGGGTCATAGTTGCAGGGACATGAAGCGGTGTTGGTGTGCCCCTTGATCAGATTTTGTGTTGGATGCGACTTGAAGCAGTCCAACTTCAGTTTCCACGATGCAGCAGTTCGCTTTCTAGCGAGCCGCAAAACACATCTCGGGTAGAAAACCAGTCTTCCTCTCCCTAACAGAATAATGATGATAAGGAAGCTGCCAGCACGTGTTAATCGGAGAGAAGTTCAACAGGAATGGGACGCGTTATATAGTTATTAGAATCATTTTAAGGAGCGGGAGGGGGGAAATGTTTCGAGCCGAGCTGGCGATCAATTCGCGCTAAATGACGACCAACAAACGATCCTCGCATTCGCGACCTATAACCGTACCCGCGAATCAGCCAGCCGGCGATCCCTCACGGCCCGCGGAATCTCTGCCTAAATGCAGGGTATCAGGAAATTATAATGGAGATAAATGGCGAAGTGAGAAGCGCAATTACTCCGAGGAGGGAGGCAATGGGGATTGACAAGTCAGAATTCACGGTACACCCCTCCCCCCTTCCTTTTTCCCTCCTGCGACTGCACTCCCCCTCCCCCCCTCCGCTATTATACACGGTGGTGGATGCCTTTCATCGTGTTATCCTGTTTTTGATCGCCCCCTTACCTCCCTTCTTTCAGTTAAATTTCCATAATGACGGGTCTGCCGTCATCGCAATTTCTGCCAAAATCGACACCTCTCAGCGGGGATGAGGGCCAACGGGCGTTTTCTTTGCGCCGCGCATCTCGGATTCGAAGACAAGCTGTTTGTTTGTTCCCCGAAATGAAAGGGGGTAGGGGTTGGGTTTGAATCGAATGAGAAGAGAAAAGCAAGTGTGAATCAGAATGTAAGGCTGATGAATTCCAATTGCAGCTGTGACAAGTGCAGTGGTAGATCATCGACTCCCTTGATGTTTTGCGGGCGAGAAGAACTTTCCTATTTATGGAGTCTGTTGCCTAAGGGCAGAGGTAAGGAACGCCTCAATACCCAAATTGTTGCACCTCCCTATCACCTTCAACTTTTGTCCGCGAGGCAGTCATTTATTTATATTCGTTGTCATCTGAAGCGTTATTTTCAATAAATAACCGAAATCATTCAAAGTTCGTGAATTTTTACCACCTAATTTCAGTTTTTTTCCCCATGACATTCTCATAAAACGAATAATCAAAGTTCGTGGATTTTTACTACCTAATATAAGTTTTTTTCCCCATGACATTCTCACAAAACAAATAATCGAAGTTCGTGGATTTTTACCACCTAATTTCAGTTTTAATTCTCATGACATTCTCATAAAAAGGATAGAACAAAAAGAAATGTATCGACAGACACCGAGTAATTGAAGCAGATCCTTCAAAAAGAATGTGAAGACTGGTTAATAAGAGCATTTGCCCATACTTGCCATGTGGTGTCTCAGTCTTCTGCCTTCATTCTTTATGAGCAGCCAAATTTCTATGTTGCATTTATTAAACGGGATGTATCGTATAATGGCTTATGATTCAGCCGTTTGACATTAGAGTAACTACAGTGGAATGGGTGACAAATAAAGTCTCCAAAGAATGGGTCCAACCAAAGGAAGTTTCAATTAAACACAACTTATTGACGAAATAAAATGAAACGCATTATGAACTATTTACAGAAACGATTAAACATTTGTACAAGGATGGTTATTACAGAACCCGATATCACCACAGAACCACATTACAAGCACAATGATATGTATCTATACCATGCCTTATATCTGACATTTGCATTTCAGACCAAATAAATGCCAGATATAATCAGAAAATAACTTATATGTTTAATACCAAATGAAGTGATTTACTTTAAATAAAGACGCCTAATAGTTCAAATCGCATTGCATCTTTTTAGGGTAAAGTACGAGAGATAAACGAATTTAGTACCTTAATGCCGAAATTTCTTGATAGCATTCAATTTCGAAGACGTGGTTTTTACAGTATTGTTTCTAGAACTGGGAGGTTACTGAATACGAAATAGCAAATAAATAAATATTAGAATGAAAGGAAATGAATGAATATGTGTCCAAGAAAGATTTCGATATGAATTTTAAAGTAAACATAACTGTATGTTCAGAGAATTTCATTTAGCACAATAAGTACTCAAAACTTATAAACAACAAACTTTAATAAAAAAATTATCGCAATAAAAAGCGTTTATTAGCATGCGAGAAATTTATAAACGCACTTGTTACAAATTGATTTATTGTTCTTTCTTATCGTTCGAATTGATTATTAAAATCAGATTGTACAATTGTTTTAAAACTGGTCTAACCCATAAAGTTAAAAAATGCATGCTAACCCATAAAACATGATCGGCGGAATGTGATAACGTTTCATGATTTTGGAATTCATTGCGTTATGCAGAAATGTAAGTATTTGGTCACATTCAGCCTTAATACACGTTACAATACACATAAGTTCTACTAGGAACGGCTTTCCTTTTTAAAGATGAGAATATCTTCTAAGACACAACACGGGTTTCGAAGTGAATGCGTTCGTACAAGAGTCCTCAATAAATTAAAATCATTTTCACAGATACTCAACTGGAGAGGAGCAGACTATTTGCGGGACGAGCAATGTCGGAAAGAATCGTAAGCTGGCCATTAAAATTGTGTAAAAAATGTGCAGTTGCATTGGAGCAAAGAAAAGCTGAGAATTAAAGCAATTCAGACAAAATAGGGTTCGATCTTTAAAAAAAAAAATGTAAAAACATAATTGCAATTAAGCTAGAATGTCTGAGAATGGGCACAACTATGCAATTTTCATTTACTATTGAAAACCTAAACAAAAAACATCATTCATCTATTTGGCAACATTTTATCCAAAATGAAAACATTTAATAGTAGTTTTGCTTTTAGTCTCCTCTAAAAAATAATTATTTAAATTTTCTAACATCACTTATGCAAATATTACCCTTTATTTACTGACAGTACTTAAAAGTACTATTTAAATCTAGTTTATATCTTTACTACAATACCACAATTTTTACCGATGTTGTTCTAAAGAACACGGATAATGTAACCAAATAACATGGAGTTAATATAAGATAAAAGTTGGAATTAAATATATTTAATTTACAATTTAGTCAAGATATTTCTGTAAACAACATTTTTTTTCTCTTGGGTTCCCTGGAATTATTCTGCAAGGATACTAAACTACTGGTGCAAAACTGTTGAAAAATTGATGGCAATATAATTCGGTAAATAAAGGGTTAAGATGCATACTTAAGATAAAGTGCATTTTTTTCCCCAAATTTCAGAATAATTTGCTTAAAAGGCAAATAACTTTAAAAATAATATATAAATTTTGCAATGATAAAAATATACTGATTCGCGAAATATGTCGCACTTCATAAGAAAGTATCGAATCGAGATCTGATTTTCCTGTTGCCTGTGAGGCGAAGAATTCGCAATATTCAGTTACTCGATTTTATTACGGCAACATTTAAAAATACTTATCAAAAATAAATGTGGCAAAGAGAACCTAGACAAATGTTTGCAAATTGTGTATTATTTTCAACTCTTTAATTTCTCGAAACCAGTGTCTGGATCTTTCCAAAGTCTTCTGGGAATATTATATTCGACATTTTTCGGGCTGGAACGATTATTCTGTTGAGATTCACAAAGAGTGCCGACAACACAAACAACGAATAAATCGATTTCATGTTATTCTCGATGAAATGCTTCCTTACCGAGCACACTTGTTATTCTGCTATCTCAGGCTGCTCATTATCGGATTTTAGATGTCGGACGAGGCTCTAAAATTAGACGTCATATTAAATAAGTGCATGCGCTAGACAGTATTGATAAAGGAGATTTTGTGCAGAAGAGAAATCTACAAATCTTTGTTCAAAAGCAAATTTTTTATGATACTAGCCGGCGCATTGCTACCGCCGAAAAAAATAATATTAAGTGCAATCAATCAATCATTTGGCAATGGTTCATCAAAAAACAATGAAGGGAACGAAAGTTTATAAAATATGAACAAATATTCATTTTTATATATTATATTTGTGTATTCTTTTAGAATTGTTAAACTTGGTGTTCTTTCAGAATGATAATGAAAGAAACTATTTATTCTATCTCGCGACTCGTTTAATATTCTCTCAAAATTCTAAAATTTAATTTTAGAAAAGGTGATTAAAACATTTTCTTTCAAAATTGATTAAACATAGAGAATATACTTTTATCATAAGTAGTTAATATAGTTGAAAAGATAATTTTTGGAAAATTAAGATGGTACAAAATTATTTGCCCTGCAATTTTTTTGGTAATTGTAAAAAATTCCAAAATTTAATTAAAATATAACCTTCCTAGGGTTGGTCTCCCTTATACTTTCTCGCATAATCTGTAATAAAGTCGGTATCTCTGAGAATGACTTGCATGACATTTGCGTACTATATCTACAAAATATGAACTTTTCTCTTGGATTTAGCATTCCTGCAGAGTCTGTCGTCTCTTCGGTCAGTTATTTGGAGGTTAATCCTTAGTAAATAGGTGCGGTTGAGATTCTATTTTTTTTCTTAAATTTTAAATAGTTGTACTGTGCTTATAACCATCACGTAGGTGTAAGCAATAATCTGACCAAGTTTCATCGCAATCGGATGAACGGTTTAGGGAGGCATAAGAGACATACAGACACACATTCCTTATTTATTTATATAGATTTCAAGCAGGGATTGCACTTCATTCCCTTTCAAAATGCTTGGTCAAAACGATATTTCGATTTTGCACACCGATGAATACTGATGTATACTGTTGGGATCAAACCTTCTTCTTTTATAGTTCATTATCCCAACACCAGCACTTTTCGACGATGGTATTTTGCTAAGGGTTGATATCTAAAAAGGTGAGAAATTATTGGGCTTTCACATTTTACACATATTCAACGTAAAGCTGAATGTAAGCGCCTCCTCATTTCATTTGTCCCCGCATCCCTTTCTGGACGAAATGACCGCTTCCTGAAGCGTGCCTCAAACGCGAGCGACATTCGAATCCTAGAATGAACAGAGAGGAATCCATGAGATTAGTGGCTGATTTCAGCATAGGGGGTGGAGGCGGTAGCCTCGTGCCTCGAGGTATATAGGGGGTCTCGAAATCTACCTGGACGTGTATCTTGGTGCTAAGCCAAAGGGCAATTTAATTGTTCAAGTCTTCTCTTCGGTAGGATTCACAGAATTTTCAACTTTCCTTTTTCTTTAAAGAAAAAGTGTTCATTCATCGTTAAAAGTGTTGATGAAAAAATAAAGTGGTAAGCGAATTTCTTGCGGTATCAAAACTCTGAGTATGCAAATTCATTTCTTAAATTTTATAATTCAGAATATTTTCTCATCATTCTCTGTTTGCTATTAGAACACTGTAGCATTTTTACCAGGGTTTGGATAAATAATCTTGATATAAAAATCGAACGATTTCCTTTAAATCGTATAGAATGAAAATCGTTAAAGAACTCAATGACTGTTGCTTTAAATTATATGTATATAATAAATTACAATTTTCATTAGTCTAGAAATAATTTTTAAAAATTTACCTAGTATATAAGATGGGTCGATAAAAAAAAACATAATATCAGATGCAAATAAAAAATAAAAGCTATAAATGCATTAGGGATTTCCTTTTGATACATAACGATATCACAAAGTAAATATTAAGACAAAGCTAAAACTGAAATAAGTTTTGCTAGATTTTTGCCAACTATCGAGATTACCACAGAGAGACCTCAAAATATTTCAGCGCTTGTGGCCAAAAGCCGCAACTGAACGGAATAAGGGAACATCCCCTTGCACTATGAAAATCAAATGTGACCCCAGGCTGCTTTGGCTAAAGCTAAAAAGTATCCACCTTAAGAAAATTTCTTTGAAAGTCCATCCCATTTGTAAAAAAGGTTGTGACCATCAGCTTCACTGGATCACATTCCGGATTGCATCTTTACTTTCAAAGGGAGACTTAACATCCTTATTATTATAGATATTTTGACGGTAAAGCTGCAGCTGATCTTTTGAGGATAATCAACAGCAACCACATCGTATATTTTCTTGTAGATATTTTAAAACAGACTGAATTGTAAAACCAAAAATATGCTTCGTATCACCATAAACAGCCACTGACTACATGAGACACCATTTCGCGAAGCATTTGAATAAATGATGTAACCTATAATGCTTCAGCGATTGAAATTCAGAATACTCTTTGAATACTTGAGGCAAAACCCTTCAATTACCTCATCGACTTGAGCCACCTGAATAATGGATTCGAACATGATGCTTCTAGAGCGGTCGACCGCCCAACAAAAGGCGCGCAGGCGTGAGAGCGCAACAAAAGCCAATACCAACGAATCCGGCGTGGGTACCACTTAAGCTTTAATGCGGCAACACATTAAGAAATCACGCTCACAATAAGTTGGAACAAAATGGCACGACGCCTAGCTGTTTGTGGACAAAAGGAACAGAGCCAACCTTCAAGAAGGGCGAAGAGGGTAACAGGCCACCTTTCTTCACACCTAGTTTCTCATCCCTCCCTCCCTTATTAAGTGGGTAATTTTCACCTATCCACGGGACCATCGATCTGTGTTTATGGACCTATTATGAGTTGGAATAAATGTGCGCTCCCCTTCCTCCCCCCTGCTGTGAGCGCCCATCAGATGAAAGCGAGGCGGAAGGCAACTTTAAAATTCATATTTTGTCTGCGGACGTCACTTTGATGGCACAAGATGAAATTGGCGGTTTCTTCACTCTGACCCCGCTAAACGAGGTTGGAGGGAGTGATGACAGCTCCTTGCTCACGGGGCCTTCCTCTCCGTCCATCCGAAGGCCCCGTCCTCCTTACCGAAAGTCAACAAGAGGTTAATACTTTTTTTCAGGCCCGCATCTTTTATACGGATATGTGGTTTTGAAATTTTTTTGTAGACTAAACTGAAATTGCGCATGTGTTCAAACGCATAAGTCTATAGTATGGTATTTTTGAGATTTTTTTTCGCAAGAGCCATATCTGGTTAAACTGCATATGGTTAATAGTTAAAAACAAGAACATGAAACTATTCAAAGGTCAACAGAATCTTTTAAAACATGCGTTAAAATAGGGTAAAATTGGCAAAATTGTTCGAAATTTTCCAACGTAAGCAAAGAGCATAGGTTATCAAATATACCGTAAAAACCAAATACCTTTCAAGAAATTAAAAAGATTTGCATGGGGTGCTTCATCCATCAAGTTACGCAAGGTAACAGAAAAGGAATTTTTAAAAAATTTGGCGATGGGAATTAAAAGAAGAACATTCGATCAAAATATGTTGGACAGTAACATTAGTATGACAAGTGGGACAGACGGCTGCGCTTTCTCCAAAAATGAGGTGCTTATGTGTAAAACGTGTATGTCCTATACGGAGTCGAATCGATTTGACATCAAACTCTCTTATAGGGAGGACTGGCCACTCCAATCCAATGGAAGGTTTGATGGAATACAATTTATTATGGATATGCAGTTCCCAACTCTGCTGCCAAGTTGAAAAAATATGTCTAATTAATGATCTCTTTGATGGCAAGAATATGGTGGCAACGCATAAGTCTAAAAATCTGATAAAAATTGCAAATCGCTTGGGGCATGATAATATTAAGTAATGTGAAGAAACATATTAAACAGGAACATTCTCTTGCGAGAGTTATATTCAGCATTTTCAACAAGGAGAGGGTATCCTACAAACAATAAAGTGAAAATTCTACGTCTATTTATAAAGATACTAGCTGGTACCCGGTACCCTGCTGCCTGCGAAGGAAATAATCCGAACATCATATTAATAGTTTTAATTTACTCCCTTTAACCAACTTCGGTAAATTGCATCTTATCACAACAACAAAAAATTAATTATACTTTCATAGTAAATATACAGAATTCTGACATTAGCTGTTCTTGTGACAAAATTACTTGGCGAAATCGTTCTAGTTGCTGAGCTCTACCAAGTTCTTATTTTGCAGTATTCCTGAAAGTGGAACATGAAGAAGGGCAGATATGGACATCGATGACTTATGTAAGGATCATAAGCTTCCACGTAAAACAAAAATTGGCGGTGTAGTGATTATAGGTGAGGGGATTTTGTCAGGAATTTTGATGCACAGCGAAGGGAATGGTCAATATTTTTTGAGATTTCTCTCGAAAATAAAGGAAGGAGCAGATGACTCGAATGGAGTTCCTAAACAGAAACAAAAACTGGTAAAATAGAACCAGTTGGAAAGAGTGAACTTGATTTTTAGCTTCTTATTTCATTATTTTAAATAGATAGAGAACTCAAATATAAATAATTTTTCAAAAATCCAATTTTTTAAAACATTTTCTTATTTATCGAGTGTCATTCACAAACTCAGTCATTTCAAAACGTTTATCGCTGATTATGTTTAAAGGATCAAGCTTTCCTGTGATAGCTTTTTCAAAGCTACACATAGATTCTTTGATACAACAATATTCACACGATATTTCTTTCCACTTACATACATTTCGGTTCTTTTTTTCAAGATATACTTCAGAAGATTCAGCGCTCATTCATTGAGATGGATTCACACGAGGCTAACTATAGCGCGCAATAGAAGATCATGCCTACTTCCAGAAAATCACTTGAGCACAACGGGACAATGGCAAATAGCTGTCCCGCCGTGACAACCGTTGGCCATTGTCCCACCGGCGTTGCCTCACTGTTCATATGAGAACATACAGGGATAATCTTAAAAGTCTTATCACACGGCAAAATATCGTCGGCGTTTTCCGTCAGCAAAAGACAAAGAAAGTGACGTCACTTCAAACTTTCACATGATTGGTTGAATTTCGTTTGTGGACAATATTTCGACAACATTTTCGAACTGGTGCGATAAAGTTGTCGATTATGAAACTTGCTTGACCGGTTTTTGAGGGTAGAAACGGAAAAATGCTGGTGAAATTTCACCGTGTGATAAGGCCTTAAGTCCTCGTCGAAATATTGTCGAAATGTCGAAATTGTCGTTGTCAATGTTGTCGAAATTAACAATTGTCAATGTTGTCGAAATATTGTCAGCAAACGAAATTTAACCAATTATGTGAAAGTTTGAAGTGACGTCACTTTCCTTGTCGTTTGCTGACGGAAATTGCCGAAGACATTTTGCCGTGTGATAAGGCCTTTAAATACTGCTCGTACTTTATTCATAATGTGTTTTTCATCCCCCCCACAAGCATGTAATATTTATAACCCGTTCATATTTGCATTCATACTGTACATTACAAGGTTCATTCATCCAGTGTTATTGTATACAAGATATTTCTCATTCTAGCAATTATCATTTCTTGTTACGTTGTATTTATATGTATTTTGTCCTTTCTCTGTATCTTTCCTATTCTTTGTTGTGTACTTTTTGCTTAATAACGTCCACCTACATCTATACCAAACCGGAAAGGGGCCAGATGAGCTCTAGAAACGGAAGTGTGGTTTGGTGTTAAATGTTAATACAGGGACAACAGCAGAGGTAACTATTGCGCGCAATAGTTAGCCTTGTGTAAACCCACTTTTACGGTGAAAGTTTACTGTGCATCATGAACGCATGCATTAATATCCGGGTCTTCCACATCAATCTTTCTGTGTCTGATAAATACTCGATATTTACCCTTTCTTGAATGTAGAAGTGTATTACTCCGTACTTACAGCAGGCACGATACATAGTGAGATCTTCAAGACGAGGAGTCTGCGAAATAAAATGTATTTCAAATTTAGAGGATTTCTCCCAGGATGCGAAAAACCTTTCAATGCCCTTCTGATGTCCTTTGTTTCATGTATTATTTCATTTCCCTGGGATCAAGGATAATCTATATAAATAAAAATGAATGTTTGTCAGTATGCCTCTTGTGGGCTGCACTCATCCGATTCTGACAAAGCTTGCTCTTACGCGAAGGTTATAGGTGTAATACAATCAGCTAAAGTATAAAAAATATTTTCAGATCTATTTGCCGCATCTATTAAGTATGGATTAACCACAGAATAACTCGGCAAGATGACATAACAGATTCAGTAAAGATGCTGAATTCAAGCCAGACGTTCAAATTTCGTAGCGGTTGTATAAAATTGCAATGTAAGTCTTTCTCCGAGGTAATAGTTTTACTAGAGATTAAGCTAGAAAGTTTTAAGGGAAACAACCCTATAGGTTTGAAATTTTGTTTAAACATTTAATAAATTTTAGCTTTTTTTGCAGTCACTTCCGAAAATATCATAGTACAAATAATTTTGCACCATCTAAGTTTTCAAAAAATTATCTTTTCAAATATATTAAAGATAAATAATGACATAAATATATTTTCTATGTTTAATCCATTTTAAAAGAAAATATTTTAATCACATTTTCTAATATCAGACCTGAGAACTCTGAAAGAATATGAAAAGAATAACGAGATACAACATATGGTTTCTTTCATTACCATTCTGAAAGAGTACCAAGCATTACAATTCAAAAAGAATATACAAATCTAATACATAAAAATGAATATCTATTTGTAAACTAGAATAATAAAAATAGAATAAAGACTATTTGTGCTTGTCCTTTATATGTCCTTCAATTCCAATGAATGTATTCCTTGCCGACAAGAAAATAAATATCATTCTTAATGAAACAAGATAACTATTTCAAATTCCAAACGATATTTCCAAAATTATGCGGCAGCAACGCGTCAGGTACCAGTTAGTGATGTATAAAATGTATACAATAGAGAAATATGTGACTAGAAATGCATCATGGATCCCATGCATTTAAATGAACCAGTATAGTTTCCTTTTCCACACCAAACTTTTAAAACTACATCGTAATGGCTGAAAAGAAGGGATTTGTGAAGTTTAATGGTACGGCTTAGCATGATGGATGCTGTAATAATAACACATAAACATGAGAGAAAATCAGATAACAGGAAAATGCAAATGAGCGCATTTAAAACCCTTTTATATAGGATAAAACCTGTTTTATCATTAAACTACAGCTCTCCTCGTGTTATTTTTATCTTAATTCTTTTTTCCACTCAATTACGCCTACTTTATTCTCCCCATTTTAATACTTCTTTTATTGAATAGCAAACCCACTGCAAATAAAAGAGCGTGCAAAACACACGCTATTGTGTTTTGCAACTTTTTTTATATTTTTTTTTTTGTTTCATTCGAACTTCAAAAGGCATCGATGCGAAATAATTACGGAAACCGAAGATTCGGTGAGCGTTGGAAAAGTAATTACCAAACGACAAAACAATAAATCACGGCTCCATTTCGAAAAACCGCTTCCACTATGAGGAGGATGACGCTAATTATTACAAAGCGCTGTTAAAACAGGCTCCTTGGCCAATGAAAACCTTCTCGGCAACCCTCTCCGCAGTTTTTACACCCCCTCCACACACACCTCCAGCGTCTTCGGGAGGTGTCGACCGTGTTTGAGATTCGGCAGCCGAGGATGTGAATTTGAATGATGGCCGGAGTCATTTCGCAGTCACCAAATTACTTTATAAGGTAATGGACGATGAAAAATTCATAGGTCGTAACTCTTGGCCAGAATGTGGTGTCATCAGGGGTGGAATTTTCAGCGGGGATTATCGTGCACCTGGGGGGCATTGAACACGCCATTCGCTTTAACAAACCACACATAAATTTTCTGATTTATTGATTACTGAAACACATAATTCACGGCTCATCCAAAGGAAAAGGCATACCCCCCTTCTCACTGTTAAGGTTGCAAATGCTAATGGGGAATCTTTTTTTACAAATCGCTTTGAATAATTATTTGCACTAAAAGACAGATGCATCTTCCGAATATCATTGACATCTGAATTCTCTTAAGGTATCCGACTACGTTAAAAACACTGGTTATCGACCACACTCGCGATTTTTCGAAAATTTTATTATTTCTTGTAGTTTAGACTTTCCTCTTCCCAAAACAGTTTGTCTTTTCTAGGAAGGACGGCCTGACCTATCATCCGGGATCACATATTTTTCAGCTAAAATTTGTCTTAAGCTTCCAGTTTTTCAAAAATTTTATTTTCACAAAAATTTACAGGATACCTCCAAAACTAATAGAGATATTTGCATAAAAATGTCAGCGTGTGCTTTAAATGATGTGGCCATTGAAATGAACCAAAGGTGTTATTGTTGCTGAAATACTTTTTCATTTATAGGTGTTTATAGAAAAATTAAGTCGTGAATTTACGGAAAAAATGCATATATATGCATATCTTTACAATCTAAAAGTTTTTCTTAGTCTTCAATTCATTTCATTCATCATTGTATTCTGTTACTTATGTACAAAGAAAACTAGGATTGATGCATTACAATTTTGCAAAGAGTTAACCATTTTGGTTAAATTTCATTAAAAAATTTACTTCAAATTTTCCTATTTCTCAAAATATATTATATTTCCACTTAATTTTTTTCTATTTATAACATTTTGTGTTATAGTTGACGATACATCTAAAAACCATAATTTTAAATAATTTTTTAAAATTCCAATTTTTCAAAATTTTTTCTTCGAACGTAGTCAGATACCTTAATATTAATTAATTCGTAAACTCAGACATTTCAAAACATTTATCGCTGATTATGTTTAAATGCTCACTCATTCCTGTGATAGCTTTAATAAAACTACAGAACACAGGATAAGCACAGGAATAGGAAAGCTATCACATCGATTCTTTAATACAACAATATTCACATTTCTTTCTACTTACTTACATTTCGGTTCTTCACCTCAAAACTAACAGAGGTATTGACATAAAAATTTCAGCGTGTATTTTAACTAATATGGGCATTGAAACGAACCAAAAGTTTCATTGTTGGTGGAATATTTATTCATTGATAGTTGTTTTGAGAAAAATCAAGTTGTAAATTAATGTTGAAAATGCATAAAAGCGTATATTTTCTTTGCATCTCAAGAGTTTTCCGAGATTTTGGTTCGTTTGATTCATCATTGTATTTTATAACTTGTGTGCACAGAAATATAACATTGCTGCATTGTAATTTTGCATAGAGTGTAAAACATTTTCGTTAAATTTCATTAAAATTTACTACAAATTTTAACATTTCTCAAAATATATTATATTTTCAAATTTTTTTTTGTTCACAGTGTTTATTATTGGCAATGCATCTAAGAACCATAAATAGTTTCTAAAATATCGCCTTTTTTTCAAAACTTTCCCTTTGTACGTCATCGGATACCTTTAGGTCTCCGACTGCGTTCGAAGGGAAAGTTTTGAAAAATTGGATTTTTTTTATATAACTATTCATGGTTTGTAGATGTATTGTTATTTATAAACACTATAAATAGAAAAAAAATATTCGGAAATATAATGTATATTGAGAAATAGGAAAATTTGTAGTAAATTTTAATGAAATTTAACGAAAATGGTTTACACTCTATGCAAAATTACAATGCAGCAATATTATATTTCTTTGCACACAAGTTATAAAATACAATGATGAATCAAATGAACCAAAAACTAATTTTTAATTTAATTTAATTTAATCGAAACCTTTTGGCATGCAAAGAAGCTTTGGGTAAAAATATGAGCATATATGCATTTTTACCATATATTCACAACTTCATTTTTCTAAAAGCACCTATCAATGAAAAAATATTTCACCAACAATAAAAATTTTGGTTCTTTTCATTTCTCATATTATTTAAAATACACGCTAAAAAGTTTTATGTTGTTTTTGTGATGTAATGGTAGAAAATGTTTATGAAAATTAAAGTTTTGAGAAAATTGAATTTTACAACAAATTTTTGCTGAAAAATAAGATTTGTTTAAAATTATCCTGTAAGATTGGTCTGATCTTCCTTTTCCTAGAAAAGATAAACTGTTTTGAAAAAAGAAAAGTCTGAACTACAAGAAATAATATTTCACCAATGTGGCTGATAACCAGTGTTTTTAACGTAGTCGGATAAATGAATATAGGACCAGCTCTAGTCATTCAGAAGTCCTATCGGAGCTAAACAACGTGACTGATTGATTTCCAGATTTTAGAAGAAAAAAAAATCATTATTTAACTGTGTACAATATATCAATCCTGAAAAATTGTACTTGCACTACCTTTTACACTAATGGCCTGGGGGAGGGGGGGAGTAAGGCTTTGTACACCTGTTCATTTCATGGGCAGACAATAAAGGAAGTCATATGACTACTCTTCGCTTCCCCCGAATTCACACGTATAAAGAAAACTGGATGACCGGACCGCCACCATAGCAACATTGGTGGGTTTGAGTTTGACGGAGTTTACTGGCGCTAAAACTATCTCTAATTATGCAACTCCAACCACAAGGTATATTCAAACATATGGCTCATAAAAAATCGCATGATTCATAAAAAGTTTTTAAAGGTTAATCAAAATCGCTGCTTCGATACTCTATTAAAGATTTAAAAAACGCATGCATAAATAAACTGCATACAGATTTGAAGCATTAAAAGGTGATGAAAAATGCTTAAATGTAAAAGAAACCAATCATTTTTTAAAAAAGCAAAAAGTTGAGGATGATTCACTTTATGAAGGATGTCTTTTAAAAATAAGAGAGGGGACAAAACATTGAATTCGTTGAGAATCAAAACGTGGTCACTCTATCAGAATGTGCCGAACTGTCAAAAGGCATAGGTATGTAGTACATCGAGGGACTGGTTCCCCCAACAACGAATGCCTATATCTAAGTCTAGTATGGCCCAACACTTTCGGGAAGTGAGGCTGAGTCCTATAGGTCATCATCGACCAGGGTACAACCTTCTGTGGGAAAAGTCAGATCCCCCACCTATTTGTGTACCCACTTTTGTACCACCATCATACAGGATGGCAATAAGATCTCACCCTCTTTTCTAGGTGCCCCTCCGGGGGGAAGCAATAAGGGAAGTCAACTAACTGACCTCCAATCCGCCCTAAGGCATACGGATAAAACCTCGCAAGACTGAATGACCGGACCGCCGCTACAGCAACACTGGCTGGAACTGTGGTTGAGTCCTGAGGGCTATCACCGGCCACGGAACAACCTTCCCCAAAGGGAATATGTCCCGTCATCGATGGAAAGGCCAGTGCCCCCCCCCCTATTATTGCACCCACCAGGCTGGCAAGATCCAACCACCATACAGGAAGCATCACATTCTCATTTCGAAATGCCCTGCGGAGGGTTATACAATAAGGATAGCTATATTTTTAATATAAAAGGTGGCAGACATTTTTATTTCATAAAAACAATTTAAAAATACTATTTAAAAAATTCGTATACATAGAAAGTATTTTCTTCATCTTGACTTTCTCGGGTGGTATCACTAGATTCCTCTTTACTAGTTTTCAAAGTCATAGAATAAAGTCATAAATAAATTTTAAGTCATAAAATGCACCTTTGCAGCACAAATCAAAGTCTGATGTGTTTTCAATCAGTCGATCGGACGGTTATTTCCAAAGATTTGGAAGAACGCAGGAAAATAAATGCATTTGTGGAGAAATCGGTACGGTGTACCTCTATTTAATGGAATGTATGGAGATCTAAGAATGAAGAAAAATTCCGAAGATTGTCAATAATGACTTAAGTACAGTGTCGATGGTACCAGGTCGTCTCAAAACCCTGAAGGATAGGATGTCAAAGATGGACGGTTTCATTCCAACTGTTTGAGAGTGTGCAGGTGAAGAAAGAGACAGCTATTTACTACCCCCAAAGGAATGTTAGCTTGTCGGATCGGTCCATGTAAGGTTGGACACTACTTATTCAGCAGTTGACCACAACACATCCTGTCTATACTGCTACGTACAGTGGTGGCGGGTGGTCGGCTGTATACAAGAAGAAGTCGTCGATCGGACGGCAATAAGAGACACTTCGAGAAGTCACGAAGGCCTGAAATCCCACGGTTTTGCTCCTACTTGGCACTCTCATCCGACTCCAAACACTGGGGTAACAGAGGGAACAGAATCGAGGAGTCACTGGATTAAGTCCTTATTCTTTGTCTGGGCGTAAATATTTAATAAACATATAATAAACTGCACTCAATAGAGTTTTCATGATTACTTAACAACAATAATTAAAGTAAAAAAAAAATAGCTACACTTCAATCCTATCCCATTCAGAATGCAATTCCAGAAAATCATTTCACTCTTGGAAGCTAATTGGAAAAGGAAAGGTGGATTTGCTAGTAAGATAAAAAGCTGATCCGCGCAAGACGAAAAATTAGCCTCTGGGTGAATCAAAGAGGCACTAAAATAAGAATATATGAAGTCAATATAGTAAACAGTGAATCTGAAATAATATTGTGGTGTCAGGTACCTGACTTTCCGCTATTGAGCAGTGGCTCTAGTGAAGGAAACGAGAGTTACTAACAGTTGACACCAAGAGGGGGCGATGTGCAGACGAACTGTTGCGACGTGTTGCTCAAAAGATGAACTTTTATGTCATCTCTGGTATGGTACGGTATGGTGTGTTTTATTGGCACAAGATCCAATTTAGGACAAGCTGTTCTACCCACAAGGATTTTTTAAATAATTCCATTATAAAATGTATAAATGAAAGAAGGATGTATTGTAAAAATGTCAAAAGTTGAGAAGATCTACGATTTGAAACGATTTGGCACAAAAATAAAAATGAAACTCAATTGTTAAGTGGTATGAAAAATACCAATGGCTTTTAAAAAGTCAAGAAGTTTTGAGTGAGGTTTCTCACCCAATATTTCTCGTAAATTTAAAATAGGTGAATCAAAGTGATTTAAACGATCTGAAGTAAAATGAGGGCATTGAGTAAGAATATGTGCTATAGAATGGATCACTCCACAGTTCGTACAATGAGGGGCCCGTTCACCAAACAAAAAATGCCTATGTGTATATCTTGTGTGTCCAGTACGCAGACGAATTAATTTTACATCCGCGCCTCGGTTCGATAAAACTGACCACATATTTATTTTTGGTTGAATTATATTAGCTCTGAACCTGATTGTCATAGTCTGATCCTGCAAATTTGTCATCTTCAATTTGCTCATCAGCATTTGTGTATCAGCATTAACGCAACTATATTGACACTCATTTAATTCTCAAAAATCAACTAATTCGAACTTTTTATTGCTTGGCAATACTCCCCATGATATTAACTACTTTCATTCCATTATTAAAGCTTTTTTAATCAAATAAAAATGAATATATATCATTGTCTTTGAAGTTTTTTCAAAAGCCAAAATAATGTTTTTAGCTTCACATTACTTTTTCAATTCTGTGATTAAATGCTCATAACTGAATGTTATTTACATTTGCATTTTTATCATGATACTAAAACTGCCTTTCTCCCTACCGAAACAAAAACAAAAACCTTTTGTAATGTGTTTTGAATGTGCCATGTTTTGTGTAAATTTGATTTAAGAAGAAATCTCCTTGCAATCGTTTAAATGG
The DNA here is from genome assembly GCA_026543055.1 of Argiope trifasciata. Classification (NCBI taxonomy): domain Eukaryota; kingdom Metazoa; phylum Arthropoda; class Arachnida; order Araneae; family Araneidae; genus Argiope; species Argiope trifasciata. The sequence continues at coordinate 1,099,779 of JAPMOQ010014769.1, forward strand.
AATATTTTCCGAAGAAACTTATAGTCAGGATTCCTTTATTGGATAATCAACAGCTTCATTGCCAAAGACCCAATACATTTTGCTTGCTGATGTTTTTGATTGGTATCAATGATATACAAGGTGGCCAGAAATAAAACACCCCTACTCTGACCTCCATGGATATCGAACTACTCAGTGTAAAGGCTCAAAATTTTGTACACATACTATTCAAAATATGGGGAAACGGATTTCACGAAAAAAAAATTAGTTCCTGAAATCACCGATAGGTGGCGCTGCACAACTGGAACTATGATCAAAAGACACAAATAATAATAAAAATTAAAATGTTTATGCGGAATGGAATGCTTCCATGCTTCCTTTTTAATTTTTCTGCCCCTTATGGAAAATAAAAATAGTAAAGAAGCTAGAACTCCCGTTGTAACTGCAATTTCATACTGTAACCAGAAAAATTTGCATAAAGCATGGTTAGAAGCCATGTTCTGGGTATAAAAGAAGTTAAAAGGTGGGGAATGTCATTCTTATTAGTGATGGCTGTCACGCTGCCAGAACGCGCTTTGCTTGTGAAGTTGTTTTACGAGAATAAAGGAAATGCTCCAGCAGCACTTCGAGAGTTTCGCCGACTTAAGGATTTGCGTAAGGGACCATTGCTTCCACAAGCTCTCAGGAGAATGATCGCTCGATTCGAGGAAACTGGACATCTTGGAGTTCAGCCTGGTTGAGGACGCAAACCGGTTCGTTCAGATGTCGTTGAAGATGTTGCCACCGGTATTGTTGAACAGTCAATGGATAATGTTTTAGGCTGCAGTAGTGCACGTGCAGTGTCACGACACTTGGGTGTTCCCTATAGCACAGTGTGGAACGTACTCAGAAAAATGGTGCATTGTTTCCCGTACAAAATCCGCCCTAATCAACAATTGCTGGCCACAGACAGGGAGATGCGACTGACCTTTGCATTGACATTTCTTGCTAGAGTTGAAGTGGATGCATCGTGGCCGTGGCAGATTCTGTGGAGCGATGAGGCCCATTTCCACCTCAGTGGAACAGTGAACACCCATAACTGTCGCATATGGGACACGACAAACCCCCGTACCTTCCAAGAGATTCCACTCCACTCACCGAAAGTTACAGTCTGGTGTGGATTCACAGCCACATTCATCCTTGGACCGTTCTTTTTCGAAGAGGTTACTTCCAATGGCCTTGAGACATGTACCGTGACGGCCAACAGGTACAAAAGGATGCTCGAAACATTTGTTGTACCCCATTTGCAGCAGCGCCAATGCCTTGACACCATTACTTTTATGCAAGATGGAGCACCTCCACACATTGGATTCCCTGTGCAACAGTTTCTTCGCCAACATTTCACCACTGACAGAATAATCAGTCGCGCGTTTCCGACAACTTGGCCATCTCGTTCACCGGATCTTAATCCGTGTGATTTTTGGCTTTGGGGACACTTAAAAAACCTTGTTTATCGAGAACGTCTGATAACCTTGGCAGATTTGAAAGAGAGTATCAGTCTGCATGTGAGAAGCATCTCAGATGACCAGTTACGATCCGCAGTTGAACAAGCTGTCCACAGACTTCATATTTTACATCTTCAGGAAGGGAACCATATTGAGCAGCATTCCCTGCATCGATAACGTCCTTGTTTCATGTATGCTTGGTACTTTCAAATAAAATGTGTTTAAAACGTGTTTTTGTGTCTTTTCAGCATACGTCCAGTGGTACAGCGCCACCTATCGGTGATTTCTGGAACTAAATTTTTTTTTCGTGAAATCCGTTTCCCCATTTTTTGAATAGTATGTCCACAAATTTTCAAGCCTTTACACTGAGTAGTTCGATATCCAGGGAGGTCAGAGTAGGGGTGTTTTATTTCTGGCCACCCGGTAGTAACACAGAGTGTTTTTACTTCTCACTTCTATCATTTGCTTCTTTAACTTGTTTCCTTGTTATTGAAATTTCCGTTTAATGTTAAAAATTTCTCTACTTTTATCGAGTAATTTAATTGGCGAATTATTGACCTCACATTTGAAACAATTTTGACCACAGCGAAGTCAAAAATCTTTACATATTGTCACTTAGTAAAGCTCAAGAAGACACAGGAAGTAAAATTAAATCAATTTATTAACTCAACTCTGAACTAAGAACACTGTGACCGAGAGATCTTCAGCTTTTATACAAGTAGGGAGAGTTCCAGAGTATCTTTCTGGAGACAGTAAGAAAAGTCCAGAGCACTTATCTGGTAAATTAAAGAAAGGCCCAAGAATCTTTTGGAACACGAAATAAAGGAAAAGCAAACCAAAGAAAATGCTTAAACAATTTTGAAGTCTAGTGGGATTCGAACACATGATCTCATGATTACGAGTCCAACGTCATAACCATTCAGCTATACATACATGGCAACGTTTCGTTTCAATGCGGCAATTTTGTGATGCTTCTAGAACTGCGATAGTTTCCGCTGTGAAAACTGCACAATTGTCTAAAAGTTTAAAAAATATATTTAATTACCTCCCCCCCCCACTCACACCTCCTTCACCTTTGTAGAGAAGACAGATACATCCAACTTTTTTGTTAAAATGGACCCATCTGTGTAATACTGATATCCGAATAAATTTTTTCAAAATGAATGTTACACTTTTGAAAGTTTATTAAACTTATCTCTGTCAAAATTTTAAATGTTACTGAAAGTTTTTTGAAGATTTTGATTTTGATTTCTGTAGCTATATTGCATTCTTCTTACGTTTCAGTAGACAACCGTTAGATCTGTCAGAAGCTTTTTTCTATAAGATACCTTAAGCTTTGGTAATTGTTGAAAAGGAATGTCTTTGAGATAAAAACTGTCCCAGCTCTATGTAACCAAGAAATTGAAGAAATGCTCTATTAAATATTTATTATTGTAACTGTAGGTATTATATTAAATGTTTGTAATCTTCTTCAGATTTTTCATTATGTTGCTAACGAAGTTCATATTAATTACAGAGGCTTCCAAAACAACTGGAATCTGCGCAGCAATAACTGCGTAAAGAATATGATTCTTGCTATCCAAGTTCATATTAATTACAAAGACTTCCAAAACAATCGGAGTCTGGGCAGTAATAATTTCGCTAAGAATATGATTTTTGCTAATGAAGTTCATATTAATTACAAAGGCTTCCAAAACAATTGGAGTCAGCGCAGTAATAATTGCGTAAAGTATTCTTTACGCAATTCTTCTAACTAAACACTAACTAACTAACTAATTCTTCTAACTGATTCTTGCTAACGAAGTTCATATTAATAACAAAGGCTTCTAAAACAACTGGAGTCTGCGCAGTAATAATTGCGTAAAGAATTGGATTCTTTGTTTTATATATTTAGATCGCATTTTAACCTTAATGCAGCAAGCAAGTACCAAAGCATTTAAGATTTTTCGTTTGATTTTTTTTAAGACACGGTGACAATAATGACTCTAAAAATGTTTAAGGTTCTTTTGTGCGACTTCCGCTTCGCTTTGTTTCCCCAAACCTAATTACCCTTCTTCTCCAGCACGAGGGTAAAGAGATCCTCAGCCGATCGTTAAGAGGAGCGAGGTTGAAAATTAAATTATCCCAATGCTCGTCTGCACTCTGCAATCATCGCTGCCACAAAATGACTCTAAACCCCTCTGCATCCAATGGAGATGATCGGTAACAAGTTAAAAGCCCATTGAGAACGAGCTTCTGTTTAATGGCTTCAAAAGAGGCCAATACATAAAAAATATATATATACATTCTTAAATCTATACGAGGATTTCATTTTTCTGTTGCAGATGCCATTTGGGACATCTGCCGAATCGGTGTGAACATTAACGCTGGCGTAAAAATGGGTATTACTTCCAAGGTTGCGCTGACAGTGGCGGATGCAACCCTAACAAGTTTCTGTTCGTTAATTGCGATCTGTGTTTATTCAAGCACGAACCTTCCGTGGCTTTTGGAATCGGAGTTGTGGAGATCAAAGGGATGATGGATAAGTACTGAAAAACGACAAAGAAGAAAAAACATTTTTTTTCTTTACTCGTTTTCTTTTTTGTTGCCGTTTCCCTTTCTCTGTTGATGACCAAAGAATAAAAAAACAGACTTTCGGAAATGCATTTGGAACTTTAACGCTGTGAGTTTGGGACTACTTTATATATTTCAGAATATCCTAGTTTATTTTGGATGGTGTGGATAAAAAGAATAAGCGGACTGCATGACAGCTTTCTGTTTATTTTTTCAAAATTGTTGACTCCAGTGTCTACAGGTTACCACAGCAGCACCAGAATCCATCTCGCGCCATCACGTAATTTGCAACAAATCAAGTTATTGTTGCAGTTAGCACCCAAAAATATTATTATAGTGAATTAACCGAAAAATGTTAAAAATGATTTATCATTGTACTTTAAGTCGTTTAGCTCGTGCTTGTCAGGAAGACCAATATGCCTGTGCGAAGCGGGACAATTTGAGAACTGTCCTGAGGTGTTACATTGTTGTCAGGTTAGCGTACTTACAGAATGCGCCAAGGGACGATAATCCACAGGCAAAGGCGTGATTTTACAAATATGGAACAGATGGGTTAAACATCCATTAGATAATGGCCACTTTTTTCTTATGGAAGATTATAAAGCCGATTGTGCTTAAAACACGAACTATTTTAAAGAGATTTTATTAGAATCGAACATTCTCAGAGGTCACGATTTGGAAATTCGAACATCTCAGAATCCTATCAACTCATCAATATATTGTCACTTAGAGAGAGCTCAAGAAGGCACAGGAAGTAAAATTAAATCCTTTTATTAGCTCAACTCTGAACTAAGAACCCTGGGACTGAGAAATCTTCAGCTTTTATACAAGTAGGGAAGGTTCCGGAATGCCTTTCTGGAGACGGTGAGAAAAGTCCAGAGCACTTATCTGGTAAATAAAAAAAAGGTGCAGAATCTTCCGGAACATGAAATAAAGGAAAAACAAATCAAGGAAAAATACTTAAACAAATTTTAAGGGATTCAAACACATGATCTCCTGACTATGAGTCAGCGTCACAACCATTCAGCTATGCACACCAGCGGGAGGAAGTTTGTCCTGACAGATTTTACGTGCAACAGACACCCTCACACGACGGTTCTTTGAGGGAATCGGGCCTTAAATCTGAAATCCTCCGCTACATAAAGCTACAATTCTCAAAGGAAAGGATGGCATTTCAAAGAACCCTTTATTGCAGATGTTATTGTTACGTTTTTTATAGTTCAAATTTAAATAATATATTTTTTTTAAAAAAATATTTATTCCATAAAATAATTTTTATTTTTTTTATTTTATTTGAAACAGAACATTGGACCAAATTACTGAATATTGATTATCGTTTCCAAGTTCAGCATTTTTTCTCATATATCAGGGAAAAAGTGCGTTTTAATTTCTGTCCAAATCTTTATAGCGATGAAATATTACGGTGTGTGTGTTTCGGTAGTACGAAATAGTACGGTAAAGTGAAGTTCATTTTATGTTTTATTTTGCAGTCATTTCTCCTTCGTCTCTCTCACTACTCGCTTTGATGAGAACATCCGCCCCCAAATGCGAACCCTTCTGCCGAAATGTTCCAACACAATTCATCCATTCGCAGCCGCTTTGAGAAAAAGGCCGAATAAATAAAGGCAGTCGAACGGAACATTTGACAAAGTTTTTACGACTCTAGCTGCCCTCCAAGGTCATTAAATTAAAGAAAACAAAGGCGACCTATTTTAGTTTTTTTTTATTTTTAATTTCACTTTCAAACAAATGACGGCAAAAAAAGTGACAAAAAAATCACAGGTATTTTATCAGCTTTTTTCTTAGAAATGTGTCATTTTTTTTACAGGCATCCCTTATAGCCGGTACTACGAAGGCTTTATTGTTTCTAAAATCGGCTTTTGAAGATTCAGTTCATTTTAGAATTAATTGCGTTTAATAAAAAAATGCTGAAAAAATAAATTTCTGTAGACCATCATGGGTCGTTTTTTATCTTAAGGTATTTTTTAAATTTATTAATTTTATTTTAGTATTATAATTGATCATTTGTATTAAATTTTTGTAGAGGGAATAAAATCCTTAACTCATTAAAGGCGGGGGATCTTGACGAAAGTATGCTAGGTAACGCGTATCAAATCGCAGTACTACGACTCCTGCCTTGAATGGGTTAACATATATTGGCATGAATTTTCAAATTATTTATTCTTGTTTTTAATTTTTAAACTAAAGGTCTAATATTCGTTTAAATGATTTGGAAAAGAGATTCTTTTCAATTCCCTCTTTTCAAGATAAGAGATAAACAATTCCGCCTTTGTTAAAGTGAATATGCCGTGCGAACTGCTTTGCCCTAGACATAATCAATAATTGATCTAAAACCCCATTTCTCATCGGAGCTGGCCCATTGCATGACGGTAAAATAACGAGAGGTATACGGAAAAGGTTAGAAAAAATAAACATAGACCTTCTTAGCCATAACACAACTTCTTCCTTTTTAATTTTTGGAATTCGGAATTATAAATATAACAGATGATGATACCAGCACTCTAAAATAAGCAGTAACAAAAGTGGATGTTGCCACCACTTTTTAAAATATTAATTTAACAAACGCATTATTTTGCAATAAAATACAATGCCATTTAACAAATATACGTGAAATAACCGAAACTTTAAAACAACAAAAGTGGGTGTTGCCACCACTTTTTAAGATATTAATTTAACAAATGCATTATTTACAACAAAATACAATGCTATTTATCAAATTAAATATACATGAAATAACCGAAACTGTAAAACAACAAAAATGGGTGTTGCCATCACTTTTCAAAATATTAATTTAATAAACGCATTATTTACAATAAAATACAATACCATTTAACAAATATACATTAAATAATCCAAAATTTTTAAATAACAAAAATGGGTCTTATTTAACAAATTAAATATATATGAAATAAAACTTTAAAGGAACATCAAAATTATAAATAAGAATAATAAAGGAAAAAAAAACCGTTCTGAAATGGACAATCGCCACAAATATTAAAAGCCGTTATTAAGGATTTATTGGAAATTTTTCGAAGTAAAATTCGAAGGAGCCAGGAATTATACGAAAACAGACTGATTGAAAAATTGTTTTTCGAATTCAATATTTTCAAAAAACCGGACAATTTTCTTATTTTTGTCAAAAACAGAAAAAAAATGTGGGAAAATATTTTATTTAGTTTATAAAAAATAACAAACAAACAAAAAAATAAAAGAAATCAGTATCAAAGTATGTATGTAAAAAATTAGGGAATACAAATACAAACACATTACCTACATACTTATACAAAAATATACTTATATACTTACACTAAATGAAGAAAATTCAAATAATAATTTCAAGTAATATTTTTATTATTTTCACTTGTTTGAATTTCTCTTAAGAAAATGTGATTTGAGGTATCCCACTACACTCAAAGAAATATTTTGAAAAATTGGATTTTTCAAAAAATGTTTTCGGGTATTTAAAAAACTATTGACGGTTTTCAGATGTATTTTCAATTATAAACACTATAAATACAAAAAAAATTTGTAAATATAATATATTTTGAGAAACAGGAAAATGTGTAGTAAATTTTAGTGAAATTGAGCCAAAACGGCTAACACTCTACACAAAATTGTAATGTAACAACTCTATTCTTCTTTGTACAGAAGTAATAGAATTTAATGCTGAATGAAATGAACCATAATCTAAGAAACATTTTGAGATGATAAGAAGTTATGGGTAAAAATATGAGCACACATGCCTTTTTAAGATATATTCACAACTTAATTTTTCTAAAAACACCTATAAATGAAAAAGTATTTCACCAGCAATAAAAATTTTACTTTTTTTTCTTCATTTCTCATATTATTTAAAACACACGATGAAAGTTTTATGTAATTTTTTAGTTATCATGTAAACGGTATAGAATGTTTATGAAAATTAAAGTTTTGAGAAATGTTAACGATGAATTTTAGCTGAAAAATATGCCATCCTGGATGATAGGTGAGGCCTTCCTTTTCCTAGAAAAGATAAGCTGTTTTGGAAGGAGGAAAGTCTGAACTACAAGAAATAATAATAAAAATGCATTCGCTAATGTAGTCGATAACCAGTGTTTTCAACGTAGTCGGATACCTTTAAAAAAACCCATAAAATATTCATTGTATAGTATTGCTCATTGTATAGTATTGCTCATTGTATAGTATTGCTCATTGTATTCATCCATTCCAACTAGTACTTTAAATTGAGCTAATCTTGTTCTTGTTTTGTCTCATCCATCGACTTTTAAAATTCTTGAATTGCATGATAGTCTTACATGTAAAGGTTATTCAGTCCTATTCTGCTGGGTTCCCTCGCATGTAGGTATTCCTGGCAATGAATTGGCAGGCAAGGTGGTGGAATCGTGTACCAGTCTTTTAAATGACCGTGTTCCTTTTAACGACATCGAGACATATAAAACCATTCTAAATATGGAATGGCAATCAGAATGGGTCAGTAAAGAGGCAACTAAGCTCCACTCTATCAAATATTCCATCGAGTGTTGGCCCATTTTAAATAGCAGAAAATTGGATACAGTTATTACATGTTTGAGAATTGACCCTATTAGAATTGAGAATTGACCATTATACACGTAGGCATTTGTAGTTGGGGGAGCCCTCCCCTCGATGTACTTTATGCCAATGCCTTTTGATAGTTCAGCACATTCTAATAGAGTGCCCACGTTTTGATTATCAACGAATTCAATGTTTTCATTCCCCTCATTTTGTATTAAAAGACATCCTTCATAAAGTGCCTCATTCTATACTTTTTACTTTTCAAAAAATGATTGGTTTCTTTTACATTATTTAAGTATTTTATCATTTTTGTAATGCTTTAAATCTATGTGACAGTTTATTTATGCATTTTCTTTTAGGTCTTAAATAGAATTTTGAAGCAGAGGTTTTGATGAACCTTTTAAAACATGATCATTTTATGAACCGTATGTTTGCATATACCTTGTGGTTGGCGCTGCATAATCAGAAGTGGTTTTAGCGCCATCAACCCTGTTCTTGTTTTGGGCACAATATTGCCTGAAGTTGAAAGTACTGTCTGTCCATCACAAGAACTCTGCTAGACGATCGTCTTTGTTTACGGCGGGCGTCATAGAAACAGGTTACTGTAGGAAGAGTTCATATCGCGGAGGTAGAAATTCGTACAAGTTGCTCAAGCTGCCACGTTTAGCGCCAAATTGGCGATATTATGTATTATAACATTTAATTGTTGAAAACAAATTTAAAAAAATCACAAAGATGAAATTTATTTGCGTACTCGGAGTACAGTAAAAGCTCTTTATTCGTGGAGTATATATTCCATAAATATGCCGCAAATACAGAAACCGTGAATACGGAATGGTAATTTTTATGGGATTAGTAGGGATATATATATATATAGAGAGAGAGAGAGAGATAGGTAGATAGATAGATAGATAGATAATCAATTTCATTGAAGTTTTTGGACATTTTGATTAATTATCTTAAGGCTTAGGCAATGGTTTGAAGAATTTTGTAATTTTCTCTTGCTTGGCAGTTTTTAAAAGCTCCTTTCATCCAGACTGATACGCAGCAGTCGCATCAGCAATTTGCCTCTTAAAAATAAGACTTCATTCCATAGACAGATCAATGGTCATAAAGAAATCGCGAAGCTCATTTGCCATTCTTAAACCTTCACTAAGATTCTTCAAATTAAATGTCACTTTCCAGGAGCGAATAAGGAGCTTTTACTGTATTTCTTGCTGAAGCTTCTCCTTTAATGGGCTGTGAGTTTAACATTTCCTCCAAGTCGGTTTCAGTCAGATCTTTATCTTGCGATTCAAGCAATTCTTGAATGTCACTTGATACAATCTGTTCGAACCCCTCTCGTCCTATTCCATTCACGATTTCGGCTATGTTTGCAGTCAAAGTTTGAACTTGCACAGATTCTTCGTCATTTTCCGCAGTCAGAGCAGGCCACTGTTTTTTGTAGTATGACTTCAATGTGTGGGGCTTCAGTTCTTCCACTGATTCTTTTATGTTTACGATGCATTTTGCTATGTCAAATTTCTTCCAGCATTCGATAACATTCATATCAGGATTACATTCTATATTATCCAATATGATTTTGAAGGTTCGTCTAATGTAATAGAACTTAAAGGCCTGGATTATTCTTGGGTCCATAGGTTGAAGCAAAGCCTTCGTATCGGGAGGTAAAAATGCCCCTTTTATAATGGATGCATAGTTTGGAGTTCGCAAGGATGACCTGGTGCATTGTCCAAAACTAGAAGTGTTTTAAAGTCTCATTTCTGTTGTTTACATTCTCAGAAACACCAATCGCGGGGAAAGCGTCTTATAACAAAGTCCTCGGCGATATGATTTAACAATATACTTTAGGCAAAGTTGTAATAAGATCTATTTTACTTTTTTTATTTGTCCATTTGACGGCCTTTACAAAGGATATTGGGTTGGATACCTAGTGGAATCCTTTTATTATTATGTATGTACTTATTATATCCGCAAATAAATTTTTAGCCGTGAATACAGGAATTGGGTCGCATTTTTTTAATCCGCTAATAGTGAAAACGCGAATAAGGAGCTTTTACTGTATTGAAAATATTTGATATTCCTGTTATAAATTGACAGAGAGAAAAGCAAATCAAGTAGAAAAACTGAATAATTATTTGCATGTCTAACGACTGAGCAAAAAGAAGAAATTAAGAAGTAAAATCCTGCAAGATAAAAAATTTATCGTCATCATTTCATTTGATTTAAATTTATATGCTATTAATATAAATTTATCCGCAGCAAACGCATTTAATTTAACATAAAAACAATAGCGTAATTAATCGTAATTATTTCATAATTTTCATAAAAAGTTGCTTTTATTCTGTTTTAAAGTAAAATGTTCATTTTTAAATATGCTTGAAACCTTTCCAGATTTATATTTCAGAATTTAAGAGACAAAAAAATAATTAAATGCAGTTAAATATTAACCAAAGAAAAGATTAATAAAATTTAAAAGAAGTAAGCTAATATAAAGATAGTGTGACTGCGACTAAAGCGAGAAGACGAATGAGCACGTTTTTCTTATCGCTACAAATTGACTCCAAGAACAATAATACCCGCCATGACTTCCGTCCTATTCCACCTACTCAAAATGGATCTTCCCAAACAAAGCCGGTTTCTATGACGCCCACCATAAACATTGACGGTCGTCAAGCAGAGTTCTTGTGATGGACAGACAGTACTAGCTACTGACTTTGGTTTTGTAGTATTCATGGCATTAAATAACAAACATTTTTTGTGACCAGTTAGGAGCCAATCACGCATCTTGAGCGGAAACTATTGGTGAAGTGTTCGGATACTGAAAAAAGTGACCTCTTCACCACTAGGCAGAAGAATGAAGCCAGGGTGTGCTGTTAGGCTGCAGCGAGCCATATCTTGCCAAATGTCGCTGCATAGACAAGTTCGAGAGATAAAGAAGCCAGTTGGGAGTACCCCCGAGCAAGTTTCGATATTTATCAAACAATATCTTAATATTTAGAGCTGGTTTCCAAACCGACAGTTGGATGAATGCCACATTTATCGTTTCATATCTTCAAATAAATAAGAAAAGTTTTCTCTCCATTTCATTACCCATATTATTTGAGCCACACGCTGACATTTTTATGTAAATACCTCTATTTGTTTTTCAGACATCATATTAACGGTGGAGAATTTTTATGAAACTTAAAGTTTTGAGAAGATTGAAGTTCAAGACTGATTTTATCTGAAAAATATGTGACCCTGGATGAGATGGCTGGTCTCCCCTTTCCTAGGAAAGATAAGCTGTTTTGGCAACAGGAAAGTCTACATTACAAGAAATAACAACACGAAAAGTATTCGCCAATGTGGTCGATAACCAGTGTTTTTAACGTAGTCGGATATCTTAAACATCCAAGAAACTTTGCTCACAGTAAGAAACCACTGTACGTGCAAGTAATGATTGTAATTTGCCAGATTATGAATAGTGTTTTGTATCATCTATTGCTGTCGTCCATATCAGCGAGTTCCCCTGATGTCTGAAGCTGAATTTCCTGAAAGTTCGGTTTAACAGCCTTATACATTACTCGAGATCTTTAGTTGTAGATCGCGGCTCTGGGGGACACATTAAAAGAACTGAGGCTCAGGAAATTTCTGAAATTCACCAATGTGGAGGTTGAATTCCGTCAAGGATCGAACTAGCGACCTTACGATTCGCAGCTGCATTACATATCCCCTGAACAAAAGTGATCGCTAGTGTCTAGTGGCTGTTACTGGCTTATTGAGATATTACCACAATACTCTCCCACCAGTGAGTCTGTGGAAAGACGAATGTTTTATATTGCCAAACGTTATGGTGAGCTAAGAGAGGGTTTCGTTAGCGCCAAGAGTTATGGCAAGAAAAGAGCATTTCATTGTCCGAGGTTACCAATGTGGCGGGTTGTATTGTGGTTGTGGCGCCACTCTTATTAACTCAGAACTGTACTTCCGTGATATATTTGAACTCAACCGGGACACCATCGCAAAGTATGGCTGAATGCGGAATGTGTGCCTTGTAAAAGTCGCATTTACCCTTTCATTTTCCAAAACATTTCGCAGAATGAAGCCCTGTACCGGTTTTGATACATTACGTAGAAGAGGTTTTTAAAGCAATGAAGAGAAAAAAAATATCTTCCATTCATATTATGCCCTGATATGAAATATTCACAAGACAATGAGACTCATTGTTCGGTATGAAAAGAAGAGCAATAGCACATAAAATGTTCATTATTTTTATGGAACTTGTGATTTTTCAGCACACTAATGCGCATAACAAGGTATGAAATTATTTATGACATCCTTTAAGACTCTCTGGCGAGATGTTAGAAGTGCATCTCGTTAAAACCAGGAACCTTTCCATTGACAGCTGCTGCTAAACTAGGTGGGCGTTTTCGCGCATCCTAAAGACGCGGAAAAAAGGCCGCTCATCTGGGATTATGCAAGAAAAATTCGCAACATAATTTTTTAAAAAAGTGCGGGGAAAAAAAAAGGGAAGACCGCTTGAGATCTGGGGACTGATGGAATAGGGGCGGGCAAGAGCTCGAGGGAAAAGCGGAGGGCTTAGGGTAATTAATTGCTCTTTCGTGGGCAATTAGAAAGTGGGGAGGAGGTTGCGAAGTGGCATTCCAACACTATCCAGGGGAACGCCCCCTTATTTTTTTTTCTCATGCGGCCGCTTTTTGGACGGCTTTCTGGAAGCTGACGATTGTAATCTAATGCCCTCTTGGGCATGTTCCTCCGCAGACGATCGGAGGGTTGTTTTGAGAAATTTTTTCCTTCCTTTCAGTTCCGGACCGTAGGTTCCACCCCCCTCTCTCTTGCCCCGTTCTCCTCCCGCTGCTTTTTATTGAGATGTTCGAAGGAAGCACTTTTCATTTTAAAATGTAAGGCAGAAGCGTGACGCCTGGTTCGCGTTATTAAGCTCTCAATCACGAGATCTGCATCTCATCAGGCAGATAATGAAGATACCACGATTGTAATGGGTGAGGTAAAAAGCAGTATATCGGTTGTTCCGCCGTTCCTCGGGGGACAGAAATCCGAAAGAACACTTCCGAGGGACCTATCTCTTGCAATTCGCCATGACAACAGAGGAACTGTTGCAATTCGCTGTTCAACAGAGGAACAGCAGGTCATTGAGTTCAGAAATAAAAGGTTACGTCGCAACCTTCACAGTCCGGAACGAACATGCAAATATTCTGTACACACAATAAAAAAAAGAAGAAGACTTAAATTAAGAAATTTTATATACATAAAAATGAATGTTTGTCATGTCTCTTATGCCTTCCTAAACCGTTCACCCGATTGCGATGAAATTTTGTCAGCTTATTGTTTACGTATAGGGGATAATTATAGACATTCTACAATCATCTAAAAAGAAATTTTTTAATTGAATCTCAACCGCATTTATTTACCAAGGATTAATCTCCAAATAACTCGCCGAGGAGGCAATAGATTCTGTAGGAATGCTAAATCCCAGTTAAAGATTAAATATTGTGTAGCTATAGTACGCAAATGTCATGCAAATCATTCTCAGAGGTAACAATTTTATTACGAGAGAAATTTTATTACGATGATGAGAGAAAGTGTTGGGAAGACTAACCGAGGGATTTTTAAATTTTAATTACATTTTTGCGTTTTTCGTAGTAACTACCAAATATATTGTAATACAAATAATTTTGCAGTATCTTAGTTTTCAAAAATTATCGTTTCAAGTATATTAACCATTTTATGGTATAACTATATTTTATATGTTAAGTCAATTTTAATTAGATTTTCTAACTTAAATTTGAGAATTCTAAACGAATATGAAAGGAATCACAAGATGCAATTGATAGTTTCTTTCATTACCTTAGTGTTCGTTCATTCTGAAAGAACACTAAGCTTTACAACTCTAAAAGAATACTCAAATCTAATGCATAATAAAGGATATTTGTTTGCATTTCATGTGCTGTCGTACAGTTCACCCTATTTCGATAAGACATTGCCAAATGATTGATTGATTGCACTGAATATTATTTTTTTCTGCAGCAGCAGCGCGTCCGATACCAGCTAGTACAAATGTAAAAAATGAAATCTACTGTCTCAAAGTTCAAGTTATCTTATGAAAACATTCTTATTTTTTAAGCCATTATTTATCTTAATTCATTTATGTCAGGCCCCTCAGTTGCTCACCTCCTTAGGTGAGTACGAGTGTCCCAATCTCGAGGTACCCAGGGATCTTTACTCCCCTAGTGTTGATTCTCCACTGGCGCCCTCTGCTGTCTCCTTTTTTTTTTCAACGCGTCTCGCAAACGAAAGACAAAGCGAAATTCCACTGGATCCGAGGCGATCAAATTTGTCGCTGTAATATTGAGGAGGGAAGTGCCGTTGCGTGAATTTAAACGTTTCGTGATGTCTTCTTTTATGCATTGATATAAAACCTCACGGACCATTTTGAATTGCATTCCATCAACAAGTTTAACAAATATTATTAAATGCAAGCGACACTCCGACCCAGCCAAAGGCCACGCGGTAATTTGGATTTGGCGGTGTCAGATTTGGTGACAGTTAACATGATATTTAACACAATTTTGAATACTTAATGACGTTGTTTAATACAATTTCATGCATTTTGATTCTATCTGAATCCTTCCCACTTTGTTTTTAATGAAGCACGAATTCCTTTTCAATGAGTTTGTTCAAAAATGTTTGACAAAATTCAAGGACAAATGATACTTCTTTTCTTATAAATACTGTATCCACTTTGAAACACTAATCTAGATTTTAGAAAATGCATTACTTTACATAAATACAAAAAAAAATCCCTTTTCTTCCCTCCAAAATATATATTTGCGAAATTTGATAGGCAGACCTTCTGGTGTGTACAGAGCCAGCATATAGATATGGAGACAAAAGTTTTTTATGTTCACGCATCAAAACTTAGTTAAAATACTAATGCATTTTCACGCCAAATAGTCTTGCCAACAGATATCATGTTGTTAGCAAACCTAAACTAATCACGCCCTTCCCCCTTTTTTTCAAAGAACTGCTCATAATTTATTGCCCTCGTAAGACCCGTACGTAAACGTTAGTACGCATTTATCCTACTACCAATCCAAGATTGTTATTATATACGGCAGATCGTTCTTTGCCTCGATCAGAATTGAAATCACACTTCCTCCCTTGGTATTAAGCATGGCCAAACATCTCTCTTGTCTTAGTAAAAAACAACCAACTATCCTGTGGTATTAATTATGTAACCATACCATTCATTTTTGTTGCACTTTCTATGAGCTTCATCCTTTAAAACAAACTATTGCAACAATCAACATAAACCGAATTTTTGCAGTATTTACGGCAATTAATTTGATGATTTGAAAGTTGGGACTCGTTCTAGGAGACGAGTATTCGCTCCTCGCACGATTAAGCCGTGACATAACAAGTTCTCTTTTCATTATTTATCGGAATTATTCACCAGCTCGCATTATCCGCCTGAAAGTGGAACACGCCCGTCTGATTAGAGGCGTTCCGAGTTGAAGGAATGCGCGATTGGAGGCCGCTTCCAGCTCGAGTGGATAATGAAAAACCAGAGTGCTAATGAGGGGGGTGATGCGGAATCCCTGGAAATTTAGTGACTTCTGTCACGTGAACTGCCTGCTTGCTAGTTTTGCTCGAAAATAATGTATGGAAGCAGATTTGGAGGACATCTTTGGCTTTACCCTTGTACCATCCCTTCAGAAGTGAAAGGAAAGAAATACGCCTGCCAGAAGGTTGTTTTTTTATTTAATACTTGAATACGATAGGAATGTTTCATTCCATTGAAATATTTTTTAATTAAAAAGAAACTGTATTTTAATTTTAAATTGCTCTGGTTCTGAACTCAGTAGGTTGGTTGGTAGAATATATGGCCTGCGTCCTGGCTTAGGGGTAACGGGTTTTAAAAGGGGAATTAAGAGAAGAAATAAAACTACAATGGTTTGACAGATGGTATACGTCTAAAAACAGAAGAATCACTTTCCACTGTGTTCCTAATCCCGAAATAAAAATAAGAAGATACCATCCACTTATAATCCTAATAATATCTGGATAAGGGAGATTTCCTGCAAATTTCAAAAGATATGGAAGAACTCAGGAAAATAAATGCATTTGTGGAGAAATGGGTACGATTTACCACTATTTAATGGAATGTATGGAAATTTCAGAGTTAAGGAAAGACCTGAAGATTGTAAATAATGATCTAAGTACAGTACTGATGGTAGCAGGTTATGTCAAAACCCTGAAGGATATAATATTAAAGATTGACAGTTTTATTCCAACCGTTTGAGAGTGAGCAGATGGGGAGAAAGGTGCCTATTTATTACCCCGAAAGAAAATGTTAGTTTGACTGATCGGTCAATTCAAGGTTGGACCATACTTATTCAACAGTCTACCACAACAAATCCTGTCTATACTGCTACGCTCAGTGGTGGCGGGGTGGTCGGCTGTATACAAGAAGAAGAAGAAGTAGGTAGGTAGGTAGGTTGGTTAGGTTTTTGGCGCATGAGCTAAATCTGACCGTACTGTGCCAATCAAATGGTAAAACTATGAAAGATATTTTAAACGCTCACTTATAAAATTATAAACACAGAGGTGTGAAGATGAAATTGCGAAAATGTGACTTAAAAAAGGACTTCAGCAACTTAAAATTTAATACAATGACTCATACAACAATGCATGAACTTGTAAAAGGAATGCTCCACATAATCAGAATAACAAACTGCTAAATGCAAGAGAAAATGTCAATAGCTGTTGAGAATTTAAAAATGCTTGTGTGGTATTTTTCACTCACCAAGTCTAGTAATGTTGGAAAAGACGAATTAAAAAATTGAATACGTTAATAATTATGAACAGGACATTCAATTAAAATATGACAAATAGTAAAATCTTATATTAGGTCAAAATCTGCCTATGTGCAACATCTGCACATAGGCGGATTTTGACCTAATATTTAATATTTGATTCGTCTCCAAATAACTCGCCGAGAAGACAATAGATTCTGTAGAAATGCTATATCCAAGTTAAATATTTTGTAGTTTATGTCATGCAAGTCATACTCAGAGGTAAAAACTTTTATTACAGATTATGCGAGAAAGTTTTGGGGAAATCAACCCTGGGGGTTAAAACTGTAGCTTTTTTTTGCAGTAATTACCAAAAATATTATAGTACAAAGTAATTTTATACCATCCTAATTTTTGAAAATTATCTTTTTAACGATATTAATGATTTAATGGTATAAATATGTTTTCTATGTTTAATCAATTTTAAAAGAAACTATTTTAATCGCATTTTCATACATTTAATTTGAGAATTCTGAATGAATAGTAAAAGAATCATGAGATACAAAAATAGTTTCTTTCATTACCATTATGAAAAAACACCAAATTTTTGAATTGTAAAAGAATACACAAATCGAATGCTTAAATGAATATTTGTTTGTTCGTATTTTATATACTGTCGTACCGTTCATCCTATTTCGATAAAACATTGCCACATTATTGATTGATTGCCATTAATATTATATTTTTCGATGGCAACAGTGCGCCGGGTACCAGCTAGTTCCCTCACAACAACAAAGCCGTTTCGAATATCTGATTTTCAGAATTCAATCCGTGTCCATTTGTTATAGTACTTAGAAGTTTTCACCCGTGATTTGTCTCTATTTGACCGTCGGTCGGGAAGGGGTCTGCGCTCAAAGCCTATTGGATTTGTTGTCGGCCCCCTCCTCTCCTTAACGAGGGGCTACGAATGATGGGCTTTTTGGCGTAATGGTTGCTTAATGCTGTGCGGTTCGCAGGCCAAGTTAACTGGAATGGGAACCCGGTAATTAGGGGCTGGAGACGCCAATGGTTTGGAGGGGGGGTCCAAAACTAACAGCAAAAAAGTGAGACATTCGACACGGCCTTGCAGGGACCGGCTCTCTCTGCAAACCGCATACTTAGAGGTCCTTCGTTAAGTGAGTGGGAATTTAGAATAGGTATCAGAATAGGTTACCGGCGTTCTGGCTTAGGGGTAGTGGTGTTTTAAACGGGGAATTGAGAGAAGAAAAAAATATACAATTGTTTGACAGATGGTATAGGTCTAAAAAAGAGAGTCACTTTCCACTTTATTCCTAATCCGGAAATAAAAATAAGAAGATACCATCCAATGATAATCCAAATAATATCTGGACATGAGAGATTTCCTGCCTATTTCCAGAGATTTGGAAGAACATAGGAAAATAAAGACATTTGTGAAGAAATTGATACGGTTTACCACCATTTAATAGAATGTGTGGAGATCTCAGAGTGAAGGAAAGACCTGAAGATTGTAAATAATGATTTTAGTACAGTATTGATGGTACCGGGTCATCTCAAAACCCTGAAGGATATGATGTTAAAGATGGACAGTTTCATTCCAACTGTTTGAGAGTGAACAGATGGGGAGAAAGACAGCTATTTACTACCCCGTAAGGAATATTATATGGTATGATAAAACCAAGCGCAATTGTCACTCTCTAACCGTTTTCTACCCTCGTAACCAAAACAGACATGGGTCTTTTGTTGGATTTTTGAAATGAAGTACTCCAGCATACAAACAGCGATGACTGTTTGTTGATTTGAACAAGTTTGCTCTTCACGGCCTCTAAGCAAACTATTTTCGATGACGGAAATTAAATTCTCTGCATTTTGTTTGTTCATAAAATATGCCAATATAGTCAAAATTCATTTAACGAGCACCTCGTATAAAGAGAAATTCATATAACTTGCAAAACAAAATGTTTAAAAAAATGATTCGCTAACAGAGCAAGGTTTAGCAAAATTAGTAACAAGGAGATGTCACATGCTGAATTGGCCTATGTTGAGTTAGTTAGTTACGGGCTTGTCGCACAAGAGCCATTACTGATCATGCTGCGTCAAACATACGGTTGAAAATAAGAAAATATACAGTGAAGTCCTAAACAGTTAAAGAAAAAATTGCAAAGGCTAAGAAATATGGAGATAAAACTTTCTAGTTAAATGAGATGGAAAAACCCAATTTCTTTCAAGAAAGTAAAAATATCTGGTTGGGGATGTTCTCCCACCAAGTCACGAATGTCTGAAAATGGTGTACCAAATAAACGAAATCGATGAGGATTAAAAACTGGCCATTCAGATAATATATGAATGACAGTCAAATAAACATGGCATGAAGTGCAGATTGGGCATTACTCATCAAATAGAAGATGTTTATGTGTGAGACTAGTATGGCCAATGCGTAGCCGAGTCAATCTGACGTCCAACTCGCGCACTGGAACAGCAGGCCAACGAGTAACGTCAGGCTGCAAAGAATGCAGTTTATTAGAAATCTGCAAATCCCACGATTCCTTACATAAATTTAAAAAAAGTACGCTGAGAAATATATTGTTTGAAATCAGTGTATGGAATACCTTGTTGTAAAGAAGTGGATGCTGTCTTTGCTGCAGAATCGGCAGATTCATTGTCTACAATGCCAGCGTGGCCAGGCAACCAACAAAATAAAATTTGGTAATTCCGAATTTGTTGATTTCTCCAAAGATAAAGTATATCCACAGCTAGAGGATGCGTTTTAGTATGAGGATGGCTGAGGGCCACCAAATCAATCATGTTATCAGAATAAATGCAGAATTTATGGTCACTATGATTCGAAATTTGTTGTTGAAGTCATGTTGAAAAGAATTCATATCTATATAGATTAAGTTTTGTCTGAATAAGGACATCGAACGCGAATCCAAAGTGTTTGAGTAGTTAATAGAGGAATTTTAATCGTCAAGATTTTATCTGTGGTTAAAATTATGAGGCTCCAGGGGTATATAGACACCATAATAAGGCCTCACAAATAGTATAGCAAGAACACCTATAAGCAGGTGGAAAAATATAACTAGAAAATATCTGCATTATATGGTAAAGAGAGATTGGACAAGAAGAGGGAGGAGCACAACAGACCGACAACCTTCAACTAAAACAAAGGAGATACTGAGAGTTGGGACATTTTACATCTTATATTGATAAGTATGTTCCTTATGGCACAAAAAACGTTGCTCACTACAAAGTTATTTAATAATAATGCTGTGTCTCATTTTTGCCAAATTTTGAAAAGTAACCAAAGAAAAATGACTTTTGACAATATTTTATTACAAAAAAAAGGCTTTATAAATAATAAATTATGTATATATGTTTCAAAATGGAACGCATTGTTTTATTTTACATAGATTCTAAGGGTAAAAACCTTTGTCTTTAAGAAGTGTTTCGCATTACGAGTAAAATTCATGAGAGAATTAAGCTCGTTAAGAGAGGTTCCACAATATTTTGTTTCAGGAATAGTATGGAGAAAATCAGATAAAGTTATATGATTTATAATAGGTGAAACTCGGAAAAAAAATATGTAAGGAAGATTATGTCTCAGATTTTTCAAGTGTTCTTATAAATTTTAAAGAAAGAATAGATTTTTCAAGTAGAATTGACCATCGATAAAATTCCTATCCACTGGTAGCTTCTTCAGTGCTATCAGTTGAGAAAAATAGATATTGATAAATATAAGGATTGATGAAATCATAATATATGATTATTAAGAGAAAAATTATTTGATTTTTGTTTTTAAAAAAGGATGCCAATCCAAGGTATTTTCTAATTGCTTTTATTTCCTAATAATGCAGAAATCTAACAAAATTTCAAGCTGACAAAACAGTCATCTAAAAGTTCTTTTTAGGAACTTGCCCTCATCTTGAAGAGTCTTCTCATTTTCGAAATAATGTCATGTTAATAGCCACAGAACTCGCAAATGAAATTCCCTCACTCAGCCTTTTCATGCGTTCAGATATATGTGAACGATAGAATCAGGATATGTTTTGGGGCCTGTCAGAAAAATATGGAGTGGACAGCGGCTATCAGCTGAACATCTTGACTCGAGCGCGAAAAAAAACCCCACTTACCAGCTTGTCCTGCAGGAAATCAATAAAGAAGCGTTCCTCTCTCACCCATCCATCCATCTCTGGCTCATCAGGTGGACCCCGTCTTCAAGGAATCTTCCTTCTTCGCTCCTGTGAGGCATTCGGGGGGTAAATAGAACACAAGAACAGCCCACTTCGTTAAAATGATCTGCGGGATAATCAAAAAAGTGATCGATTTTACCACTGAATTTACTGTAATAGATTTTTACATCAGGTAGAATGAACTCGAAAATATCTATTCACCACTTATTGGTTACATCCAAAAATTACTCCCGCAAAAGAAATAATCAAAGTATTTTAAATAGTAAATGAAATTTTATGATTTTTTGTGTCTCACAAAACTCGCATTAGAGCAACACCATCTTAGAAATATCGGCAGTCCTTTCACCGAAATACAAACTCTTGTAGATACTGCCCAGGGCCGGTCATCGGTAGGGTGCGGTGGATGATATGCAACTGTGTACGGCGAATGAGGGGGCCCCTTACCCGGATTAAGAATTAAAACAGTGTTCTGAACAATAATAATGTTGCACATACTAAAAGTCTACAAGCATGTTTCATGTGGCTACCTGAGCCTCGTCTGACACCTTTATTAAGCAAAGATCGCAGTTATATCAATCAAAAGGTGGGAAGAGTTCAGATATGACTAAGGAAATCCCCGTCAGACATGTTAAGATAGAGCGGCGTAACCGGCGCCCAGAAGTCGAGGCGGAGGTTGGGTTCAAAAGGACCTGCAAATCCTCAGCTATCTACTTTGATCTATTTCTAATGTAACATTTTTTACAATCCTTTACAATACCAGTTACTAAATATAATAAATGCTGAATCCTCTTTCAGCAAATTAAAATGAAATAGGGGATTATTTTTGTTCAAAAATTTAGGTATAATGCTTAAATGCATTTGCTATCCTAAGTATCGAAAACGAAATTGAAAAAACTGTCATTTTCCTGGAGTAATTACTACAAAAAACAACATTACTCATTATTAAATAAATATGCAAATGCTACTTTTTTTTACTTTGCTAAAAATTTAGGGTACCAAATGATTTTTTGCACCCGAGCCTCTTCATATAGAAGGCCGGTTCTGTTAGTGCCTGACCGTTTCAATTACACAATTGACTCATAAATCCAACAAATTAGAACTAGAGTTTCCGACTATCCGAATTAGAGTTTCTCTTTTCTTTCTTTTATTCCACTTTAATAATTTATCCTTTGATATACAGATGTATTCAGGTTTCTTAGAAATAAGCTCAGCAGCAATAATAGATTCTTTAAATGTTTCATCTGCATTATATATACACTATCTACCAATAAATATTTGAGCATCCGTGCAAATCAGGATACCCGAGATCCTGATCTACATCACGCTTTCTGTGCTTGAATATCAAGAAGGAAGCAGCATTGGCAATAGTCGCATGCAAGATACCATGAAATTCAGAGCTGTTTGACTTCGAGAAAGACATAATTGTTGGATGTCATACGAATGGCCGATTTTTTAGGGGCAAAATCCAGTGTGTTAAGCATCCTCAAATCGATAGTGGCTTTTGTGATTAGGAAGTAGAAGGTGATTGGTGAATGTGCTTCAACCCCATTTTAAGAAAATAAGAGATAGAGACCAAGGAGTTCTGTCCAAAGAAGTCCGGAAAAATCCAAAATAAGCCGATTCCCCACATACCCCAGAAACTTCAACAAGCATCGAAGATTTTTGTTTCAATAAATACAATCGGCACATTTGTTAGGTTTCCATGGTCATGCTATCACACATAAACCTTTGATTATAAAATCGCATTGCTCTGTTGAGTTGGTGCAAAACACATCGAAATTAGACCATAAATGAGTGAAACCCAGCTCTCTATAAGGATGAATTCAAGGCTCAATCTCCACCAGTCGGATGGCAGAGTCTAGGTCTAGAATATGCACGGAGAATGTCTTTTGCCAGAATTCCTTCTACCTACACAAATAACACCGCTTCATGCCCCTGCAATTATAACCCTCTGGTTTTTTAAATAGTGTCATGAGCATGAAGTGGGACAGACATGGAAAGACGGTTCTGTTCTATAAATCCCTGTGACTATTAGTCGACTTCAGACATTTATTTATTGAAACATGGTTAGGGATTTTAATATTGGGTAAGGCAAAGCCGAAGGAAATTAGATGTTTGAAGTTCAGGTTTGGAAAACATTGTACCTACAATAAAGTTTGGTTGATGAGTTATTATAGTCTGGGGATGTTACTTGTAGTAGGGTAGAATCTTTGATCCCAATTCATTGTAAGACTTCGACTCCATTATTCTAGACAAAAATGTGCTTCCCTACGTCGTAGCAATATCATGGATTAGTTCGTTGTTATTTCCAGAATGAAAACACCACTTGTCATGTTGCTAAGTACACCACGGATTGATATGATGACAATTGGGTGGACTGGCTTGCCCAGAGTCTAGACTTAAATGTAATAGAAAATCTCTGTAACAAGTTGGGGGATGATTAAGGGAGGCAGCAATCGCCCGAATCAGTGAAAAAACTTGCATGCCTTCTCCAAGCTGAGCGGAAGGATATACCACTGTCCGTCTTACAAACACTTGTGGAAAGTATGCTTCGAAGAGCTAGGACTCCAATTTCCTCAGGTGTAGTCTCTACCAACTGTTGAACTGGCCAATGGTTAGACCAGATTGAATTATAGGGGATCAGAGAATGGAGCGATGCCATGTAGCTGCCACCAAACTGATAGAACAGTCAGATGGGAAAAATAATTAAAATTGATCGTAATCAACTATCCTTTAGTCCGATTGAATAACGAAACACATCGTGTGGGAGAGCATTCACATATTTGTGGTAAATTGATTCCATGAGAGGGCGCTCGGCACTTAATGTTAACCAGCAGTCAGAGGGAAGAGTTCAGAGTTGCCAGACCAGGAAGATAGACGGACGTCCGCCGAGAAGAGTGCGAACGGAAACCGTTAAGACGCGATCATCTAAAAAGGGACGAAACTGGAATTCTTGTGTTGAAGAATCCATCTGCGAACGCCCGAGGTACCAGGCGTAGGTGGGAAAGATCAATTAAACATCATTTGCTGTTAATCTCCATGCAAATTAAATTCCTTCTTCATCATTGAAACTTCACTTGTAAAAATCGTCTTAGTTAATCAAGCAATAAACGAATAAGCTAAACCAAGTGTATTCATGCATTGAAACCCATTACACCCACATATTTGATTTAATAACTTTTATTAAAAGCACTTAAAAAGTAGGTTTAAATGAAAATTCATTCCCAAGTAATAAATGATATAGCGACAGAGGAAGAAAATATAGTTGCAACTGGCGGAAATGTCTTTTGGGCAGACCTATGGACAAATAATTAATCTTTTTGCCACTTTTTCACAGAAAGTATCATGTGGGAGGGGGCAAAAATATTACCATGCTCTGGACTTCCCTGAATCTATTCGAAATCCAGTTGTCGTTAGAGTCCTAATTTGTCTCCAGTTATCTAGTTGAACATTCCCATTGGATTTTTGTAAAAATCAAAAATTTATTTATATTTATTCTGGGAAGATAATTTTACCGTGGGAAGAGTCCAAAATTATTATGCTGTGCCATTGCATTTGAGAGAGAATTTTTTTTTTTACTATTAGTTTTATGGAGTAGTTACGGACAACTCTAAAAGATAATATTTCCTCACAAAACAAAACAACAATATATCAGTTATTTTTTTGTTGCTATTTCTGTTATTTTTACTTATACCAGAGATTAAAGGATCCTTTTCTGCTTCCCAAACTACCTGAGAAGGGAAATCTCCATACCACTATGGCTGATTCCTTCTCATTTTCAGCGATCATAAAACGAATACGATGAGTTAGAAATCAACATATGACATTTGTTTCGTGAGAATATTGTCACGTAGATAGAACTCAAGAAGACACAGGAAGTAGAGTTAAATTGATTGATTAACTCAACTCTGAACCAAGAACACTGTGACCGAGAGATCTTCAGCTTTTATACAAGTAGGGAATGTTCCCGAATACCTTTCTGGAGTCCAGAGCACTTATCTGATAAATGAAAGAAAGCTCCAGAATCTTCTGAAACACGAAGTAAAGAAAAAACAAATGTTAAGTCTACTGGGATTTGAAACCATGATCACATGACTATGAGTACAGTGTCATAGCCATTCAGCTATGCAGACTCGACAAGGTTTCGTTTCAATGCGGTAATATGTTACACGATTATCTTGAATGGTTTCACCGAAACTTTCTAGTGTTTTCTTCAATAAAGGTCTTATCCTCATTTCTCTACGTAAAACGGGAATTCTGGGTAAAGTCTCGAGTATGTTGTACTGCCTTAGTGAAAGATAGAAGTAAGATATCCGACTACATTCAAAGGAAAAATTTAATTTATTAATAACCCTTTAAAACTATGGTTTTTAGATATGTTGTAAATTATAATAAAAAAATACTACTATAAATATATATATAAAAAAATGAAAGCATATTATATTTTGAGAAATAGAAAAATTTGTAAATTTTAATGAAGTAACTAAAACGGTTACCACTGTACACAAAATGGTAATGCAGCAATTCTATGCATCTTTGTATACAAGTTATGAAATATAATGAGGAATGAAATGAATCAAAATCTGAGAAAATTTTTGAGTTGCAAATTAGTTATGGGTAAAATGATATGCACATAGAGATTTTTTCCATATATTCAGTGCTTAATTTTTCTACAAACGCCTGTAAATGGAAAAAGCATTTCACCGACTATAAAACTTTTGGTTCATTTCATTGCTCATATTATTTAAAGCACGTACTAAAACTTTTATGTAAATGCCTCGTTAATTTTTAAGATATCGTGTTATAGGTGGAGAATCATAATGAAACTGAGACAATTGAAGTGAAAGACACATTTTAGCTGAAAAATATGTGACCTTGGATGATAGGTCATACTTTCATTTTCCTAGAAAAGATAGACTGTTTTCGAATGAGGAAAGTCTGAACTAAAAGAAATAATAATAATAATAAATTCGCCAATGAGTTCAATAACCAGTGGGCCGTGGTGGCCTGGTGGTAAGGTCTCGGATTCGAAGCCGGAGGGTTCCAGGTTCGAGACTCGATTCCACCGAAGAACCGTCGTGTGAGGGGGTCTCTTGCACGTTAAATCTATCAAGCCAAACGTCCTCCCGCTGGTGTGGAGAGGGGGGTTCCAGTTCAGGTGTTGTCATCTGATCTTGGTTCAAAATGATGAGGTCCGTCCCAAAATAGCCCTCGTGTTGCTTTAAACGGGACGTTAATATAACTAAACTCGATAACCAGTTTTTAACGTGGTCGGACATCTTAAGTGTTTAGATTAGTAAAAAGTAGAGTGATCTCTATTTTTGATGCCAATCCTAGACGCCAGTTTTCATCTACCTACCTTCAGCCTCGTAGCTATAAAAGTGCAAGTCTAAATAGCGCTTTCAAATTGCTTGACGATTGATTACAATATTTCCTCTTTACTTTGTACACTAGAAAATAAAAAGTGCGACCTTTTTCTTTTATTTTATCCCCCTTTTTTCCACCTTTGATGAAATAAACGATCGTTTTGACACCAATTATCTAATTAAGTCGTCGATTGGAATCCAGAAAGAGAATGATTAGCATAATATTTTTGGTACTAAACTCCACTCACGTACATTTTAATCGAGTTAAATTTATGGAAGCCAAAGTTCATCTCTTTTTTTTTTTCAAATGCGAAATTGCTTTCACAAGACCGTGTTACTTGATGTAACCGCTGCAGTTGTGTGCTTCCAAACAGGTCTTTGAGAAAGGATCTTTGATTGATTCGTTGATAAAAAGCAGAGGGAGAAAAAGAAGAAAAAGACGGATAAGAATCGTGACCGTCTCAAGCTATCTCGGAGGTAATTCTGCTGCCCATGATTGAAATATCAATTGAAGCGAAAAGCGTTCAAATTAAATGAAGAATACTTTATCCATCTTCGTCTCCAGCTGCTGGGGAGAAGCTGAGGGTGAGAATTGGCAACATGCCGCCTATTTTCTTGTAAGTTTTGTCACTGTTGTTTACTGTTAAACGAGATGTTAATATTTTTTTCAATAAAAAGAAACTTTATTTTAATTTTAAATTGCTCTAGTTCTAAACTCAGTAGTTTGGTTGGTAGAAGAGTCACTTCCGACTTTATTCCTAATTCGGAAATAAAAACAAGAAGATACCATCCACTTATAATCCAAATAATATCTGTGCGTGGGAGATTTCCTGCATATTTCCAAAGATTTAGAAGAACGTGGGAAAATAAATGCATTTGTGGAGAAACGGGTAAAGTTTACCACCATTTAATGGAATGTATACAGATCTCAGAGTGACGGAAAAACCTGAAGATTGTAAATGATTTCAATACAGTACTGATGGAACCAGGTCATCTCAAAACCCTGATGGATATGATGTCAAAGATTGACAGTTTCATTCCAACTGTTTGAGAGTGTGCAGGTGGAGAAAAAAACAGTCACTAACTACCTCGAAGGGAATGTTAGTTTGATTGATCGGTCAATGTAAGGTTGGACGATACTTAAACAGCAGTCGACCACAACAAATCCTGTCGATACTGCTACGTTCAGTGATGGCGGGGTGGTCGGCTGTATACAAGAATATTAAACGTGATGCATTATATGACGGCTTATGATTCAGCCGTCTTACATTAGAGCTACCACAGTGGAATTGTTGACAAATAAAGTCTTCAAAGATTGGACCTGACTTAAGGAGAGTTTCAATTAAACGCAATTTATTGAGGAGATAAAATGGAACGCATTATGAACTATTGACTGTCGTGATGAAATATTTGTACAAAGACGTTTATTACAGGACCCGATATCACCACAAAACCATATTACAAACATAATGATATGTATTTATATCATGTATTAAATCTTGTATTTGCATATCGGACCAAATAAATGCCAGATACTATATCAGAAAATAACTTATATGTTTAATATTAAGCATTGCATTGCATCCTTTTAGAATAGAGTACTAGAGACATACGAATTTAGAACGTTAATGCCGAAATTACCTAACATTTACAATTAGGCAGGCATTCAATCTCCATCCTGATTCCACACTCCTTTGTGCAATGCAGGAAAGCATAATTAGATAATGAAGCAGACCTGTTATCTGTTATTTATATCAATATTTTCATTCGCTTGCTTTTTTTTATTATTGAAAGTCGCTATTATATCGATTAAATTGTGAATGCAAATTTTTATTTAATTGGTACCTTTTGACTCCTTTTTGCTTTAACTTCCTGTTTTTTATTTCGTTTTCCAATTTTTACTATTAGTTCTCACTCTCCCTATGTATATATTGTTCAAATTTTCAATCGTTAATAAAATACTTCTTATTCATCCACTCAAGTTCAAATAATTCTTTTACAATTTGGGTGGATGGAAAACTGTATTAACTCGATGTTAATACCTTTTTTTAAAAAAAAAAATATTAATTCATTCGTTCAATTCAATTAGGTAGCCTGGTTGGTAGAGAATCAGTCTCGTAACTGGAAGGTAGCGAGTTCTGTCCTTGTCTCGTCCAAAGACCGCCGTGTAAGCTCATGGCAGTTAAATAGGTCGGGACTGCTAAGTCCACCAAGTTCCCATCCCAAATGATACCTTTAAGGGTACTGAGTCGGTCTCTGATTTAGATCTCAATTCTGACTTGCGGATGGATCCCAAAAGGGATTGTGTGTTCGAATAAAGTCATCCTTTCACCGTACGGTTGACGACGAAAGGCGAGCCCTTCTGCCTCAATTTGAAAGAGCTTGATCTCATTGGCTTGGTGTGACCAAGACCGACCAACCCGTAAGTGCAAGTAACGAGTAATTCAAGGTTTATCAGAATAGGATGAGCTGTCAGGCAGCGTATAATAGACAGGCAGACGAACATTCATTTTCATTTATATGGATTTTTTTTTTGAACGAATTATTTCATAAAAGTCGTGTTTCATCTTCTTGAATCGACCCGACAGCATAATACGTATTTGTAATAGGTATGAGTATAACCGATGCGAAGACGTTGTAGTTTGGGCATAGCATATTAATATGATGTCTGCCATTCCTATTAGTGCGAAAATTTTAGCACACATTAACACTAAACTTATCCTTCATAAGCAGCACCAAAAACCATTAGTCAGAACACTGTGTTTGCTACTCCAGCGAATGCTGACAGTGATGACTCCGGTCCCGTTAATCACGGCCGAGATGTCATTCGACTTGAAAAATACATCGATCCTATCTGTTTCCCGACATCCGTAATTAATCACAATTTTCTTACTTAATGGCAGCATTGCAGGGAGTCAAGACTTGCAGAAAATGGTACCTAGTGTCATTTCGCACACTTAATCTGTCCTTGTGCGATCGTTAATGTGTTGGCAAGCCGCAAAAAAGCAAGGCAAGGACGGCGCGTTGCAAACGCTGCGGGCTCTACTGCATGCTGAATGATGAAGTGTGAAAAAAGGGGGGGGGTTGATGAACTTACAGTCTAATCGGTGGAGAATCGCCTTCTGTTTCTGTGGGATTTTCTTCACAGATTTCACATAGGGTTGAATCTTTGATTAATTGTCATTTCTAGATGTGATAATGCGAATTCTTTTCCTCGGACATGGTACTAAATTTTTTATACCCAATCATGATGACAATTATGATAGATTTTCTTTGGATAGTTAATAAAAATTCGCTGACTGCAAACTGATGCAGCAGAGAGTTTGGAATTCATAAGAGATGTATTTATCCATCTGCGATAAATTTATTTTTAAGAGATTAATTAACAACATGCAATTTATTATCTTCACACCAACAGTGAGAATAAATTGGATTTCGTTATTCCAATCGCTTCTAAAATCTAGAGGCCAAAAAACCTTTTCTCATAGCAGAGTTTGCTGTGCTAAATGTAATTAAAAAATGGGTCATCCAAGTCCATATCACTTTGAAATTTGCACGATGTTTGTGTTTAGATTTGTATTATATTTGATCTTTTTTGAGGTTGCATTTTGAAACGTTTTAGGCGAATCATGTCAAAATGAGTTTCTTCGGACCACAATTTGTATTGACTTAGTCATGCGCAAGAGTTGGATGGAATCGAAACTCAAATATATTCCTCTTTCTTTCTCTCTCTGTCTGTCTGTCTGTGTGTGTTAAAATATTTTCTTTAACAATAAAGACACGGCATTGAATTATTTTAGTATTGAACAGAAACAAATTGCACTTCTATATACTTGAGGAATTCCTGATGATTTTCCTATGAAAGAAGTAGATTATTTTACATGTTGACTAACAACTACTCGTAGATTGCTTTCTTTTCTAGGACCAAATCATCTATGTAACTAGATGACACCTTCTCTGCTACATTTAAAAGATAGCAAAGAAGGTGTCATCTCATCAGATAGATGGCCCTGATATCAGGCTAGGATAGTGGCAGTGAACGTGTTAAAAGGTTCCAGATTAGGTAAATGCTCGATAATTTTATAGATTTGGTGGATTATTTCGTCCTAAATTAGCTTTTCTCAGTTTATGTGCTTCTATCTTAAAAGCAAGAGACTTTTTCATATTGCCTCTACTGCCAATCACAAGGCAAAATTTTTTCTTACTTTTTTAATGAGAATAACTATTTATAGCTTAAAGCATTTTATTAAAAATTTGAATAATTATTTCTCTCATTCTGCAGATTCCGAATTGCAACGATGCTAACTGTAAATGATTCCCAAGAAGCAATTTTGTGAAAATATCTTCACATCTTTTTTTGACATTGCCACCACTGAAAATCTTTAGGCTAATGCGACCATTTCTATTTTAAACTGCAATAGTAATCCATTATAGTTACATTCGAAAAATTACATGAGTTTATTATTGGTATGAGCACAGTTTCAATTTTTATTTTCAATTTAAAGTTTTTTTTAGCGTCACTTTTCTAAGTGATATATCCTGAAAAGATGATTCAGACCTTTTTAATTCTTTCATTAACCGTTTATTTGCCGAATTATGTTGCCTTCAATTTTTCAATTTCATTTTTACAACAGTAGTTTAATTTCCTTGCAAAATAATCCCTGGGAACCCGAGAAAAAGAAATGTAATTAACAGAAGTATCTTAACTAATTTAATTATTAATTAAATATTTTTCATTTATACTTATATTATTTCATTCTTATATTAACTTCATGTTATTTGGGTTACATTTTAAGGGTTCTTTAGAATACAATCAGCAAAAAGAGTCTTACAGTAAAGATATAAGCTAGATTTAAATGGTACTCTCAAGAATCTTCAGTAAATAAAGGGTTAAATTAACTCTTTGAACTGAAATTCATCTTAATTAAATAAAGAAAAGCAATGATAAATTGAAGTGATATTGTTATTTTTACTTCCTTTATATGTAGAAAAGAGGAAATGTGATCGTCGAAAAATTTTTTCTCGAATTTGTAGAAATCCCCACATGTTAGATCTCTCTGAGTTCGAAAAAAGTATTTTTAGAAGGTGTCCGTCTCTGACAAAGATGACTCAAAATCTCTTTAATTTAGGCGGATGAAATTCGGTACACAGTTATTTGAAAGCCAAGTTTGAAGACATTTATCAAATTTTGAGCAAAACCCGTAAAAAGACAGTCTGTCCGCTTGTTCAAATATAAGTTGTCGTGCTAAGGTATCCACGTTAAAAATACTGCTTATCAACCAGATTGGCGAATTTTTTAAAATTGATATATCTTGTAATTCAGACTTTCCTCTTTCCAAAACAGTTCTAAGAAAAAGAAGGCCTCACCTATCATCCAGGGTCACATATTTTTTCAGCTAAACTTTAACTTCAGTTCCCCCAAAACTTTAATTTTCATAAATATTCTCCACCATTAACATGATATCTCAAAAACTAATAGAGGTATTTACATAGAAATTTCAGTGCGTGCTTTAAATATTATGGGCAATGAAATGAACCAAAATTTATATTGTTGGAAAAATACGTTTTCATTTATATTTGTTTTAAATTTATGGAGAAAATGCATATATACGTATATTTTTACCAGTAACTTCTTTGCATCTCAAGATTTTTCTTAGATTTTGGTTCATTTCATTCATCATTGTATTTTATAACTTATGTACAAAGAAAAGTATTATTGCTGCATTTCCATTTTGTATAGAATGTTAACCGTTTTGGTTCAATTTCATTAAAATTTACCACACATTTTCCTATTTCTCAAAATATATAATATTTTTAAATAATTTTGTTGTATTTATAGTATTTTGCATTACAATTGAAAATACATCTAAAAACGGTAGTTTTAAATAATTTTTAAAAAATTCAATTTTTCAAAATTTTTTTTTCGAACGTAGTCAGATACCTTAACTACAAAAGAAAGAAAGCAAGATAAATAAAATTCTCTACACAATTTTCACATCCCATAGTATTGACACTTATGTGATATTGAGCTGAATCCACCAAGAGATGGATCACTTGTTGATCTGCACTTTCAGAATCAAATGTGCATAACTCAAAATCGCAATGACTTAAATGTATCAAATTTGTTATGGAAATGTGTAACTAAAATTATAGTTTTGTGTCTTATTTTATTTCAACTCGGTCGAAAATATAGCTTTGTTTCGGTACAGACACATATTCTTTGTTGTTGTTGTTACCAATGGCACTATACAAGCCCGAATATCGATAGTCAGCGATTTACAGACAGTCACTTTCTTGCTCCGATCAACTGCAAGTTTAGTTTAGTTTATTTATATTAACGCCCTGTTGTAAAGCAGCAGGCATCTGAACAGGCGACATTCGCAACGACATCTGAACAGACACCCCCCTCTCCATACCACACCAGCGGGAGGACGTTGGGCCCGACAGATTCAACGTACAAGAGACCCCCTCACACGACGGCTCTTCGGTGGAATTGAGTCTGAAACGTAAAACCCTCCGGTTACGAAGCCAAGACCTTACCACCAGGCCACAGCGGGTTGTTAAGAAGGGAAAGTATCGGTCGTAGGGACACAAGCCGAGTTCCAACGACCTGTCCATCCATCAGACGAGCCCCGCGTTCCCCCTTCGACCCCTCTTACTTCTCCCCTCGACAAGCATCAGAGGAGCCCAGAAAACCCCAAGAGGTGTCGAAATCGTTTGACGGATTGACAGGTAGTTGGAACTGGGCTTAAGAGTTTTTTTCTCAGATGCTTGCCAATAAAGGAATATGTATTTTCTCTTCATCATTCGTCTTCATCTGAAACGTAAAATCCTCCGGTTCCGAAGCCGAGACCTTACCACCAGGCCACCGTGGCCCTCCCGATTAACCGCAAAGATGAGATAAAGCGCCAAGCAAAAATGAGATAAAGCGCCAAGCAAAAATGAGATAAAGCGCCAAGCAAAGATGAGATAAAGCGTTAAGCAAAGAGGAGATAAAGCGGCTACTAGTAGCTTTGCAAAGAGCTACTCTGAAACGGACTTGCCGTTGCGTCATCCTTTTTTCCTCTGTTGCGAATCAGGCCCCCATTTAGCATTCATGGCGGCGACGAAACGAGAATCGGGCTCTAACATCTAAATGGGCCCGACACAAATAGCTTTTACTCATCGACTTCGTTATCAATTTGCCGGGCTCCCCGGGCTATTTATTATAGTCAATTGGGCATTTGAACTTACTTGTAATTCACCCATCAGCCTCGGATGGCGTGACGCTGCCACGAAGCCTTTCCAATTAACGAGCCGCAGAATTCCCATCTCCTCCCAACGAGTGATGAAGGCCCGCATTCGGAATGGAAAGGCGAGATTGAGGCGTTCGAAACATCTGCTGCAGATGTCCCCGTCATTAAGAGACAGTCTCACCCTTGCGCAATGCACCAGAAGGAACATGCCCGGAGACGAGTTAGAGCACAATCTGTGTTATTCCTCTGAGTGAACTCACCCAAATTTTTAGCAAAGTTGGCGTGGAATTTTATGTCGAGGAGGCATAAAATTGAAAGCAGTTTCTTTAAAATATCTTTTATTGATTACAAAGTATAAAATCAATGTGTTCATTATTGGAGTAATCAAAATAGTACGTTAAATATTCAAATCAAAGTCCAAATTACCATTGCTGGATAATGGTCAACAGATTCGAACCCTTCATTCTTTCCGTCTAACATTTAAACGAACTGAAAGAGCCCATCTTGGTGAAGCAACTGCACGCAGCCAACTTCTCGACAGAAGAGCTTAAGTATCCTTAAAATTTTTTTATCTGTATAAATAAAAGTGAATGTGTGTCTGTATGTCTCTTATGCCATCCTAAACCACTCATCCGATGGAGATAAAACTGATTCAGTTTATTGTTTACACCTACGGGATGGTTATAGGAATAGAACAATTACCGAAAATAAAATGAAAAATTCTCACCCTTGCGCAATGTCCCTGTCTGGAGACGAGTTTGAGCACAATCTATGTTATTCCTCTGAGTAAAAACACCCAAATTATTAGCGTGGAATTTCATGTCAAGTTGAAAACAGTTTCCTTAAGGTATTCAATTACGTTAAAATATAAAAATTTTGAAAAATTCGGTTTAAAAAAATTATTTATTATTTTTTAGATGTATAGTCAATTATAACCTCTAAATACAAAAAAAATATTTAAAAATAAAATATATTTTGATAAATAGGAAATTTCGTAGTAAAGTTTAAGGAAATTTAACCAAAAATGGTTAACACTCTACAGAATATTGTAATGCAGTAATACTATTTTTCTTTGCACACAAGTTATAGATTATAATGATGAATGAAATGAACAAAAAACTAAGAAAAATTTAGAGACGCAACAAAGTTATTCGTAAAAATATACGTGTATATACATTTTCCCCATAAAATCACAACTTAATTTTCTAAACACACCTGTAAATGAAAAGGTATAAAAGCAAAGTAATTGCGAAATTCATCTTTCAGAAATAGTTACATTATCTATTTCTATTATATATACATAATCTATATCTATATCTATTACTGTCCCTAGTTACATGATCAAGAATCTCTTTGAGGAAACTATGAGCACGCAATTTCAAAATTATTTTATTATCGCTACGGATGCATCCAAATCCCAATCTTTCACTTCTGTTGCGCAAATCTCTTGTAATCAATCCTTCATCAATAGAATTCCCCATAGAATAATTTCCATATTTAAAGCATTGAATACAGTTATTAAACGTTTAAGAATGGGCCATACTAGACTTACATATAGGAATTTGTTGTTGGGGGAGCCCGCCCCTCGATGCCAATGCCCTTTCACAGTTCGGCACATTTTGATGGAGTGCCCACGTTTTGATTCTCAACGAATTCGGTATTTTCAGTCCCCTCATTTTGTATTAAAAGACATCTTTCATAAAGTGCCTCATCCTCAACTTTTTACTTTAAAAAAAATGATTTGTTTCTTTTACCTTATTTCAGTATGTTATCATTTTTTTGTAATGCATTAGGTCTATATGACAGTTTATTTACACACATTTTTTTTTTCAGATCTTGAATAGAGTTTTGAAGCAGAGGTTTTGATTAACCTTTTAAAACGTGATCATTTTATGAAATATATGTTTGCATACACATTGTCGTTGGCGCTGCATAATCAGAAGTGGTTTTAGCTCCATCAACTGTAAAAAAGTATATTATGCTGTAAAAAAGTATATCATTCCGACAACCTATTTAGCATTCTTGCTTAATTTTCTTCTCTTTAACGTTGTTATTTATTGCCAGGAATTTTCTTTTGGTTTTATCACGCTACATAATTTCGTACGATTTTAATTCCATATTGTTTACTTAATCAATATTTAATCCTTTTATATATTTACATTATGCTTCCGTTATTTTAGATGTTTTAGATTTAACGATGCAATGTGAGAAACTAACTAATTGGACTTATCAATTATCAGGAAAAATTTCAATGTTTTTTACAATTTTAACACCTTTTATACAAAATCACCATACATTTTAAAACCATGAACTTGTTTATTTACCATACGTTTGGTGCAATATGGCCAGGAATGGCTCTTGCGCCAATGGAACCAACCAATCAACCCAACTGTTGTGTGCTCTTGTTGGAGATCCATACCTGCGATTCCTCTAATTAATTTCAATCAGGCCTCGAAATTTCCGAGCATCACGCGAAAGTTTAAAACAGCCTTCCCTTTTGTCTTTTCGCTTCATTATTTATGGCGGCCATAAATAAACACTGTTCCCTCGATAATTTATACCCGTATGTCCATATCGGCAGTTCGGAAGCGGCGAAAAGCACTTTTTTTCTCGCCCTATAAAAAAAATGACTGCTCTTTTTTTTTTTTTGCAATGATGATTAGTATTCCTTCTGAGACAACCCCCTCCCGTCTTCTTTGCCGAACGCAATAAAAATTGGAACGGCCATCCGACGATATTTAACGTCTCCCCCCTCCCAACCGAGACGTGTTAGTTGTGTGCGAGCCTATAATTATATCACTTCACCGCGTTGTCCGTTCAGGTAGGTGCACTTGAAATGATGTCCCCTCATTATGTTCTTCCCCTCCCCTCCCCACCTCACCGGCAGGTATTCGAAGTGGAAATAGAAGGGGTGGGGTGCAGATCGCGGTTATTTGAGTTGATCAAACATCTTCTAGGGCCGTGAGTGAAATTTGTAATGCCGTCTCGCTCTCGGTGTCGCTGGTGGCTCGCCCTGCCCACAGTCCTTCCCCGGCAGAAGGGGACGCTCGACCCTCAGAAGGAGGAGTGCCATGCAAATCGTTCGCATTCGCATAGTGCGAGGTGTGTTTCGCTAGCATTGAAACGCCATTCGGGATCGCATGGCATGATCTAAATATGTAATTTTCTTTCGACTGTCCTGTCACAGAAAGATGCAACAACCACAAAGAGATTCCTGGCCAACTTGGCAAGATGGTTTCGTTGCAGCTAATACTGAAATACCATCACGAGAAAAACCCTAGTCACCCTGAAAGTAGGGATCAGTCGGCTTGGAAATGAGATATTCTATTAGATTTTGGGGGTGAAGGAAAGGACTTCTTTTTCTTGTATACAGCCGATCACCCCGTCATCATTAAA
This sequence comes from Argiope trifasciata, assembly GCA_026543055.1. Classification (NCBI taxonomy): domain Eukaryota; kingdom Metazoa; phylum Arthropoda; class Arachnida; order Araneae; family Araneidae; genus Argiope; species Argiope trifasciata. The sequence goes on from JAPMOQ010014769.1 coordinate 1,137,367, forward strand.
CGTAGCAGTATAGAAAGAATTGAGCCTGAGGAAATAGAACAGAGTTTATATACTTTCTGATGCATTCCTGCTGGTCGCCTCAAGTCTTCTTCATCCTTAGGGGTATTTTTCCCCCATTTCATGTGCTCCAACTGAAAAGCACCAGGGCGTAACAGTATGGTTGGTGGTGTATTACATGCGTATCGATCCAATAACGATCAATGTGAACTTAACCTTCTTCTTCTTATATACAGCCGACCATCCGACACCACTGAACGTAGCAGTATCGACAGGATTTGTGGTGGTCGACCGCTCAATAAGAATTGTCCAACCTTACATGGACCAATCAGTCAAACTAACATTCCTTTCGGGATTGTATATAGCCGTCTTTCTCCCCATCTGCACACTCTCAAACAGTTGGAATGAAACTGTCCATCTCTGACATCATATCCTTCAGGGTTTTGAGATGAACTGGTACCATCAGTACTGTACTTAAATCATTATTTACAATCTTCAGGTTTTTCCTTTACTCTGTGGGCATTAAATAGTGGTAAACCGTACCCATTTTTCCAAAAAGGCATTTGAAGGAAAGGATTGTGTTTCATTTGACGCCAAAAGAACCAGTTCGAAACTGGATACCTGCATTATCACAATCGAAAGGAATTTCTCGCCTGATGAATAGCGTTTAGTTAGCAAAATTTTGTGGTCTGTTTTAATGCCTCCCTCCCTCCTTACTTACACTCGTCTATTTATGGCAACCACGATCAGGGTTTTTCTCGTATCGGTACCTCGAAAGGCATGCGAAACAAGTCGCGTTGCGAGGGTGGGGTCTTCAAAGGAGGTACGTCTCGTCGCCGACGATGGAACCATTAATGAGCCATAGCATCATTCCAGTGCCTTCACACGAAATGAGAACCTGTGGGCTTATTGGTACCATTTCATATCTTACTATACGATATTCACAATTTCAAATCTCACGATTCGAAATGTACGATAGAACGATGACAGGGAGATGTTAAATGCTTCCGTGCCCATCCCGTGACTGTGAATGGCACCCGAATGGTCGATTCCGATCAATGAACCTTCCTTTCCTCATATTAATAAGGTGCTACATTTCCCATTCGCATATCAATCTGATATATTCACAATAACATTAAGACTCCAGTTCACCGGTGTCCTGCTGAACTGATGGCAATCTTAGTTGCTCTTGAGAAAATTTCTGATCTTAATGACCTCAAATTCTGCATTTATTCAGACAATATAAGTGCTCTGAAGGCTCTCAGTCATCCTCATATTAAAACACATCCACTAGCTGTAGATATCCTTTAACTTTGAAAAAGTTTACAAACTCGAATCTACCAAATTTTGTTTTGTTGGTTGCCTGGCCACGTTAGTATAGTTGGCAATGAATCTGCCGATGCTGTAACGAAGACAGCATCCACTTCTTTACAACGAGCTATCCCATTCATTAATTTCAAAAAATATATTTCTCAGCGTATTTTTTATTTATGGAAGGAATCATTGAATTTGCAGATATCTAATAAACTGCATTCTCTTCAGTCTGACATTACTCGGTGGCCTGTAATTCCAGTGCACGAGTTGGACGTCAAATTGACTCGACGTCGCATTGTCCATAATCGCCTCACACATAAACATCTGCTGTTTGGAGAGTGATGCCCAGTCTGCATTGCATGTCATGTTCATTCGATTGTCATTCATGTTATAGTTGAATGTCCAATTTTAAATCGCTTACGTTTATTTTGTACGTCATATTCAAACATTCGTGACTTGGTGGGTGAACATCCCCATCCAAATATTTTTACCTTCTTGAAAGAAATTGGTCTTTTCTATCTTATTTAATTAGAAAACCTTTTTAACTCCATATATATACATTTTTACAAATTTTACCTTTTTTAAAAAAAGTCTTCAGAACTGTAATGTATCTCTTCAACCATATGTTTGGCGCAGCATGGCCAGACATGGCTATTGTCCCGCAAAATCCTAACCAACTAACGCGCTGGCACCCTGAGTTCGAGTTCGAGTTCAGGTTCAGGCATGGTTGTTCTTCCTGTGTTCTATCTGTGGGCAGGGGCGGTTTTCGGTAATACGAGGATACAGGAGCTGAAATGTTTTGATAAAAAGTAGCAAGATAAACTTATTTCAGTTTTAACTTTATCTTGATATTTATTTTGCGATATCGCTATGTATTTGAAAGCCATTCCTAATGTACTTATAGCTTTTATTTTTTATTTGCATAGATATTATGCCTTTTTTTATGTTTCTAGACCAATGAATCTTGTACTTTAATTATATTACCGCATTGAAGCGTAACATTGGCGTGTCTGCATAGCTGAATGGGTATGACGCTGGACTCATAGTTAGGAGATCATGTGCTCGAATCTCAGTAGACTTAACATTTGTTTAAGTAATTTCCTTGATTTGCTTTTCCTTTATTTCGTGCTTCAGAGGATTCTGGGCCTTTCTTTCATTTACCAGATAAGTGCTCTGAACTTTTCTTACTGTCTCCAGAAAGGAGTTCTGGAACTTTCCCAACCTCTATAAAAGCTGATCTGTCAGTCACATTGTTTTTAGTTCAGAGTTGATCTAATAAATTGATTTCACTCTACTTTCTGTGTCTTCTTGAGTCTTATCTATGTGACAATATACATACAATTGAAAGCAACATTCACAGAGTTCTTTAGCTTCATTCATTCTTCATGATTTCGAGGAAACCGCTCAATTTTTGTATGAATGTCCTTTATCCAAACCCTGGTAAATATGCTACAGTGTGCGAATAAGAAAGAGAGGCGAGGCGAAAGTATTCTGAACTCATAAAGTTTCACAAAATTTTCAGACTCAGAATACAGCAGTTTACATCGATTTAATGCCTGAACAATTTTGCTTAACACTCTACTTTTTCATTAACACTTTATCGGTGAATGAATTATTTCAACGAAAAAGAAAAACGTGAAAATTCTGTGCATCATACCAAAGGGAAGGCTTGAATAATTAAATATTCATGTGGCTTAGCACTATGATACACATCCAAATAGATTTTGAGGCCCCTATAAATCTCGAAACACGAGGCGACCGCCTGTGCAGAAATCCGCCACTGTCTATGAGATGCGTGAATGAGCCCTATTGTGAAAAGGGGTTGTGCAAGCGAATGATTGATGCGTGAGTGGCAGAGTCGCACCCTTGGACCTTGTTGGCGCTACTAAGAACAAGAGACGCTCATTATCGGCTTAAATAGCTGTCTTTGTAACAGTGGACTTGTCCATACGGCAAGTACCATAGAAAACAACAACAAGACTCAGGTTTAAAAAAAGACACGCAAATAGCATTTCCTTAAAAGAAGTCAATTTTTCTAATGAATGCAATGAGGATGAATACAATAGGACACCTGATTAGTGCTTAATTATTTTGAGTCCTTTTGGAGGTAAAGTATGTGTGTGTAAGAAACTCGAAGTGAAAATGCTTTTATCTGAATTCGCCTTAAAAGTGCTGCTTATTAAGAAATTGTGCCAATTAGATTACGTCTCTCATTCAGAATTGCAGATAATGAAACAAAAAGGGGGCCGCAGAAGTTGGTTGGTAGAGCGTCAGTCTCGTAACCGAAAGGTAGCGAGTTTTGCCCTCGTCTCGGCCAAAGATCGCCATGTTGGCTAATAGCAGTCGGAGTCGTGACAGTAAAGTCCTCCAAGTTCCCATAACAAATGATACCTCTGCGGGTACTGAGTCGGTCTCAGGTTTTGATCTAAATTCTGACTTGCGGATGGATGAATGAGTTCGACCACCCCCTTAACGGTGTTTCTTTAACAATGATTGGCTCACACTTCTGCCTTAATTCGGAAGAGCTACTCTCATTCGGCTTGGTAGGACCAAGTGGTATTAGACAGAACAGAACAGAACGGAACAAAACATTACTGAAAAACTAATGTTTTGCATGGATCGGTAAAATGAGGCGTTGAAAATTTTTCAAAATTACTGCTAAGTGTAGACCTCAACTCTCAGCGTAATTGTTTTTAAAGATATCAGTTTAGCAAACCGTTTACCATTGAATTATAAATGTTAGTCTAAAATAGTTACCAATAATTCTACTTTGATTTTACCTGTTATTCTGGAAGATAAATGCATAGCAATAATACGCACTTCTTACTTATTCCATGGGCCATGGTGGCAGACAGTAACAGGAATGCTTCGAGGCAAAAACAAAAGCACATCATGGTTTGATGCAAAATAATCCTTAAAAAGAAAGATCTAAAGTAATTTCAACTGGAAATTCGATAAAATGAAAAGGTTTGAAATATTTTACTAATCTATTGTAATTGATGAACGAACAATGTCAAAATTGAAAGAAACAAAAAAGTATAGCGTTATAGTGCAAATTTAAAAATCAAGTTAGTTGATTATTTAATTATTTATGTCAGTATTGTTCAGATTCTGGAAAACTAATTCTTTTCACTTAAAATTTGTTATAAAATTGTTTGATTTTCTTTTGTTAGAAAACAATTTGTTTTCAACTGGTTTAATAATCCAATATAGGAATCAAATGAAATGTCTTAAGAGCATGGAATTTTATTATTGTTCTAGCTGGTACCTGGCGCGTTGCTGCCGAAGAAGAAATATTTTTGGAAATATCATTTTAAATGTAAATGTCTTGTTGAATTAGGAATGATAGAAAAAATAATATTTATTTCCGAATAAAATAAGAATAATACTTATTTTATTCGGAAATGAATAGATTCATTGATATCGAAAGATATACAGGGTGTGCTGATTCGAAAGGTAAATAAAAACCAAAACACTTCAGTTATTGTTTTAATTCTTTTTTCTTTGAGAATATAATATCCCAATTTTTTTCATATAGTTTTAAAAATGACATCGGTTAAAGGGCAACCCCCATTGCTCATACACTGATTAAGTCGATTTTTGAAGTTCGTGTACACTGTTTGCAGCATATTAATCGGTATGTTGGCAATGGCGTCGCGGATGCTGTTCTTGAGGTGAGCTATATTCCGTGGTCGATCAACAGAAACCAGGGATTTCAAAGGGAGCCTCGTCACTGAAAAAAACGACCGCGTAGTCAGGCAGGCTATCAAGCAGCATTTCACATGCATTTAGACGGGCAACAAAATCGAGTTCAGTTCATTCTTTCACAATAGCCAATTTCAAGGGATGAAATGAAGATCTTGATGGAGAATTCGTCGAAGAGCGGTGTCAGAAATTCGCAGAGCAGCTGCGTGTTTGCGAGCCGAACGCAGAACTGACTGTATCACTCATTCGGCATTTTCCGGAGTTCTGGTTGTCAGTTGATGTTCCTTTCTGGGTTTAGCGACACTTCCGAAATGAGTTAACCCATGACAGAATTGAATTACGGCCATGAATGATTCTGTGAAGAGGAATTTCAAAGCGAGGGCGGAAGGCACGTTGCGTAGCAACAAGTAAGCGACAGTTAGAAAAGAAGCTCTCGAAGGCGAAAGCCCATTGTTCTCTAGACCAGAGCATGATATCAACTAACTAGAAGGAGAAAAAAAAGTGTGGACTTTCCCCTCAGGAGCACCACAATCATACCTCTACCCATCCAACTCACCGGTCTTGAGTTTTTTCAAATAAGTCAGTTTCTCTGGAGCACCCTGTATAAAGGAGAAGTGTAAATAATATTCATTCTATTTTATTAACTTTATTATTCAAGATTTTAAGGTTAGTAATATTTTTTTTCTATCTTCAACAGAAATAAATAAGTGCAAGTAATAAGTATTCAAAGTTCCATCGCAATCGCATGAGTGGTACGGCAGCGCATAAGAGACATACAGACAAACATTCATTTTTATTTATATAGATTTACAATATAAAGGCTTCTTATTAATTTATCAATGTATCATTTTTTGTCGAAAATTTATAGTTTCTTCGTATATCTCCAAAAAGCCAATATCATTTTAAGAGTGCCATATACAGAGGACAAAACCTGATGTCGACGAAAGCGCCACCTATCGATGGGGGAAATTAGGCGTTTACCAAACTAACGAAGGAAGGTTTGATTGACAAGACGAATAACATCCAACAAGAAAAGAATTCCTAGTCCCCAGGAGATATTGCTGTGTGGGAGTGTGACATTCAGAAGGTCAACCGACCCATCGAACTGCCCCCAATAAAACTTCCCCTTATTCTTTGAAGAGGTCTTCTGAAAACCAACACTGTCTTTGTACATCACGAGAAGGGTTTTTTGAACCATCCAAACTTGTTGGGAAAATATACTCTTCGAGTTGCACAGAAAAATCGTTCTGAGGGCCGCGTGAATAAGACTCTTAGAAAATCGAACACATCACTGATTAATTATTGAAGTACTTCGATTTTGGGACATTTAATTGCTCTTCATAATTCTGTTAATTAAGATTAGAGAATCTGGTAATTTAGAAGGAGTAATTGAATAATTTAATATTTATAGTATATCGTTTAGCAAGACTTCCTTTTTAGCAATATATGCGATTATTAATTTTTTAATCCAAGGCAATTAGGGAAGATCTATGTGCCTTTGTAAATGTAATACCTCAAACTCATCCCTAAACAATGGGCTCAATCCTTTCTCTCAATAGATTTAGTACTAACAGCGAATTTAAAGAAAATATCCCTATTTTTTTAAATTTTATATTTTAAAATTTTCTAAAATGTTTAATCAATTACATATTTATTAGCCTTAAAGTAATTCCGGGCATTGATTGGCCTGAAATTAATATTTTCTTTAAAATGATGGACGGAAATTTCTAAAAGAACACGTTTTCATAATAATATTCGTACGCTTTTATAACTCCGTTCCTTCTCCCCCTTCTTCTTCTTGTATACAGCCGACCACCCCGTCACCACTGAACGTAGTAGTATCGACAGGACTTGTGGTTGTCGACTGTTCAACTGCCAACCTTACATGGACCGATCAGTCAAACTAAAATTCCTTTCTGGCTAGTAAATAGCTCTCTTTCTCCCCACCTGCACACTCTCAAACGGTTGGAATGAAATTGTCCATCTTTGACATCCTATCCTTCAAGGTTTTGAGACGACCTGGTACCACCAGTACTGTACTTAAAGCATTATTTACAATCTTCAGGTTTTTCCGTAACTCTGAGATCTCCATACATTCCGTTAAATAGTGGTGAACCGTACCCATTTCTCCACAAATGCACATATTGTTCCTACTCTCTCTGTCTGTTCGGTGCAAATTTTACAATCGATTTTAAACTTATTTCCAAATTAATAAGAGACTTGAAAATTTAAACATAGTTCCGAAGTGGATGATAATTCTATATTAATTCTCATTTTTATCTATCTGTTTATCCCTTGATACATACTTTGCAATCGTGGGAAAAGTTTCATTAAAGTCAGATGATACCATGCGAAGGAGTTAGTTCAGAATTAAGATAGTTTAAAATCGATTACAATTTCACATAAACAAAACTAAAAAATAGAAAATACGTGTTTACATTTTAGAAAAAAAAAAACAATTGTCATATTTTAAAACTGACTAAAAATTACAAAATAATTTTTAATATTCGCGTACTGACTTATAACCACATACAGAAATTTTTTAATTTCAAATTTTCAAAGCTCACAAAGGATTTAAATTAGATCTTTTTTCTTAAAACTCAAGTTGGATAAAATTGAAAAAGTTCCGTAAATTCAAATACGAGATTTAAAAAAAAATTAAAGGTCAACTTTATATCAGCAGTTATAAAAAATTCCAAAAGAATTCTTGTGAGAACAATTTAAATTGAAAAAAGAAATTAATAGAAGTTTCCTTGTATATTGTTAACCCTTGTCCCTAGCATGAAACTGTAGACTTTGGACAAGGTCGTAAATGCCACAGGAACACAAATTTTAATTTTTATGCATTAGAATTGTGAACTTCATAGTAAAGGCAGTTGATGCGTGTGTATTAATTGCTGGCACAGGGGAACAATTATCACAAAATATAGGTCTCCGAGATAAAATTAGCGTGAACAAAACTAACTTTGGGCTGCTGAGCTAAATCTTTGGCAATTTTTTTTCGGTGTTTGGTGAGTAGCATGTGTTCAATGCACGACTTCTTCTTGTGTACAGCCGATCACCCAGCCACCACTGAACGTAGCAGTATCGACAGAATTTGTTGTGGTCGACTGCTGAATAAGTATTGTCCAACCTTACATTGAACAATCAGTCAAACAAACATTCCAGTAGTCATTAGCTGCATTTCTCCCCATCTGCAAACTCTCAAACAGTTGGAATGAAATTATTCATCGTTGACATCATATCCATCAGGGTTTTGAGATGACCTGGTACCATCAGTACTGTATTGAAATCATTATTTACAATCTTCAGGTTTTGCCTTCACTCTGAGACCTCAATACATTCCATTAAAAACGGTACCCATTTCCACACAAATGCATTTATTTTCCTGCGTTCTTCCACATCTTTGGAAATATGCAGGAAATATCCAATGTACAGATATTATTTGGATTATAAGTGGATCGTATCTTCTTATTTTAATTTCCAGATTAGGAATAAAGTCGGACGTGACTCTTCCTTTTTTGGACATAGAACATCAGTCAACCCATTGTAGTTTGATTTCTTCTTTTAATTCCTCTTTTCAATGCACAACTATCAGAAAATCGAATAGGTCTTTTGAAATTTTTTCCCAACCTATTAAAACCAAAATTTGATTCAGAGCTCCCATCGTAGTCACAAGATCTTACGGGAAATTTCATCTATTTAAGTTAATGCGTTTTCGAGCCATTAGGATTAAATGCATGAAAGTTCTCCCTTTGACAGATTATTCCATATTTGATAGAATCTGCATTTTAAATGTTTAACTCTTGTACGGAATTGTACCTGTACCCGGCCATAGGAACAAACAGATTTGCTCTGATTCAATTTCGTTTGAAATTTGATTTCAATTTTGATGTGAAGACCACATTCCGATTCCATCCGTCTAGCTTAAAACGTTCTTGAGTTACCACTTTCATAAATGGACAAAGAGACAGACAGACATAATTCGAAAAATTTATTTTTTCGACTTTAAGTCTAAAACATGGAATTCGATTTTTTTTTTTTTTTTTCACGATTAAAATACTTTTTCTTTGTATATTGCCTATGTAAGAAAGTATAAAGTCAGAAAAATCTTGGAAATGTCATGATGAAATGCCACCAATACGTATTCAAAACAGGTATAATCATTCTTGAAAATAATACGATTGTGTAATAATACTGTTTTTAGCACAAAAAAAAAAAAAAAAAATCCACTATATCATTTTTTGAATTACCAACGATACAAAATACATGCAATTAGTTCTTTGTAATCTTTATAAATAAAGCTTAAAAGGCTCTTTTTTATAAACCTTAACTATTAAAAATATCTTTTTTTACCTCAAATTTTGTATGAGGTACTCTACAACAAAAATAGAAAGTAACTGAAAATTTTTCGTAAAAATTAATTAAATAATCATTTTTTATGAATTAAAAACTATATTAGTAATATTTTTTTTAATATGATTGCTTGTTATGAAAAGATTTCTTCATTTTACGGATACCAAAAATTTTTTTATTAGCATTTTAATTTAGTAGTTTCCTACAACTTAAAAATTTATTTAAAGCTTAGTTTTAATTGTAGAAGAAGTTAAGAATATTTTGGCTACTTTCTGCTCGATGAGATAAACCAATATTTAAGGTGGAACTTATATTGTTTAATTAAATCTGTATCTGTGAACAAAACTAGTTACCGTTCCGCGCCAAAACTATTCCAGCTAGGGAAAAACACAACTCTTAAAGAAAGAAGCTTTATTTTACTTAAATCTTTTTAATGGAACATTAGAGGACATAACACACGAAATACAATACGCTGACATACAATTCATACAAACATTTAGGGAAAAGTATAATTATCAGGGGAAAAAATCATGTTTACTCCATGACTCCAGAGCACAGACTGAAGTTTTTAAGTGGCCGCTAGGTGGCGAGTTGGAAAAGTTATCCGGTTATTAATCTTATACCATCCTCGGAAAATTTATTGCTATAATAAGTTATGTGATGTTTTTATAAGTTTGGGATAGTCTATAATTTTCTTAAAATTCAAACAGTCTTAATTTCAATGAATTTAATAATTTTATTTCTGCGTGATATTTCTTTCAATTGTTATTAATTTCTTAAGAAATTAGCGCATTAAAATTAACTTTTCGAATTTCTTTTTAAAGTAAAAACGCATTTCTTTATCTGCTCTTTATGTACTTCAAAATTGTGATTTAGCAATGCTTAAAAGCAAGCATACATCAATTCTTCTAATAGAAGCAAGAAAAATAAAACTTTTATAGGGATATAAAGGTAATGCTCGACGTCACTAACCTTTTTAGGCTATATAATTCAAACAATATTTTGGACTTTTCCTGCAGAAATTAGGATGATAAAATGTACACCCTCATAAAATTAAAAAAATTTACTTCTTAAAAAATATTAATTTCATTCTTGAGCAATTTTTCTCTCAGCTGTTAGTAATTCTTTAGAAAGTTTAATGCAAAAAAAAAAAAAAAAAAAAAAATGTAATATTAAGAAAATAAGTAAATTCGTAAGTTTTTTTTTTTTCTAGATAGTGTTAAGACTGAATTATATTTTCACTTTTTTTAAAAAATTTCTTTCGCTTCAATACATATTGTCTTGAAAAGTGTTTTGTATATTATATACAAGGTGGTTTGAATGAACAAAATAAAATCGCATTTCATATACAGACTGTAGAAGGCACGGGAAGATGAATTAGGCAGAAAAAAAAACAGTATTGAAAGTTGGTGATAGAAGCAATATTGGCCCATTGTCATACACGAACGAGGGAATATGCATCTGGAGATGGATTAGGTACAACTTCTGATGCAGAGGTGGAGAATCCATAACAGTGCGTTCTTGATTATTGATGTGTTTATTACCATTGGTGATTGCTAGGATCGAACTTACGATCTTCGGATTCGTAGGCAGATAACATGACCACAAGACTAAAAGTGATCACTGAGTCTTGAGGATGTTATTTGACTTATAAAGTTTCCACTACAATACTCCCTCTCTAGTGAGAGGTGAGACGAACGATGTCTTTTTCCCGTTTTGTAGTGGTATGAAGTAGTATGTGATACTTTAGTACCACATATAGCAGTAAGACATCTGAATAACTGAGATTCAAATTGTCTTCCTTGATCTGCGATAATTTGAGCAGGTACTCCAAACCTACTAATCCAGTTATGGTAAAAAGCTTTACTAACTATTTCAGCAGTTATGTCAGGTAAAGGAATTGCTTCTATCCATGAAGAATATCGGTCAATGCAAGTCAGGCAGTATTCCATGCCTTCCGAAGGTGGTAATGGTCCATCAAATCTATATGAACCATACTAAATCTTGCATCTGTTACTTTTGATAATCTCCAAATTTAGATTTAGTATGGCTGTTGACCTTACAGTTTTGACATCGAATGTATGCCTTTGGCCACTCTCCTATTTTTTTCTTCATATCTGACCAAATGAATTTTTAAGTCATCTGTTTGATGGTGCTTTTTATTCCAGGACGAGAGAAACCATGAATTTGTTTGAACATTTGCATTCGATAATCTCCTGTAATATATGATCTGATATTGGATATAGAGATATCACACCATAAGGTTTTTCCTGGTGGTAACAATGATGGTTTAAATTGTAAACAGGAACTATTTTACATTAATCGTTTTATTTCTTTATGATCCAGTTTTTGTGCTATAGTATCATAATCGATAGTTGAGACAGATTCAATTCTTGACAATGAATCTGCAACTACATTATCTTTACCTTGAATGTGTTGGATGTTGGTTGAGAATTCGGAAATATATTGTAGTTGTCGTAGCTGTCTGGGAGATGCTTCTTCATTTTTTTTTATCGAAATGCAAATGTGAGAGGTTTGTGGTCTGTATAAATGATGAAATATTTGCATTCTAATAGATGCTTGAAACGCTTTATAGAATTATAGTATATTCCTAATAATTCTCATAATAATCATAGGTTCTATATGCCTTCTGTGCATATGTTCTTAAAATGGGTCCTACCTTATCTCAGCGTGCTTCACTAACAAAAAAATTGCAACGCTACTCAGTGTGATTCGGCTGCTGCTTCTAAGCAAACCTGCATGTCTTATTTACAGTACGTAAGATGGGCCGTTATGAACATCGGAACTAACAGTTTACACGCAGCATTGCAGAACGTTATACAATATATCCAATGTGATATTTACAGGGAATGTCAGCATGCTGAAAAGGTTGCATGGCATCGAGGGTCCCAAATATTGAGGAATCTGAAACTCACAGAAAATAATATTTTGATCGATTTTCTATGAGTTTCATTAATTGGGATTTCGCTTTCGTCCATTCATTTCAGCTGCAAATGACGTCAAACAAGGAAAGTTATTTGATGTCTACCCTGTATTTTACACGAAAGTCGTTTTTACGTTAAACATATTATTCGTGAAAGCATTTTAATCTCGAGAAAGGCAGAGAACATTAACAAGTTAAAAACAAAAGTACGGCTATATTGTGATGGGACTCCCCTTTATTATTCTACTTTCTCGCAAAAGACGTGGCGCAGCTTCTACAATTTGACCTTGACTAAAAAATTTACTACAAGTATCTGTTCTAAGTACTTCAATTTTTGCTTAACACTTTGTTGACCGGGAATTTTACACAGAAACTGTCACCGGCTGTTATTTTGTAATGGGGAGTAATAAAATAAACTGCAATGAATTTTATTTATACTGAATAAAAGGAAATTAAATTTTGGATATCTTTTAATAATATTTTGTGTGTGCGGTGCTGTGCGGCAATCAAACTGCGTGTAATAGTACACAACAGCTTTTGCAGATATATCTCGCTTTCCTTTTGAAGAGCATGCTCTCCACCTTCTAGTTGGACTTGTTTTTACGCCAGTGAACTTATTTCAACATCACTTGGACAATCAAATAAAGTATCCACGTATAATTCATTGAAAAGTTCATCACCGATACATTCCGTCATGGTTGAATTTTCGAAATGATACTGAAATTGTGATAAAAACCTAAATACCAAGTACTTTTTTTTTTTTACAAAGTGTAGTCGGCTAAACACGATATGCCAAATTTTTGTAGTGTGTCCTACCTGCCATGTTGATTTTAGTACACATTTTAATTGAATGCCCCGTATTTAACCCTGAACATATATATTATTTTCATACATCATTAGCAACTTTGCAGGACTTGGTGGGTGAAAAATTCCACCCAAATATTTTTAATTTTTTAAAAGCCCTTCATTTTTATACTTGCATTTAGCACTTTTTACCTTTTGTGTTGTGCATTGTTTCACTGCCTTACATCTTCATTTAACAGCACCTTTGTTGATATTGTCATTTCACTTGCATCATTTTGGAGTTTTATATTTCATACAGTTTTATGTTGATATCGTAGATTTTATATTCAATTGTCTTTAATATTCTTCTTTCATTTTACCATTTGCTTGGTGCAGTACAGCCAGATAGGGTTCTTGCGCCATAAAACCCCAAACAAACAAACAAAGTTTTTGCAATATTCTATATCGCCCTGGGTGTCATGAATTGAAATAGATAATGCAAGTGCAATAACAAGTTAACTCGTAAACGGTCGACAACGTTTGGGTATGAAAAAACGAGTTAACACGTCACCCGTCAGCAACGTTTGGGAATGAACAGACGAGTTAACTCGTCACCGGCCAGCAAAGTGTTAAATCCTGGCATATAAGATAAAAAGTGTTAAATGCTGGCATAAAAATCCTTTCATCCCTAGCAATATTGGATTTATCAGCTGGCTGCACTTCTGAAAGGTGAACTAATAAGTATGCGAGCGCATGTCTTTCCCAACAGCCTTTGAAATTCAAGCGGAGTGGGTGAGTTCAGAGGTGCCAGCGAGAGAGATTAAGTAAAGACGATTGGGATGACGCCTGAACATGAATTTTAAAGAGCTTCCACTCGAACCGGATATCGGTTGCAGCCATTTTCTGCAGCTACTCCGACATTCGGTAAAGTACTGTTGCTTTTCTACCATTTCATTTTCTACCATAAGTTATTTGTTATTTTATTTTCATTATCATGTGAGAACATGATCCTCTTTTTTTCGTTAGCGGTTTTTGAATAATTGAAGACAACAAATAATTGAAACTCCTAATCACGTAGGCAATGAATAAATCTTTTAAGTGTGTGTGTGTGTGTGTGTGTGTGTGTGTGTGTGTAGTGGAAGATTTATCAGATAGATGACATCCTCAAGATTGAGTGATCATTTTTAGTCTTGTGTTATCTGGCTACGAAACATAAGATGGCGAGTTCGATCCTAGTTATCACCAATAGCTACATTGGTGACCTAGGACGATGAAAATAAATATTCGCAACCTTCGTTCAGCTATTGTGGTGCCCTCTACCCGAAAAAAAAGTTTGAAAAATAAAATGGTGATCAATAATCAACCAATAAATAAAAATGGCGATAAATAATCAGCCAATAAAAAAATGAAGCTGATAAATAATCAGCTAAAAAAATGGGTAAGACGCCTTCAAAATTCAACAGCCAATAAAATTGGAGTCAGTGGAATGCACTATACATGGCGTCTGGCTCGGAGCTGTCCTTGAAGTAACCGATTTGTTACAGTTCGTTGTGAAACTGTGGTGCCAAATGCAGCTCGAATTTCAGCTGCAGACGCAGTACGATTAGCCACAGCCATACGCCGAATACGACGGTCTTCCCTCTCAGTAGTATCCCGTGGCCGCCAGGAACCTGGTCTTCTTGAGGCAGTACCTTCCCTTGACCACTGCCGCCAATACTCATGCACAGTGGATACATTCCTGCCAAGTCTTTCAGCAATATCGCGGAAAGAAAACCCACCTTCTCGTAGCCCAACAACACGACCTCGTTCAAACTCAGTGAGCTGTTGATAATGGCTTCTTCGTCTTCTCAGAGGCATCCTTGACTAACATTAACCCACTACGTCAAATCTCAACTGTAAATAACGATCACGAACCTTACAGCGCTTATTTAAAGCAAACCTCATTTGCATGTTCATAATGTCGCTACTAGCGCCACACTTACACGCGTAACTCGAAATTTGATTCGACGTCATCTTTCAGATGTATAAACACGCCTACCAAATTTCGCTTATCTAGCACAGCTCCTTCCTAGTGTTGGGATTTTTTTTTCCATCAGTGTATGACATCATAGCTGTTATTTTCACGGAATGTCAATTTTTTTCGGAAGAAATGAAATAATTTATTTTTTATTAAATGTTCAAAAATACTTCATTCACTTGATAAAAAGTATTTTCTCTTCCCCCCAGCGTTTCAATGTTTCCCACTTATTCTTAAGTGAGAAACATTGAAGTTCTTCTAAGATTAATCTAATCTGAAACTGTTTTATGTTTTCAGAAATTAGAAAATAGCAGTTTGTATTCAGAAAAATATTTTTTCATAAAAATTCCACATAAATCTGTATGCTTAGGAATTTATTGATGGATAGTTTATCATTTGGAAATAGCATATATTTATATATAGAGAGAGAAAGGAGAGAGAAACCTCGTGATTATTTCAAACTGGTTTAAACAGGTTAAGAACTTAAATTCATGAAGACAAATAAGGACAAAAATAATGTTCTCTCATGATAAATTTAAATTTGTGATCGTACATTTCATTTTTTTTCTGCTTTCGTAAATATTTATTTTATTTTTCTCGTTTGAAAAAGTTGTTACATTGAAGTTTAGCAGTGTTTTTTCTCTTTTATGATAAAGCATTTAAAAAAACCCAGTTTTATTACAAAAAACTAGTAACAGTTTTTGTTCTTTATGTTATTATGTTCATTTGACATCAGTGCCGATATGGAGATAGATACTTTTGCCTGGTTCGGATAATTTGGCTCACCTTACGCCAATCCGATTCCAGCATGTTTCAGCTAAACAGCGAGAAAACTTCGCAGGCTCAAATGTCATTCACTTCATCTGATGAAGCAATAAATATATGCAATTGTTTTATTCGAGACATTCAGATATTGAAGGATTTTAGAAGCTATAGTTTTATTTTTAGTTATAGGCAACTAAAAATTTGTACACATAGTAAGAAAAATCTTCATCACTCCTTAGAAGAAAGAATCAGTGAGCTCTGAGATAAATGACTTCACAAACATTGCGCAGATATTCTTGAATAACTAATTAAGTAATCATTATTATTTTTCTAATTTAAAGAAATGGTTTTGCAAAATATTGAAATCAAATTGTTTAGAGAGAATCAACTTTTTTTTGCACGTAGTTTTTTATCATATTCTAACTTTGAGTATCGGTTGTTGATAATTTAATTCATATCGCTACGAACTCTACTTCCCACTTGGGGGTTCTTTTTGATTTGTTGGTCGATGCTGAAATAACGACAACGTTTATTAATATAAAGGGCACTAGAACACAAACGACAAATATATACAGCCGAGTCGAAGACTGGCAATACACAGCAGTACACTATGAAAAACAATCACTCGCAAGTCGCAATTGGTGGTAATAATGACGACCACCGCACACAAAGCAGCCAGACAGAATTCAGTAGAAGATGCCAACTTCTTAGTTTCACTCTACGGTCTCTTCAAACTGCTGCAATTCTCCACTGGCTCCTCGATTTAGCTGTATTCAACTGCCTACACACTACTACACGACTGGCTACTCCTCAGAGGATGTTGCTTCCTCAATAAACGCCAAGACTCGGCACACAACTCAGTTCAACAATTGCTTGAACAGTTCAACAATCCGTCATCATCAACAATCCACAGAAAGCTGGACTATTCCGTCATCACTTCGTTACCCTCCTGACGACAGTGTTGTTTCATGACTCCAACTCCACTTCATTGCAGCTGGATAATGATGTGATTAGCGAAGAGCCTAGTCGCTGCACAATCTCCGGTAGATGATAAGTTACAAAGGGATCTGACAGCCAGTAGTTGGCATAACCGTCTTCGAAGTAATCTGGAGGAAGAATAAGCAAGCTGAGGCACAAATGAGAAAATAACTGTAATGTCTGGTATTGTCGGGGGAGCGGGTAAAACTAGATCTTAGTTTAATAATTTAAATTCTGTTTGTTTGAATCCTGCTGTTTGCATTCCATACATTCAAAATTAGCAATAGGTTTCAAATTTTCATTATGTACTAATACATTACTTTCATCATCGCTATCGTTAGTGCCATTTTCAACCGTGGGATTTGGCCCTGAAAAGGGCCGTTGGTTTGAAGATTCCAGAAAATACATTCAAAAGCAAAAATTACGGTATATAAAAAAAAAGATAAATGGACAAAATTGCTGATCGATAAAACTGTGCTATTGTTTGGAGCATGCGAAGTTTGGCCCTTGACTAGATATCGCCTTATCCAAAACAACTTGGCGCGCTCGAAGTTTGAACATGCGCAGTTTTGTCCAATTGTTACAGGCGCGGGCTAAGGTCTAGTTCTGATGTCCAATCGGAGGAGCAGAATCCGAGAGTGAACTTATAAGGGTCTATCAGAACGTAGCTGCTGGTAGATGGGTTGAAGGGCTTGGAATAGATGTTTCATCGGTGTTTTTAGGATCAGGCAGGGTACCTTGGAGGACCAAACGGAGTGCAGCTATTTGTAGATGAGAGGAATAACTTGGAGAGAAAAGTACGACTTAAAGGACAGATAATGACTTGCTGTCAAGATGATTTGAGGGAGGCAACGTGGAGTGGGAATATGCTGAATGATAATATAAATTAAGATTATTAACCAGAATGAGAAAATTTAAATAAATGAAGCTCTAGAAAAACATTGCTTGGCCTTTTGATTATAAAGTATGGGGAATATTTTGGGATAGCGAGGATTGCTTCATTATCATGAGAGTCGACGTTTTGAAAAAATTTAGTGGCCAGTTTTTTAATGAATTTCTTAAGAGGAGGGTAATCAAGAGCTTTATACATGTTGGTATTTGGCATAAACCGGTGACAATTACAAATCCTCTAATTAAGTTATTCTGTTGTAGTTCTAAAATACTGAGGTTCAATTTAGCAGCATATCCCCAAATCGGACATGCGTATTTTAATACAGAATGCAGGAAAGCAGTGTAAATAAGTATTTTGTTTTCTCTGGTCATTTTAGAGAACTCTACTTCATTGCAGCTTGAGAATACCGGCTTTTTACAGTTCTCGGGAGGCGGGCCGAGAAGGATTGAAACCAATCAGGCATAACTTGATTCCTATAGGATGGATCACTAAATTTCTAGAAGTTTCCAGCAATGTCTATTTTGTAACCAAATTCGTCGCCAAGTCAACAAATGGTCTTGAAGTTTGCCACCAAGTTCTGAGATCACTATAGTGGCACCCGATCAGAACCTAATACAAATTATTGCAAATTTATCTTTCCGGTGATAGAACTAACTGTGCTAAGGAGCAACATTACAAATTTTGCAATAATATTGAGTGAAAAAACTGTCTTATAGGAAACAATTACCTGTGACAACCACTGAAAGTTGTTAAGATTAGCCGTATGCATTTATGTTTAAAAAAGATTCTTCAAATAACCGGTAAAATATATTTTAATAATCGCATTATAAATTTACTTTTAAAAGATAAAACGGAAGAAAATCTTAAAATGTGGTGTATTTTTTAATTTTTTTTTCTGATTATGGTGTGTTGTTTATATGAGGAGTGCTGTAATTCGAACTGTTAAAATTCCTGTAGAAGAGTGGAGTGCTCCGAAACCTAAATTGTAGAATAATTTTAATAAATTAAATAATTTTTCGTTCAGCTAAAATTTGTCTATAAATTCAATGGTCTCAAAACTTTAATCTTCGTAATTCTCCCCCGTTAACACATCTCAAACACTAATAGAGGCATTTACATAAAAATTTTAGCATGTGTTTTAAATAATATGGGCAATGAAATGAACAAAAAGTTTTATTGTCGGTGAGATGCTTTTTCATTTATAAATGTTTTTAGAAAAATTAACTTGTGCATTTATGAAAAAAAAATGCATGTATACGTATATTATTTTCCTTAACTTCTTTACATCGCAAACTCTTTCATAGATTTTTGTTCATTTCAT
This sequence comes from Argiope trifasciata, assembly GCA_026543055.1. NCBI lineage: Eukaryota > Metazoa > Arthropoda > Arachnida > Araneae > Araneidae > Argiope > Argiope trifasciata. The sequence goes on from JAPMOQ010014769.1 coordinate 1,156,439, forward strand.
TCATTGTATTCCATAACTTGCTTACAAAGAAAAGTAGGATTAGTGCATTACCATTTTGTGTAGAGTGTTAACCGTTTTGATTAAATTTCATTAAAATGCACTACAAATTTTACTATTTCTCAAAATATATTATATTTTCAAACAATTTTGCTGTATTTATAGTATTTTGTTTTATAATTGACAATACATCTAAAAACCATAGTTCTGAATGGATTTAAAAAAATTCCTTCGAACACAGTCGGATACCTTAACTCGACATGTAATGAAGAGAAGCTAGATAATCACTCCAGAATTTAGCATCTCGTCGAATATCGAAAGCATCAAACACGGCCCTGTTTGAACTGCGGAGGGAGTTCCCGCGATAAAAATACCCCCACTCTGAAAAACCATTACGAGACCCGTTTTCTCCGATAATAAAACCATCGTCCACTCGCAAGAAGCACAGTCGTGACTTCTTGTGTGTGTGTTTACTTTTCTGAAAATTCAATTCGGTGTAGGGATTAGTCTTGAGCCATGACCCGGCCTTAGCTGTTTTATGGCCGAACATTCTCTGCAATTCCGCCGAAAGTCTAAGATAATAAACCGTCCCTACTCACACGTCCCGAAGGCGAATCGTAAAAACAGTCGGTCCATTAACATTCCCTCTCTATTATGGAAACGATTTCACCACGCGATTTGGTCTTTTGAATCGCAGGGGGGAACCTTGTTTTGCGGCATTCTTAAATGGCCGGAGACTTCATCTGCCCCCCCCCCCAAGATGCCTATTTCAGTAACATCGCCCAATAATAGAAGCCAATGAAGGAAGAAGAAGAAGAAATGACTTTGAGATGTTCCATTTTCTCGCTTTATGTGATGGTGGTAATTGGCGGGTAGATGTGACGGCCCTGATTGTTGCACAGGTTACCGGACCGCCCGTTACTGTTTGTTTTTCCGTTAAGGTGTTTGATTTGACGCCCGGTGCTGCAGTCACGACTTGTTAATGGTCCCCTCTCTCGTTTAGTAATCATTTGTCAATTATCGCCCGAACGAGAAAAAAAGTGATGTTAAACTTTACCAGGCTAATCTGGTGTGGACGGACTGACGCGATGCGAAGTATGAAAAATGATCCGCCAGAAAGCGTTCGTCGGAGGGCTTTTTGGAAGTCTTTTGCTGGCCATCCAAGCAATTCATGAGATGAAGAAGAAAATTTAGAGTGGAATTATTTTTCAAAGAGTTGTTGATTATGAACACTGTAAGACGAGTTAGTTTTTGGGTATGATATGGTGTGTTTTATTGATACAAGGTCCAATTTAGGCCATCCACAAGGATTTTTAAATAATTCCATTATAAAATGTGTAAATGAAAGAAGGATGCGTTGTAAAAATAGCAGAAGTTGAGAAGATCAATGATTTAAAAAAGATTTGGTACAAGAATAAAAATAAATCTCAAATATTAAATGCTACAAAGTGCTAGCCATCCAAGCAATTCATGAGAGGAAGATGAAAATTTAAAGAGGAATTATTTTTCCCGATTTTCAAAGAGTTATTGATTATGAACACTTATAAGACGAGTGGGTTTTCGGGTAAGGTGTGGTGTGTTTTATTGGCACAAGGTCCAATTTAGGACAAGCTGAGCCATCCACAAGGATTTTTTTAATAATTCCATTAAAAAATGTGTAAGTGAAAGAAGGACGTATTGTAAAACTGTGGTCCTCTCTCTCGTTTAGTAATCATTGGTCAATTATCGCCCTAACGAGAAAGAAAGTGACGCTAAAACATTCTTAGGTTCATCTGGTGTGGACGGACTGACGCGATGCGACGCATGAAAAATGATCTGCCAGAAAGTGTCTCTTAATCGTTCGACGGTGAGCTTTTTGGAAGTCTTTTACTGGCCATCCAAGCAATTCATGAGAGGAAGAAGAGGATTTAGAGACGAATTATTTTTCCCGATTTTTAAAGAGTTGTTGATTATGAACACTATAAAGCCGTGATTACAAGACCCAAGAATAATCAGACGGGCCACGCTTACCCCCTACAGAATACTCTTGCTGTTTTCTGGTTTTCTTTGATGCCCGTCGATTCCACCGACAATTTGTCGGTAAACTGCCCGGAAGTCAAAGGCGCCCAGAAAACCGTAAGAGGGGTCTGGAGGGAGTAAGCGTGGCCCGTCTGATTATTCTCGGGTTGTGTAACCACGGCTTGAGACGAGTGGGTTTTCGTGTACCGTATGGTGTGTTTTGTTACCACAAGGTCCAATTTAGGACAAGCTGTGCCATTCACAAGGATTTTTTAAACAATTCCATTATAAAACGCGTAAATGAAAGAAGGACGTATTGTAAAAATGTCAAAAGTTGAGAAGATCTATGATTTAAAAAAGATTTGGCACAAGAATAAAAATAAATCTCAAATGTTAAATGCAATAAAATATATCAATGACTTCTAAAAAGTCAAGAAGTTTTGAATGAGGTTTCTCGCCCACTAGGTCTTGCAAATTTAAAATAGGCGAGTGAAACGATCTGAAGTAAAATTAGGACATTCAGTAAGAGTTTGTGCTATAGAATGGATCATTCCACAGTTCGTTACAATGAGGGGTCCGTTCACCAAACAACAAATATCTATGTGTATATCTTGTGTGTCCAATACGTAGAAGAATTAACTTTACATCCACGAATCGGTTTGGTAAAACTGACCACATATTTATTTTTGGTCGAATAGCTTGTTTTATGTTTGTTTAGTTATATTAACGTCACTATCAATCTGAGTAGAATTGCACTTGCACTGGTACTCAAGCAAAGATCTAAATTCAGTCAGTTTTTGGTTTAGTTTTAAATGGGGATTTGCGAGATGGCATTTACAAAAAGAAATAATTTAGACGCGGGATCTGTTACTTTACTCATTTCTTTGAGAGCACTTAGTAGGTTAGGGATCATAGAAAATAATTTTCTTATTTCATTAATAGCTGGGAAGATCTCTGCTATATCAGAGAACGGTTAGTAATATCAACGAATCTAAAAACAAGTTTCAATGCTTCATCCTGTAGATGTGAAAGGGCAGATTCTACGCACTCTCTGTCGAATGGGCATCACTCCCTTCCCTTTTCTCCGGATAATTTTCCAGTGACACCTCGACGAGTGAAAACACCCAACATCATGAGCGTGCGTTCGCGTGTCAGGAGCGGCGTGTCAGTGTTGCGTGAGGTTTGAGCGATCGGCGATTCAATTTGCGTAAAAGCGTCCTCAAGAGGGAGAGAAAAAGGGTACGCGGCTCTCGACCAAGGGCGTGGTCAGATCCACCCACGAATCAAAGCTAACAGAAACGCTGGACGGAGAAAGAAGATCGTGAATCCCCTCAAAAGTTCCAACAAATCAAATCTTCGACACGAAACGCACCACTGAAGGAGATGCAATTCTCTAATAATGTGGTCTTTGTGTTATCGCTATTTATTTGGCATAAAAAAAAAGCCATAATTTTGCATCCAGCACAGAGGAAAATCAAGAATTAATTTTCGCAGTTTATAAATAAATAAATAAATATATAGTCACGTACATAGAACTCAAGAAGACACAGGAAGTAGAGTTAAATCAATTTATTAGCTCAACTTTGAACACTGTGACTGAGAGATCCTCAGCTTTTATACAAGTAAAGAAAGTTCCAGAATACGTTTCTGGAGACAGTAAGAAAGTCCAGAGCACTTATCTGGCAAATTAAAGAGAGGTCCAGAATCTTCTGGAACACGAAGTAAAGGGAAAACAAATTTTAAGTCTACTGGGATTCGAACACATGATCTCCTGACTCTGTGTCGAGCGTCACAACCATTTATCTATGCAGACGCGGCAATGTTTCGTTTCAATGCGACAATATATATAGAACGTTCGATCAATTAAGATGACGAATTGATTTATAACTCGTGTTTGCAAAAGTCTGTTATATTAATCAGCGCTGAATGAATATGAAAACAGAAATGATTAAAGCATGTGCTCATTAATTTCATTGTTAATTTTAAAAAAAACGGTTTAATTCACGTAAGCTTTTTTAGAAATCGGCTCAATCTTTTAATTCTCCAAAAATTTTCTGATTTAATTCATCAACTTCTCAAGAGAAATGGACTGATTTCATAAACTTTGAAAAAGGCATCTGAGAATATTTTTTCGTTTTGCGATTCATTGAATGTAATATTTTCCGTTAATTAGCAGCGAAGGAAAATGACTGTTTTAGTACAGGGTAGAGATAAATTATTAAATTACAAAAAATAGCGTTTAATAAAACGATAAGTTCTGTGCTATGCGAAAGTTATATAAAAATAATGCATCAATTCCACTGTTTTATTAGTGAAAAGAAAAAAGGTAAAATGAATGTAGAAGAATCAACGATAACCAAAGATATATGAATACATCTTTCTAAATTATCCTTGATATTTTTTTCCTTTTGAATGCAGGATTTTATTGAAAAGCATCGGAACAACCCAAATCCTGTTCCGAAATTCTCAGTAAGATAACTTATTGATAAAGTTCTCTGACACAATCAAACGTAGACTACTAACTACACGACTAAAAGGAAAAAAAAATTCCATGAAGTTTTTAAGCAGCTTTACCTAATAAAAAAATATATATTGAATGACTTTTGAGTTTTTCTCCCGTCGTCTGTTAATTGTAAGTCCTTTGCTTTCATTTAGAACATACTGTGAAGAGAAATTTTCCCACTTCACTCCCTGACGAGCTCCAGCAAAACTAATGACGAAGAGAAAATACATATTCAGTTATTAGCAAGCATCTGGGAAATAACTCTTAAGCCGAGTTCCAATGACCTGTTCATCCGTCAGATGAGCCACGTGCTCTCCCTTCGCCCCCTCTTATGGTTTTCTGGGTTCCTTTGATGCCTGTCGATTCGAATGACAATTTTGTACGTAAAAAGGGAGGGGGGAAATGGTGGGAAGATTGGTACGTGAAAACTTTGGCATTGAGTAGGGGCTATTGCAATAAATAACATTTCCGAGCCTTTTAATTTTGAAGTTGGAGATGTATTTATTGATGTTTTCTTAATAGCTTCATTGTTGTTGAGGTCCATTCTATTATAAAATTTTTTAGAGAGTTTATGTAAGGTTTCTAAGAATGATGTGCCAGTTCTCATGTACAAGTCGCATTACATATGTTTCTTATAATTCTATTATGCTGTTGTTATATAATTTGTAGATTGCTTTTGGCTGCATATCCCCATACGGGGCATGCGTACATAAGTACAAGACGCAAATAGACTGTAAAAATAAGCATTTTCATATCCCTATGCAATTTGGAGTTTCGAGCTAACAGAGAGTAAAATTTACGGGCTCAAAACTTATATTTGATAAATAAAAAATGTTTTTTCTAAGTCAGTTTCCTGTCTAAGATCACACCTAAATATTTAGTGTCCTGAGAGCACGGTACAAGGTAGCTTTTGATCATCACTTTTGGGTAATCTGGTTGCTGTCGACCCCTGTGAAACATGACTGCTTCGGTTTTTGTGGCGTTGATTTCAATTTTCCGTTGTAGGAACAATTCCTTTAATTTTTTTGTTGTCTGTTTAGAGCGACGTATATGAAGTTGGTATTTTTATTTTTGGCTAGTATCGCTATGTCGTCTGAAAATAAGTACAACATAGTGTTGAATTGCTTGGGTATGTTATTTATGTAACTGAGAACAGTACCAGGCCTATCTTGGAGCCGGCGGTATGTCTGCATTTATTGATTTTGTGTCTGAGTATTCATATTGTACCCTGACTTTAAAAGATCTGCCAGTGAGGTAGGACTCCCTGATGTTATTCAGATAGCCTTGAACCTGATTTTGGATCATTTTGTAAATGAGGCAGTTTATCCACACTCGATCAAATACGTTTTGTATGTCAAAGAAGACAGCTCCTGTTTTTCGTTTGTTTACAAATCCGTCAGTGATGTACTCAACTACTCCGACTAGTTGATGAGTCATGGACAGGCGAGGTCAAAACCCAAACTCAGCTGGACAGGGAATGTTGTTCATTTCTAGGTGTGAGTTTAATCTCTTGAAGATGATATTTTCAGCAATTTTGCTTAACATTGAATGTAGTGAAATTGGTCTATAACTAGCTGGGTGTACGGGGTGCTTTAAAGGCACCTCTCTTAATCACATGGATAATGATGTGGTTCATGGAGCGCCTAGCCCATCAGGTTGGGGCTTGATCTCCAGTAGATGGTAAAATGCTATTAGACCTGACATTCAGTAAGTGGCGGAACCTTCTTCAATGTAATCTGAAGGTGGTGCAGGCAAGCCGAGGTACATGTGGAAAGAACTGCAAAGTCTGGTGTGGTCGGGGATGCGGGTTAAGCGTTGTCCAATCGTAGGAGCAGGATCAGGAAGTGAACTCGTGAACAATCAGAACAAAGCTACTAGTGAGTGGAAAGTAGGTCTCATGATTGATGTTTCTTCGGAGGTTTAGGGATCAGGTAGGGTACTCTTACCGATCAATCGGAAGGCAGCTATTTGCAGATGAGAGGAAAACTTGGAGAGAGTAGTTACGTCTTGAAGGACAGATAGCGATTTGTTGTCAAGAGGATTTAGGAAGGGCAACATTCAGTGGAAATATGCTGTATTATAATTTAAATTAAGATAATTAAAGCAAATGAGAAAAATTAAATAGATGAGGTTATAAAAGAATATTGCTTGTTCTTTTGATTCTAAAGTTAGGGGAATATTTTGGGATGGCTAGGATTGCGTAAGAGTCAAGGTTTTGAAAAAAATTAGAGGCCAGTTTTTTAAGGAATTTTTAAGGGGGGTGGAAATCAAGAGCTTTGTACACGTTGGCTTTTGGCATGTACCAGTGGTGGCAATTACAAAATGCAGTTTCAGTTTATATAATTACAAACAGCAGCGCCCTCTAGCGTTCCAAGTAGTGTGCTGTAACACGACCCCCGATGTTATCGGGGGTCGTGGCTGTAATGGCTCATTTCTCAACAATATGCACAGTTGTTAAAAAAATCAATACTAGATGATTCTAGATAAGTTGCTTTTCTCCTTCTTCCTAGCCCCCATTTCTTATTGAAAGTATTAAAATCCTCACCTTCAGATTCATCCTGTAGCGTAATATTTTTTTTTCTTAATATTTTTTTTCCATATCAATTTCCTTACTTTGTCTAAGAGTATTAAACTATCATTACTAATCAGCTTTCATGGTGAAAAGTGATAGTATTGTTGATCACATGACTAAACCTTCAAAAATATCAGTTGTTGATTTGACACAAAACACTCAACATTATCAGCAGGAGAGAACTCCATAGGGTTCCTAGCTTTAATGTTATCTTCCCACTTTATAACAAATTATTACTTGAAAATACATGATTTTGTTACTAAACAATCCTGTTCCTAATTACGGCGCGATGGAAATACCCCATGGCAATTAAGAACTCTAACATGTTTCTCAAAAGAAAGTCCAAAGAGGAAAATTAGATTTTACACGTAAATGTCATATCTTACAATTAAAAGAAATAACTTTGAAATTATTTTGCAGACAAATAATAATAATACCATATAGAAATAAATAATATCATTTGAGAAAGATTTGTTAAAAATTTTTGAACTCTGTTCCAACTAAAGTAGTAAAAAAAAAAGAGTTCGAAAATATTACTAAGAAAACTGCGACAGTGTTATCCTTCTCTAGAGTGTTTTTCCGATTGGGTAAGTCTTTATTTGTCATCCATGCCTATTTACTACTTGTTTCCAATCATTCCTTCCTGCTCCTCTAAATAAAACAAATAACTAAATACTTCCGTATAAATTACAGTGAAAATTTCTCTCTGCAAAATTAGATTGAGGCTTTCAGTATATATATTTCTGGCATTGTACACGATGTTGTGATATTGCTTAACAATTGATGTCAATCGTACATTTTTCTTTTAACCGATATTGAACCTGAAATACAGGCATTTAGATTGCTTTAAGATAGCACAAATAAACTTTTTATAACAAATAAGGAAAGTGCAAGCAAATGTGCGTCATAAGGAGAAAAGTTCATAATTTATGGAAAGGAAGAGAATAAATTGGATAAAAACGGCAAAAGAAACAAAAAAGAAAGTCTATAACAGATTACAAGGAATGGAAATTTGATTTTAAAGAGATATATAGATTAAAAATAGAATAAATTGATAATTGTTTTTAAATTTAAAATGATTATCTTTTTTTTTTGTTTTTTGCTTTTGTTACGAATTGAAATAAAACTTTCTACTTTGAATCTTGTATTCTTTGGTATTAAGCTATATCAAAGTTTATATCAATAAATTTACTTTTTAGAAAAATGCTGTGAAGTTCAATTTTAAATACAGAGTAAAAATAATTTAATTAATTATATTTTTCGGTTAATTCCTTTTCCTTTATTTTTCGGAATCGAACATATATATAGAAAGAAGTTCAATTTTTACTACGCACCTAAGCACGGACATCCTCATGAATTTACTAATCAGGCAATTAAAAAAATCAACCTTGATTCAATGAGTGCCTTTTTCTGTATGCTCAGAAATAGATTTCATTCGAGAAACTAAATTTTTTAGACATTTCGTTATGTATTTCTTCTTACCAACAAACGTCTCACTTACAGAAATTATGTAGTTCCTTATGAAAAAAGCGTAGTGCTCTTGTTTCGAAAAATCTGTTGTATATGCATATGTTCCCTCAGAAATGTGCCGGGAAAAGATAACATATAATAGCGTGTCAAGAGCAACATTGTTTACATCATTTACAGTCAGTGACACACTAAAATCAATTGAAATAATTATTATTTACCATCCAACCGACCGCCATTCTATTACCCGTTTATAATGAAATGCCGCCTTTTAATCGTGCCCTCTAAAAGCTTACGCACACGTGCCTATCTTAATTAGATGTCCTCAAAAAACACATGAAGGCTAGAGATGAATTCAGCGAGAATCTAATTTGACCATTCCACCTGTTAAGCTGCTGCCTAGATTGCGAAGGTGCTGCAATCATACGTTAGCAATTATCGAAGCATCTGCTTCTTGGTGTTGACAGCATCACTTATTCCGAATTTATTTTCTCATGAGAGGACAGGTGTCACCGAGCAACAGGAAACCCGCAGATTCAGTGGAACTCCTTTTCGTCTCCCCTTTCAACCGAAGGCTTAACCCAGCCACCTCGCGGGGAGAATCTGGTTGGGGATCAAAAGCGTCGGGCGGTTCTGATGATATTCAACAGGGCTCCTTGACTGATGAGGTCTCTTCGACACCTGGGCCACATTTTGATGGACGATCCCCGGGCTTTGGCCCGAGGACCTTGCGCGAAATAATTAATAGAAATAGAATGTCTGATGGGTATCTGACGCTTTTTCTCATTAGCACACCCCGGTACGTGGATCAAGAAGCTGCAGGGTGAGCGGAGGTTAGGTTGTGTTCTGCGCGATTAATTTGAACTGTTTGGGTTGCTTTTTGCCGACCAACTGTTAAAGCATTTCAACGATTTCAAGTAAGGACAGGAAAGAATGTCGTCAGGTTTTTCAATTTTCTATCTTTGAATTTAAAAAATGTAAACATTGGATATTTGAAAAAGATCCATATAGAAATTTATTTCGGATATGAATTTTTATGGTGTTTTTCTGTTTTTCCAATTCCGAGTAAACAAACAGATTCGAACCCGATTTATTTATTTATTTTGCAAGTTTCGTGATTTGTGGTTTGGAGCAACTGCAATGCAAATTTGGCTACTATTTGAACTCGCCTCGTATAAGTAATTTTTAGACGGAATCTGAGAAGTGGTTTAAGCTCTTTGGTCGAGACGGAAAAGAAGTTAGCTGCGTGCGGTTGTTTCACCATTTTAAGATGGTTTCTGCCGGTTCGTGAAAATGTTAGATGGAAAGGATGAATGGTTCGAATCTGCTGACCATTGTCCGGCAATGTCAATTTGAGCTTTGATTTTAATATTTAACGTATTATTTTGATTTCTCCAATAATGAGCTCATTGACTTTATACTTTATAATCAATAAAAGATATCTTAAAGAAACTGCTTTCAACTTTATGCCTTCTGGACATAAAATTTCATTGCCAACCTTGCTAAAAATTTAGGTTAGTTTACGCAGAGGAGTAACAGCAAAAAAATGTTTAAAGAAAGGTTTAAAGCATTTAAAATATAAAAGATATTTCTAAGGAATCGTTGAGAAATTACTCTTAAGGCCTTATCACAAGGCAAAATATCTTCGGCACTTTCCGTCAGCAAACGACAAGGAAAGTGACGTCACTTGTGTGGCATCACTTCAAAGTTTCACATGATTGGTTGAATTTCGTTTGCGGACAATATTTCCGATAACATTTTCGAGCTGGTTCGAAAGAGTTGTCGATTATGAAACTTGCTTGACCGGTTTTTGATGGTAGAAACGGAAAAGTGCTGGCGAAATTTCACCGTGTGATAAGGCCTTTATGAAGTATTTACTAATTGCCTGAAGGATGGCAATGCTTCTTGTAGCATTAGTCCAATCGAGTAATAATTTGATATGAAAATACAATTACACATAGTTCAAATTTTATTGATTTCTATTATTGAATTGGTTATCTAAAACAGATTTCAAAATTTGCATTCAAATGCGTTGAATAACAACGGCTAAAATTTCAGGTAGCTATCAGCATAATTTTTTTTTCCCTCGAAAAGTTCGACATAGTTGAGAAAAGCAGTCAAAACATCACTGTAAGTACTTTTCTAACCGTCAGAATTCACAAACCAAAAACTAACCCTACTCCAAAAATCTTGCATTTTATTTATTGGTATTTTATTTTAATATTTGTTACTTTATTAATATTCTTCATTGCGAAACAGATAATGAACGGTACGAGTTTTACAAAACATTTTAATATCCACATCTTTTTTCTCTTAGATCATTAGTATTTTATTTAAATTCAAACACTCGTTGATTGAACTTCCACCTTTTTTCACCTCTTATGTATTACTATATCCGAGTGTCAACTTACAGCTATGTTTTAGAAAGCCAAATTAACAACTTGAACAATGAAAATTGCTGTTACTTATTTCCCCCAACATTTTTATACTTTTAACAAGCTGGTGTCCGGCGCGTTGCTGCCGCAGAAGAAATAATCTTGGAAATATCGCTTGAAATTTAAAATTACTGCCTTCTTCAATTAGGAATGATAGAAATAATAATATTTATTTTCGTATCAGAAATGAATACATTCATTGAATTTAAATGATGTATAAAGGAGAAGTATAATTAATATTTATTATTATTTTTTAAACTTAAAAATAATTTAAAATATATATAAACTTTGATGTATTTAGTTACCTCAATTTTCCAAATTCAAATCACTAATAAAGTTCCGAGTACTCACTTCATTTCTCACCTTCACAATCCAATCAAGAATGTCTGAATTTGATAATAATTAATCCAATAGTTTCCATTGCCAACACATATATCACTGACCTACAAATATCTGCTTTTTTATTTATAAAAATAACTGCGTAATTCAACATACGGATGGATCTTTCTCCTGTAAGGCATCATAATGATATATCAATAAAATGTTTTTTAATTAATTTTTTTCAAAAGCTTATAATAAAATTTTGTGAAACTGTTCCAAGAAATATTTGATATAGTTCTTTGAAACGCTTATATAAGGATTTGAATGGGAAATTCGAGCACTTATTTCTATGAAAATCTTGAATAGTTTTGAAATTCTTAAAAACATTTCTGAAAGATAAGCATGCAGTATGCATTTCAATTAATAACAGTTTAAATGAATTGATAATACTGAATCAATGTCAAATTGCTGAATTTTTTAAAGATATATTTATAATTATTTCGGTTCAATTTCAACTTCCCCTTTCCTATCATAAGATTTTTAAGGGAATGGGGGAAGAGAGAATATGAAGATTGATGCGTTAACCATCTATATAAATAAAATAAAATGTTTGTCTGTATGTTTCTTATGCGCTGCAGTACTGCTCAATCCGATTGTGATGAAACTTCGACTACTTATTACTTGCACTTACGGAATGGTCATAGGCATAGTAAAATTATGTTATCTATATAAATAAAAATGAATGTTTGTCTGTATGTTTCTTATGCGCTGCCGTGCTGTTCAATCAGATTACGATGAAACTTTGAATACTAATTACTTGCACTTATTTGTTTTTTGTTTCTATTGAAGATGGAAAAACAAAAAAGTATTGCCAACCCTAAAGTTTTGAATAATAAAGTTAAAAAAATAGAATTAATATTATTTACGCTTCTCTTTTATATATCTTTCGATATCAATGAATCTATCAGTCTTATTTTATTCGGAAATAAATATTATATTATTACTTGCACTTTAAATGCTCGAATTGAACCTAAAAAAATCCCTGTTTTTCATATAATCAGTTGTATGCTGGATGCTTACGAATCGGACAGTCAAGAAATCTATTTGTTTCTGCTGAAGACGGAAAAACAAAAAAGAATATATATATATATATAACAAGAAAATCAGTATCATTTTTTCTACCATTCCTAACTAGAAAAGGCAGTTGTTTTAAATTTCAAACGATATTTCAAAAATTATTTCTTCTGCCGCAGCAACGCGCTGGGTACCAGCTAATTTTATGTAAGTACGAAATGAATCCGAACAGCGACGATGATAACCATTTTCTGTTTGGAAAAGTTCGAATGAAATAAAGTTCAATCGAATTTTTTTATTGATCCAAGCAGGATATCTATCTATTCGGGTCAACTGCGACCGTATCCTCCGATTGATACTCGAGAGAGCAGCTTGCTTGTCTGCTGCTGGACGCCTCCAACCTCTGTTTGCCTTGATGGCAACCCCTCTCAGCATCCCCCCAAGGTGCCCGGGCAAGGTGTGAATGCCGGGGAGAGCTTGTTAAAAAGAGTGATGAGGGAGAGAGCTCGGGTCAGAGGGCAACTATTCGTCAGGATGAGGCGGCGGCCCGCTTTGATGTCTATTTGCCCGGCGCGGGTCACACCCAGACAATTACACCTCGCTAATGAAGTGAAACCGCGTGTGTGTTTTGGGCAACAGATATCAAAAACCGACCTTCTCCTCACGGAGCAGAAAGAAGTCTTACCTGCCACGTGCGCCTGAATCGGAAATTTGGCTTCGGAAGGCTCCATCTTTCAGTGAAAGAGTTCGAGAAGGCAATACATGGGGAAAAATTTAGTTTGTTGTTTTCCAATGGCACTTGGCATTGGAAAAGCAAAGCGATTTTAAGCTTAAATTAGCGTTCCTTGTTTTCCAGTAGCTCCAGCCAGGGCCAAGAGTACGACTTAGCTTTTTTATGCTTCACAGCTCCTTTTTACCTCAGGGGGGGGGGCACATTCACACCACTCACAGATAGAACACAAAAGAACATGACCGAACCGGGACGGCAAGAGCATGGGGAAGACACGCAACCCTTAAGCCAGGACGCCGGCTTAGTTTAGTTATATTGCCGCATTGAAACGAAACATTGCCGAGTCTGCATAGCTGAATGGTTATGACGCTGCACTGGGAGTCAGAAGATCATGTGTTCGAATCACAGTAAACTTAAAATTTGTCTAAGTGTTTTTCCTTTATTTCGTGTTCCAGGAGATTCTGGACCTTTCTTTCATTCACCAGATAAGTGCTCCGGACTTCTCTTACTGTCTCCAGAAAGGTACTCTGGGACTTTCCCTACTTGCACAAAAGCCGAAGATCTCTCAGTCACAGTGTTCAGAGTTGAGCTAATAAATAGATTTAACTCTACTTCCTCTGTCTTCTTGAGTTCTGTCTACGTGACATTTTTTCCAAAACTTCCAAACAATTCACATCCAAAGTTGGCATACATTCATATATATCTTTATTCATGCAAATATCTGGAGGTTTTGTTTAGTTTAGTTATATTAACGTCCCGTTTTGAAGCAACAGCAGGGCTATTTTGGGACGACTTCGTCATTTTCCACCGATGGTTAGATGACGTGAATGACACCTCAGCTGGCACCCCCTCTCCGAATTTCCACTCCTCACCAGCGGGAGGACGTTTGTCCTAACAGATTTAACGTGCACCAGACACACTTACAAGGCGGTTCTTCAGTAGAATCGGGTCTCAGATCTGCAACCCTCCGGTTCCGAATCCGAGACCTTATCTCCAGGCCATCACGGCCTGGGGATGAAGAAAGAATGATGTTCGTAGAAGATCGTAACTTTTAAAAATATATATACATATATTTAAAAAAAGTTTTGAGTATAATAATTTTTAAAAAGATACAAATAAACAAAAATTCCAAGTAAGCAAACTAAATATTTCCTTTACAAAATCCTTTCATTGACCAATGAAAGTTAAAGTAAATACACACTGGCTCGCTCTGTTTAACACTAGTCATAGGCTTCAGCATTCAAACATCTCGAAAGGGTGATGTTTTTTCATTCAAAGATACTATTTAAAAAAGCATGATCTTTATAAAAACCACATTTACTGAAGAATTCCTTTATTTCTATTCGTAACATTCATTTTTGATTGGAATCGAAAATCCGTTAAGAGACATTGACAGTAAAAATGTAATATTCTCAGATGGGATTTCTTTTGATGAAATGACCCTTTGAAGCTGTTGAGTGCGAAGATTTACATTTCACCGGTCGAAGTCAAATCGTGAGAAGATTGTCGAATTAAAGGCCGGGCATTATTAAAAACCAGCTGGTACCCGGTGCGTTGCTGCCACCGGAAAAAATAATATGAAGGGCAATCAATCAATCATTTTGCATTGTTTTATCGAAATAGGATGAAGGGCATGGCAGCATATCAAATACGGACAAGCAAGTATTCATTTTTATGTATTAGATTTGTGTATTCTTTCAGCATTGTAAAACATGGCATAATTTCAAAATGGCAATGAAAGAAATTATTTATTGTATCTCGTGACACGTTTAGAATTCGTTCGGAATTCTCAAGTTTAATGCAAGAAAATGTGATTAAAATAGTTTCTTTTAAAATGGATTCAACATAGAAAACATACTTACACCATAAAATCGTCAGTACAGTTGAAAAGATAATTTTTTAAAATTAAAATGGTGCGAAATTATTTATACAACAATATCTTTGGTAATTACTGCGAAAAACGGTAACGATTAAAATTTAAAACTCCCAGGGTTGATCTCCTCAACACTGTATCGCATAATCTACAATAAAGTTGTTACCCTTGATAATGACTTGCATGACATTTGTTTATTATAGTTACCAAATATGAACCTTTCACTTGAATTTAGCATTTCTACAGAATCTATTGTCTCCTCGGCGAGTTATTTGGAGATGGATCCTCGGAAAATAGATAAGGGTTGAAATTTATTATTATTATTTTAAATTTAAATAATTGCACACCCTATAACCATCCCGTCGGTGTAAACAATAAGCTGACCAAATATATGAAACAGAGAAGGTATTTTTTCCATCTGCAGATACTAAATACCCGATTTTACAGGGAAAAAATCATTTACTTTCTTTTTTTTTTTTCTTTCGTTTTTTTTTTTTTTTTTTTTTTTTTTGTTTTTTTTTTTTCGTAAATAAAATATAACCGAATGTTTAAAAAATTATTTAGAAAAAATATAGACTGAAGAAACAAACTGGTGTTTTTTTAAGCACTGCTAGCATCTATCTACAAACTTTTCGATGTGGAGAATAAAGGATTTGATTTTTTTTTCTTTTTGATTGCAAAAATCTGCCAATGAGGAAAAAGAATCGGAAAGAAGGAGTCAAATTATACACAGTTCCTCTTCTCTATTTTTATGAATATTTTGAAAGTAAGTGCCTTAATGGAATTGAATTCTTGTTTTACACAAAATATACGCACTCAGACAAATAGTTGAAAGACGAAAAATTCGAAACGCATAGTTTCATTGAAATCTTAATTTAACACATTAAAGGCGGGAGATCTTGACGAAAGTATGTTAGGTAACGCGGATCAAATCGTAGTACTACGACTCCCGCCTTTAATGGGTTAATTAGAAACATTCGGTTTGCAAAACATGAGACAGTAAGTTTGCAAAACATGAGACAGTAAGTTAGCAAAGCATGAGACAGTAAGTTTGCAAAGCATGAGACAGTAAGTTTGCAAAACATGAGACAGTAAGTTTGCAAAACAAGAGACAGTAAAAGGCATTTTTTTTTCCATCGGCAGATACGATATTGCTGATTTCACAGTCAAAAAAATCTTTTTTTTTTCGTAAATAAAATATAACTGAATGTTATAACAAACTCGTGTTTTTTAAGCACTGCTGGTATCTATTTACAAACGTTTTCGATGTGGAGAATACATCATTTGATTTTTTTGAAAACATGAGAGAGTAACAACATGAACCTCTTCCATATTTTACTATTAAATACATCAAATAAGCAGTTACTTCTTCATTAACTAGAAACTGTCTGAAATTTTTGAATAAACTGTTTCGTGTCTTATTTAGCAGGAAGTTTATTCAGTTATCTGAACATCGATACTTTATTTTGCTGATTTTTATTGTATCAAAAGAGAGAGAGACAGAGGTTAAGGAAACAAAAATATAAAATTTTGATACATAAGTTGGCAACTGTTACTCTACAGTTCGCTACTTTGTAAAATAATAATCTAAAATCATGTCTGTCCTTCTGTCTCTCGTTTCACTTGCAAGGTCCTCAGTGAAATGGAACATCTTCATCATCATCAAAAATTTCATTTTTCAGATTTATTTTTTTCTGTGGCAAAGAAAATGGAGGAGGGGGGGGAGGGGTTGCAGGAAGAATAAAAAGCCTCTAAATGTTTTCCCTCGTTTAATCCTTGTTTATGTCTTGTTAGCGGTAACCGCAGCAACCTGTTGCGTGTTCCAACCTCGGACGCAGTTCATTAGCAGAGTTACAACCTGTCGCGAGTTCCGGATTTTCTCCAGCTAATAGGGCGAGCGATTTCCTTACCGCCGGTATTTTACGACGCCCCGGCTGATTTACGGCGCCCCGAGAAGGGCGGGGAGGCACGAAAGTTGTTAAAATCGAGGAGTAAATAATCCTCCGAGGTTCGATTATTTATTTTTTGCATCTCCGAGTGAACAATATATCGTCAGCTAATCCAATGTTTGCAGTACTGCTAAAACCTTAATACCAACCAAGTAGAATGAACGTTAAGTCACTCCTAGGAGGATTTATACGGGCAGAGCATGCGATCGAAATGAAAAGCGGCAGGTTTAAAACTTCAGCTTCTTTATATAAATATATAAAAGAATAAATTTTAATCACTTTTGTATGCACTAGGTATGATGGCTTGAAATTTTTGAAGTGTCCGTTTCTGAAATTCCATTTAATTCAGTCACAGCGTGGCGGCTCTCCACTGTGGAACAATTTTTGTTCCTTTATTTATTTATTTATTACTAGCCGCCATTGGCGTCCAGCTGGTTCGCCAGGAGTTCTAAAATTTTCAATTAAATACTTATGTGCCTTGCTCTCTTTATAAGATGTTACCAAAATATTAAATATGTTTTTTTAAAGAAAGCAAAAAAGAGAAAAAGGAATAAATGATTTAGATGTTGCAAACGATTATAGAAACCTTTTCTTTCCCTTTATTTTTTAAAAAAATATCTCATTTTATATTTCTTTTATTTTATCCAGTCACGTGCTAAAAGTTGCGTTTCTTTAGATTTATTTTGCAACGATAGTTTTTTTTTTAATTTGAACTTCCGTCATTGTTTTGTTTTATTTTATCCAGTCACGTGCTAAAAAAACATAGTTAAAATATTGTGGTAAATTAATTCCACGAGAGGGCGCTCAGCACTTCTTCCGGTGTTAATCAGCAGTCAGAGAAGAGAGGGCAGAGAGAGTTCCCGACACCAAGGAATACGGACCGTCCAAGACCGAGAAGGGTCGCGACCGGAAACCGTTGAGACATGATCCTCTACAAAGGGCCGAAACTGGTATTTTTGTGTTAAAGAATTCATCGGCAAATGCTCAAGGTGTCACGCGTAGGTGGAAAAGAGCAACTCCTGTTATCTACTGTTCATCTCCATGACATTGAAATTAATTCTTCATCAGTGAAACTTCATTGTAAAAATCATCTAATTTTAATCCTTCAATAAACCAATAGTAATCTAAACCAGTGGACTGATGAATTAAAACCCATCACACCCACAATATTTCTTTAAAAATTCGTTAAAAATAGAAGCTTAAGTTATACATTAAAACTCTGATACCATTAGAAAGCTAATTTTTTTAAAATCTTTAAATTGATGTAAAAATTAGGTTTGTGCGATAATGTTTTTGGAAGTTATAGAGTAAAAACGTCGAAATTTCGCTTGAATTTTGATTATTTCAAATTCTAATTAAAAATTCGAAAAAAGGGCTCAGAGGTGCACATTCCCGACTTCCAAGGTATACATGTACCAAATTTGGTAGCTGTAGGTCCAACAGCCTGACCTGTAGAGCGCCAACACTCATACACACACACACACACAATGAGTTTTATTATAAGTAAAGATTATTTATTATTATAAAATCATATTTTTAAAAGTGGTGGCAACACCCACTTTTGTTTCTTTTAAAGTTTTGATTATTTCATGTGTATTTAATATGTTAAGTAGTATTTATTTTTTTGTAATTAATTTTTCTTAAATCAGAGCTCAGAGAAGTAGCATTCTTTAAGAAGCAATAAGAGCTATTTCTTCTGAAAGAATGTGTCATCTCCTGGTTATTCTTTTTTAAACAATTTTGCGAAAGCGAATTCTGAATTCCAAAGAATAAAAAGAAGTTGTGTTCTGGCTAAGAAGGTCTATGATTAATTTTAATCAAACCTTTTCTCGATATCATGGAGTTGGCCAGTTCCGATATGAGATGGAGTCTAAATTAATTACGTTAATGTCTAGAGCAAATTAGCCATCACCACAATGGTGCATCTTGCTGGAGGTTGGTTGGTTGATTTGGGTTTTTTGGCTCAAGGGCCATTCTTGGCCATAGCGCGCCATTCTTATGATAAAAGGTAGAACACTGTTAATGCTTAAAGCTTCAGATAAAACTATACTTTCATGTAAAAATTAATGTAACAAAGCTAAAACAGACGAAAACAAAAAAAAAAGTTACATCTTTGAATTAAAAAATAAACAAGATGGAAATGGTTTAGGTTAAATGTATGATGAAAGGTGTATAGCAGTTAAAAATTTAAAGATGCTAGGATAATAATTCTTTCCCAGCAATTTTGGAAGAGTTACATTTGATGAGTGAAAAAATGGTGGCAATGGGAGTCAAATGCTGAGCATTCAATCAAAATATGACTTACTGTCGATTCGATGTGGCATGAAGAACACATAGGTGCCAGATCGAATTGACATCTTGCTGGAGGAAAGTCATACTACTGGCCTCCAACCCACCCGAAGACACACGTATTAACCAGGTAAAACTGAATGACCAGAAACACTAGCGGGAACTGTGATTGAGTCCTAATGCCCATCACCGATCACGGTACAACCCTCCCCGCAGGAAGTACGTCCCGTCATCGATGGGAGGAGCCAGATCCCCCACCTTTTGTATACCCACTGGATTGGCGAGATCCAACCATCATGTCAAATAGCCCTAGAGTTGCTGGAGCTTTCTCTTCTTGTACAAATCTGAAGATTTCTCAGTCACAGAGTTCAGAGTTGGGCTAATAAATGGATTTAACTCTACTTCATGTGTCTTCTTGAGTTCTATCTACGTGGCAATATTTTAAAAGTATATTTGTCTGATTTTTGGTTTCATTTATCTATGTTTATCTACGTTTTTCATTTATCTATGTTAATCTATGACGTGTTCAAGTATTCTTACATTTTTCTACTTCGACGAAACTCATTTTTCTTCTTTTCAGGAAAACTCAAAATTGCTCAACTGTCATTTTTACAGATTTGTTGAAAACTGGCCGAGTTTGGCAACGACATAAGAGTGTCGAGATGGTGTCTAGAAAGACCGATATTTGAATTGAATGAATTGAGAAGCTTGTAGAAAAGGGAATAGACCCTGAATCCAATGGAAGCATTAGCATGAAACGCGGTTAGATTTTCCTATGGAAAGAAATAATTTTTGTAACTCTGAATTCATCTATTCTTGTTTTTACACAAAAAACAACGGAAAAAGTATTAAGGTATCCGACTACGTTCGAAGAAAACATTTTGAAAAATTGGATTTAAAAAAAATTTTGGTTTTTAGATGTATTGTCATTTGTAATAAAAAATACTATAAATACAGCAAAATTATTCGAAAATATAATACAGTTTGAGAAATAGGAAAATGTGTAGCAAACTTTAATAAAATTGAACCAAAACGGTAAACATTCTACATAAAATTGTATTGCAGCAATAATATTTTTCTTTGTACACAAGTTATAGAATATAATGATGAATGAAATGAACCAAAATCTAAGAAAAATGTAGAGGTGAAAAGAATTTATGGGGATATATAAGTATTTATGCATTTTTTCCATAAATTTACAATTTAATTTTTCTAAAAACACCTATAAATGAAAAAACCATTTCGCTGACAATTAAACTTTTGGTTCATTTCATTGCCCATAAAATGCACGCTGAAATGTTTATGCCATCTCTTAGTTTTTGAGATATATTAACGGTGAAGAATGTTTGTGAAAATTAAAGTTTTGAGAAGACTGAAAGATGAATTTTAGTTGTAAAATATTTGACCCTGGATAACAGGTCGGGTCTTTCTTTTCCTAGGAAATATAAACTGTTTTGGTAAGAGGAAAGTCTGAACTACAAGAAATAATAATTTTAAAAATTCGCTATTAAGTGCGATAACCGGTGTTTTTAACGTAGCCTGACGTCTTAAGTAAGTCTTGCTTTTGTTCTCCCTCCCCCCTCAGAACCAGACAATTAATCCAATGTTTACTTTCTGTTCCCCTTATCCCCTCTTTCACTACCCCTTTTGTTCTCCATACCACATTCAGACGAGCAACTTGGGCATAGTTTGTTAAAATCTTGTTCCAGGAGAAATATTTTTTTAAAAATGGGATATGGTATTCAAAACGAATTGTTGGGAAAAATTAATTTTTAAAGTATTTTGCATGCTGAGCTCAAAACTGATAGAGAAGAATTGTTTTTTCAAAGCAAAAAGATAAGCTTTTTTGTCGAAAAAAAAAGTAAAGAAGATTCAAATCGTTTTCTCGAATCATTGACTAGATTTGTTTTGTATTTTACAAATTGTTTTTAATTATTCTTGATTATAGCAACAACGTGTGCAAAAGAAAAAATTATCATTATAGTCGCATCACACATGCGTATAAACATAGTAACTAAAACAAGTAAAGTATTGTTGTAAAATATACTTTAAATATTTTTAACCCTTTTTAAATTTGAGGAGAAATTACTCTGAAATAAAATTTATTTCAATGATTTTTTTAATTTTAGAAAAGTGTAAAAACAGATTTTTGTACAATACATGCCTTTGAGATTATAGAAGGAGAAAAAATTAAAATTTAGTTTAATCTTAATTTAACAAGAAAATGTAATAAAAATTTTGAAAATTGTTCTTACCTAAAAAATAATTATGTGCCAAATTCGATTCTCAAGATCAAGCAGTTCCCCCTACACTGCAGATTGATGAGATTATTTACTTATTTATTTTCGCATCATACAAATCGCACTTTACGGATAATAGCTCGGCAGGCCGAATTTTTCCGATTCTCTGTCAGTTTTACAAGCAGTCATCTCAAACTATAATAAGAAAATAGAGACGATCAAATAAAAGATAAAAAAAATTAACAAGTCGATAGAGTTGAATTGGATTAAGGTCCATATTGAGATATATGGTAGTGAAAAGGCGGATCACTATGCGAAGTTGGTGTCGCAAAAAGAAAGTGTTGATATTATTGTCCTCAAATCAAGTGGCGTCTTAAAATGGGAATTGGAGAGAAGAAATAAAATGACAATGGTTTGACAGATGGTATGTGTCCAAAACAAGGAAGAGTCACTTCCAACTTTATTCCTAATCTGGAAATAAAAATACCATCCACTTATTTTCCAAATAATATCTGGACATTTAAAATTTCCTGCATATTTCCAAAAATTTGAAAGAACTCAAGAAAATAAATGCATTTGTGGAGAAATGGGCACGGTTTACCCCAATTTAATGGAATGTATGAAGATCTCGGAGTTAAGGAAAATCCTGTAAATAATGCTTAAGTACAGTATTGATGGTACCAGGTTATCTCAAAGCCCTGAAGGCTATGATGTCAAAGATGGACGGTTTCATTCCAACTGTTTGAGAGGGTGCAGTTGGGGAGAGAGACCGCTATTTACTACCTAGAAAGGAATGTTAGTTTGACGGACCGGTCAATGTAAGGTTGGGCAATACTTATTCAGAAGTCGACCACAACAAATCCTGTCGATACTGCTACGTTCAGTGGTGGCGGGTGGTCGGCTGTATACAAGAAGAAGTAGCTGGACAGGCTTCTAAATCGGCCCAGATTCTTTCTCTCCACATTATTTATCAAATATTAAGAACAACAATACTTTAACTCGGTTATGTGTGTAGTAACACATAACTTCTGATAACATCATAGTTTTTATCTGATCACCATGAAATTAAATAGACGGACAGCGTCTAAATCATTGTCATATTACTATGTTTTACTTTCTCATGTGCGAACTGTTCGAGAAAGTATCGTAATCGTCAAAAAATTCGAACTGGATATTTTGACGCATCTACATTGTTTAGGCCACCTTGAGTTCGAAAAGATCACTTTTGGGAAATGTCTGTCGCTGAGAAAGATAAGTAAAAAAACGCTTTGAGATTGAAAGATGAAACTTGATGTACGATCTTTACATCAAATTTTTAGACTTCTAAAAATTACTGAACAAAATCTGTACCAACGTCCTGGCATGGGGGTAGCGTGTCTTCCCCGTGATCTGGGCGTCTCGGGTTCGGGAATGGTCGTTCTTCCTCTATTCTATCTGTGAGACGTGTGAATGTGTCCCCCTGTAAAAAAGGGGGTGTGCAAGCTAATGAGTGATGCCTGATTGGCAAAGTCGTACTCTTGGCCCTAGTTGGAACTACTAAGGAGCAAGAGATGCACCCCATCGGCTTAAATCGCTATCTTTGTTATAGCGGGCTTGTCCAATAGCAAGTACCATAGGAAACAACACACAACACAGTTCGGAGAAAATCTCTCTATCCGGTTCTTCGAATATAAATTGACATGATAATTACATAACGAAAAAAGCTAAATGGATATAAATTCTGCATATACGTTTGGCATCTATAGTGCATATATTATTAAATTTATCTTTTTATAGTAAATTCCACTAGTCGAATTTTCTCTGATTGGATTGATGGTCTCTGAGCAATCGCCTGGATGCGCTTTTTAATTGACAACTGATCTTAAAATTTTCGGATTCTATCCAAAATAAACAATTCGTCGGTTTTGTCGCGAGAACCGTATATCAATTTTTATCAATTTGCCCTGCTCTGATTTTATGTTTTCAGAAAAACTAGCAGATTATCTACATTTTGGCAAATGATGCCTTTTGGCTAGAACTTGCAATTGATTTTTCAGAAGAAGCCACTTACTCATTTGTTCCCATTTAGTTCATTACGTTTTTAAATCATTGTGTTTCTAGATGCTGACTGATAGATAAAAGTTTGAAAGCTGAATTTTCGCACTAAAAATCTGATGATTTATATAAATCAAGAAACGTTTTGACAAGTATAATAATTTCTCTATGTGATAAAAAGTCCAAAGACATAAAAACAATATTTAGAAAATGAATGATAAATAAATTATACGAAAAAACTTTTTAAATCCAGTTTCTGCCTTGTCATCAATTCTATATACATCTGGTTCTAGATCGAACAGATTATTTGTTTAGACCAATTGTTCTACAAAACATTGATTTTGCCCACGAAATATTACAATTATGAATATTCAGGTAATTTGATATCAGCAGAACGAAATCGTTCATCATTTGTAGTTTTGAGGTCGGTCTGAGTTCGCTTAATGGTAACAAATGCACGTTTTGGCCAAAATCGATTTTCTCGTCGAACATACACATTCCCCCTTTCCCCTCGCTAATACAGCTCACATTTCCATTCCAAATCACACTCTCGTGCGATCGAAATGATCGTTTGTTTCACGCTCGAAAACGTTCTAATGATCATTATTAATGACATCACTCTACAATGGAATAACCTTAGTGGCACTTTTTTTTTCCCTCTGTGTTAACCGCATGCATATCTTCATCTAATACAAACAGTTTATTTCATACGTACCATCGTTTCTTCCCCAAAACGATTCCTAGATCTACCCTCCCCTCTTTTTTTTTTTTTTTTTTTTTTATTTATCATAAGGTGGAGAAAACTGCCACCCTAAGCGTCAGAATCTTCACCCAGGCAGGTGGTTCCAATGGCCCCGAGTGTTCCGCAGATGCGCCATTTTCGCGACTTGCAAAGGAAGCGCCGTATCAAACACCACTTTCCCGAAAGAGCTATTGCCAGATGCGGAGGCAGTAATTGAGGACTCAGCAGCTACTTTGGCTGTGACTAATGATCGATTTCAAAGCCGATTGCGAGCCGCGAGGTAAAACAATGAAATATAGAGTCTGGAAGCGGCGGCCTCTTCTGAAGTGCAGGCATTTCGAATTCAAACTACACTCCACTAATTTTTCAGGCAGCGGAGTGATTAGGAAGGCAAAGATTAACTTCTTCCAGAGTTGACATAAACTCTAATTGAGCATGCTGAGTGTCATGTCCTAATGATAGAGTCACACGTTCGGGCTCTCTAACAAACAGTCTGAATTTACTTTTGTAATTATGAAAAGAAAAAATAATGGCTTGATGTGATATGCCTTATTACAAGTGTAAGAAAAGAAAGGGAATTAAATAAAAAGGAAACCGAATGAATCGATAGCAGAGAATCAACTGTTTATCGAAAAGTATTAACTTGGCGGAACGAAAAGAAAAAAAAAAGGAATGAATAATGGGGAATATTTTGGATATAAAATAAAACTCCGTTTCGACAATTCAATATTTTAATAAGAGAGTTTGAATTTGACTGCACTTTGACTGAAAAAAAAAGAAATATATAGTTTATTGAATGACCACTTTCTAAAGTAATTTCTGGAACATCTGTTTTTTTAATTATTTCTATCAAATTTAAAGTCAGAAACTTTTTCTATAATTAAATGAATTTTGAGTCTTCCTAAATTCAGAAGTCCAGTTTCTTAATACCTTAGATTTAATTGTTAGATTGCTATTAAATCACTTGTTACAATTTTCAAAGAAGTTTAAATCTCGGTATATTTTATCTATTCAAATTAATGATTCTTTTATAATAATTAATGAAACTGTCATATTAAATTTACTATGAAATTCTCTTTGAATGAATTAGGAGGATTATTGCTTAAAAACTGATAGAATAAAAATAGAAATCATCCATCCAAAATTAAAATCACAGTTTTAAAAACCAGCAGATTGAAAATTCAGAAGTACTCCGTGTCAGTGTAGGTTCGAGTCTTAAGGCCTGCATCTTCTAAAAATATTGAGTAATTATTATTGCTAATTTTTTTCTCAAGAAAAACAGAATAATCAAAGTGTTATCCAGTCGATTTCTTCGAACATTTCACATAAGAAAACGATTGCACGATTTTAATCATTAGACATTTTAAATTTCGTATCAATAAAAATTTTTCATAAGGATTCAAAAGCTCCTTTTTTTGGTTGGTATTTTTAATTTGTCAATTCGACATTTAAGGTATCCGACTACGTTCAAAGGGAAATTTCGGAAAAACTTGGTTTTTTAAAAAACTATTTAAAACTACAGTTTTTAGATGTATTGTCAATCATAATACAAAATACTATAAATACAAAAAAAAATTTTGGAAATATAATATCTTTTGAGATATAGGAGAATTTGTTGTAAATTTTAATGAAATTTAATCAAAACTGTCAACACTCTACACAAAATCGTAATGGAGCAATCCTATTTTTCTTTATATACAAGTTATGGTATGTAATGAAGAATGAAATAAACCGAAAGAAAAGAAAAATCTTGAGATGTAAAGAAGTCACGAAGAAAAATATACGTATATGTGCATTTTTTCCATAAATGTACAACTTAATTTTTTTAAACACCTATTAGTAACAAAGTATTCCACAACAATCAAACTTTTGGTTCATTTCATTGCCCACATCATTTAAAACACACGCTGACATTTTTATGTGTATGCCTCTATTAGTTTTGAGCGGTGGAGAAGACAAATTTTCGTTGATAAAATTTGTTACCCTGGCTAGGCCTGCCTTTTCCTAGAAAAAATAAACTGTTTCAGAAAGAGTAAAGTCTGAACTACAAGAAATAACAATAAAAAGGTTTCACCAATGAGATCGATAACAGGTGTTTTTAATGTAGTCGGATACCTTAATTGATTTGCTTGTTTTTGATTCCGAAACTTTACCGAATTCTTTAAGGAACTACAGAATAAATGGAAAAAAATACTGCCTATTGGCATTTCTTAGTACATAAAAAGTAGCATAAGTGTGATTTTATCAGCAGCTTATATGATTTAAATGTAAATAGTTATCAGCACATATGATTTCCTTCCACCCTTCAATAACTTGTCAAGTAAAAATGACCTCCTCTATGTGACCTTTTACTTTCTAGTGGTTAGCTTTAGTAGCTTTATAAAATGATACGCATATCATTAAGGTATCCAACTTCGTTGAAAACACTAGTTATCAACAACATTGGTGATTTTTGTTGTTGTTATTATTTGTAGTTCAGACTTTCCTCTTTCCAAAGCAGTTTCTCTTTTCTAGGAAAAGGAAGGCCCGAGCTTTTACCCAGGTGAATTTTAAGTAAAATATATTTTTCAGCTAAAATTTGTCTTTGACTTTAATTTTAATTTTCAAAAAAACTATCCAGCATTAACATTATATCTCAAAAACTAACAGAGGTATTTGCATAAAAAGTTCAGAGCGTGTTTTAAATAAGATGGGCATTGAAATGAATCAAAAGTTTTATTATTGGTGAAATAATTTTTAATTTATAGGTGTTTTTAGAAAAATTAAGTTGTAAATTTATGGAAAAAAAGGCATATATATGTATATTTTTACCGATAACTTGTTAGGATCTCAAAAAGTTTCTTACATATTGGTTCATTTCATTCACAGTTATAGTCTATAACGTGTGCAAAGAAAAATAGGATTTCAGTATTACCATTTTGTGTAAAGTGTTTACCATTTTTGCTAAATTTCATTAAAATTTGCTACAAATTTTCCTATTTATCAAAATATATTATAATTTCAAATAATTTTTTTATATTTATTGTGTTTATTATTGACAATACATCTAAAAATCATAAACAGGTTTTAAAAATCCAGTTTTTCAAAAAATTTCCTTCGAATATAGTCGGATACCTTAATACAGGGTGTTTAAAAAAACCGTTGACAAAATGACATGGTAGATCCGTCATACAACAAGGATCGAAAATCGCATAGGAACAGATGATCGCAAACTACAATCATGATAGGGCCCTGCGCAACAAACACGAGCTGAGCCAATGTTCCGTTAACGAATGGGCTGGCACTGAAGGAAACTGTTTGTTTGGTCTGTACATTATCGCAGAAAGACTTAACGGTTCCATTTTTCTAACATTTTTCCAGAAATGCTGAATGATATTCCGATATTCGTCGGCGCATTCGATTCCAACCTGACTGAACTCCAGCACATATTAGCACAGACGTCAGAACACGTCTGCAGACTACTTTTCCTCGAGGACCAGTCGCATGGCCTCCCTGATCACCAGACTTGTCTCCCTTGGATTTTTTATTATATGGATTCTTAAAAGGACTTGTGTGTGAAACACTGGAAGACGTGATAGGACGAATTGTTGTGGCAAAAGAATGCGCTCAAGATAGAACTGACATCTGTGTCTAGAGTGTTTTTGTTCTTAATTCGGAAGAGGAGGCTTTACTTTAGATTGCGCTTGTGCGCCAGAAAATCTAGAGAAACTTAAATCACAGCCGCCAGATATGGAAAGATGCGCGACATTTTTTATCACATGCATGTGCATGTTCTTTTAACTTGTATAAAAGAAATAAGAGAATTTAATGAACCTGCAGATTTCAGCTGGCGTTAATCATGCTGAAACCACTATCATGTCAAATCATGTGAATCTTCTCAGTAATTCTGAACATCGATTTTTAAAGATTTAAATTTTGAAAAGGAATGAAAACCTTTGATACACCATGTACATTGAGGAAATTTTTTTAAAAAAAGAGGTTACTGTTTGTGTAATCAAGGCAGAATTAAAGAACTTATCAACTAAACGAATGCGTATTTTAAAATTGTTCACTATTCAATAAATTCGTGCTTAACTATTATATTTGTAACATTCCCTGTTTCGCCACACAATGAATTTAATATAAAATGAGACACAGTTGTTTTCTAAAAATAATATACATCGATGAACTTTTCAGGCTAGTTCAGAAAAAAAGCAGTTGGCAATAGAATAACAACTGAAAACAAAATATCCTTTTTTTTTAATCTTACAAATTGTTTCTCGATTATATCTACTACATTCATTTCTTACAGCCATTGTACACTTTGAAAAATAAATTAAAATATTACGCAATTTAAAAATGTTTCCATGGCAACCTAGTAAGAGTAGTTTTTTAAAAATTAATGAATGTTTCGTTTTTATATATTTACTAGCTGGTATCCGAAGCGTTGCTGCCGCAGAAGAAATAATCGTGGAAATATCTTTCGGAATTCGAAATAGTTATCTTTTGTCTTTAAGAATGATAGGAAAAAAAAATATTTATTTTCATATCGGAAATGAATACATTCATTAAAATTGAAGGATATATAAAGGAGATTCATAAATAGTATTTATTCTATTTTTTATTATGCTATTCTACAAACAAATATTCATTTTTGTGTGAAAGATTTGTGTATTCTTTTAGAATTGTAATGCTTGATGCTCTTTAAGAATGGTAATGAAAGAAATTATTTACTGCATCATGATTCGTTTAATACTCTTTCGAATTCTCAAGTTTAATATTTAAAAAATGTAATTAAAATATCTTCTTTCAAAACTAATTAAACATAGAAAATATATGTATGCCATAAAATCTTTAATGTATTTGAAAAGAGAAAAGAAAAGAGGTTTTTGAAAACTAAGATGGTACACAAATATTTGTACTGTAATATTTTCAGAAGTTACAGCAAAAAACAGCTAAAGTTTTAATAAATGTTTAGTTAGAATTTCAAATCTATAGGATTGGTTCCACCCAAAAAAATTCTCGCGCACTCTCTAATAAAACTATTACCTCAGAAAATGACTTACATTACGTTTAGGTACAATAGCTACGAAATATTCACGCCTAGCATGAATGTAGCATCTTTACTGAATCTGTTGTGTCTCTTTGGCGAGTTATTCGGGGATTAGTCCATGGTTAATAGATGTGGTAAATAGATCAGAAAATATTTGTTATATATTACATAATTTTACTATGCCTATAACCAACCCGTAAGTGCAAGTAACGAGTAGTTCAAGTTTTATCAGAATAGGATGAGCAGTCAGACAGTGCATAAGAGACAGGCAGACGAACATTCATTTATATAGATTTTTTTTGAACGAATTATTTCATAAAAGTCGAATTTCATCTTCTTGCATCATCCCTGTTTTGATGCAACCAAAATGTAAATCACTCCGAATGAAAAAGGACTTTGGAGCGGGAAGGATTGAAAAAAATGAGCGTCTCATATGAAAGAGGCGTCCTTTCTTTTGATTAATGATCTTTCGTGTTTTAGTAGCAGGATGAATAAATAATTAGGGCAAGTCACAGGCTGAAAAACTACTCGGATTAGAAGAAATGACTTCTTCTATTACATCCTAATGCTTATAGCGATTTAGTTTTCTGTGTTGCTAACAGCTAAAACGCCTTAGTAGCTGTGAATTATATTCTCTCTCACTCTCTTTTCCCAAAAGGGACTCCATTTTAAATGTTGAAAGAAAATGAAGTAAATTCTAAAGTATTTTCTTAGTTTCCAATACGTAACTAAAGGGAATAAAATTTCATTATATATATAAATAAAAATGAATGTTTGTCTTATGTCTTTTATACCTTCCTTAACAGTTCCTCCGATGGCGATGAAACTAGGTCAGCTCATTGCTTACACCTACGGGAGGATTAAAAGGATAGTACAATTATATAAATTTTTTTAAAAAGTTCGGATCTCAACCACACAGATTTACCAAGAATTAATCTCCAAATCATTCGCCGGGGAGACACAATAGATTCAGTAGCAATGCTAAGTTCAAGTGAAAGGTTAATATTGTATAGCTATTGAACACAAATGCCATGCAAGTCATTCTCAGAGGTAACAACTTTATGACAGATTATGCGTGACAGTTTTGGGACCAATTGTGGGATTAACTAAATGTTATCGTTTTTCCCAATAACTTCCAAAAATATTATCGTACAAATAATTTTGCACTATCTCAATTTTCATGTTTTCAACTACATTAACGATTTTATGGTATAAATATGTTTTCGAAGCTTAGTCCATTTAAAAAAAAAAAAACTTTAATCACGTTTTCTGAAATTAATCTTGAGAATTCTGATCGAATATTAAACGAATCAAGAGATACAATAATTAGTTTCTTTCGTTACCCTTCTGAAAGAATACCAGTTTTACAATTCTAAAAGAATACATAAGTTTTATGTACAGAAATGAGAATTTGTTTGTTCGTATTTTATACACTGTCGTACCGTTTATCCTATTTCAATAAAAATTGGCAAATTATTGATTGATTACATAGGATGTATATATGTTTATAGTATATAGGAAAAAAATATACTATATACATATGTATATAGGAAAAAAAAGATTTCCAAAATTCAGTCTGTTTTTCATTTAACACTAAATATTTAAAAAAAGATAATGTTATTCTTGCATTCAATAATACATTTTAGTAGAATTCAAGATGATTTGATGATGTGGAATAGCCAACTGTCTGTCTCAAAATAAAATTATATAGTATTATATAATTTTATATAATATACCATACCATATACCATAATAATATAACACGCCGGGCACCAGATAATATACATATATATATATATATATATATATATATATATATTCGAAAGTTGAAAAAATGCTTTAAATTATTTTACAAAAGTTTTCTTTTATTCTATCTATTAATAAGCAATTTGAAGTATTGTACAATTATTACATATATTTTTAAAAACTATAACATTGATTTTTTTTTTTTAAAAAAAAGCTTTTAAGGGTTTTTTAACGTGGAATGCTACAAAAAGTGGAGTATATTGATACAAATTAGAGTATCACAAGATAAGCTGATGATAATTTTTTCTTGATGCAATAATACATTAATCAGAGTATTTTCTAATTCAAAAATTTTTAGAATCCTTTGAATTTCCTAATAACATAGTGTTAAAATACCATCCACAATTAGAATCTATTTATTTCGTTCGAAGTTCCTTCCAAAAAAATTGAATAAAATAATTTTCCTCTATGATTTTTTAAAATGCACTTTTACCTTGTGAGCAAACGAAGCTTTGGATCATACTTCAATGATTTCAGGCCAGCAATTTTTATTATTGTTACAAATATTTTTGTGTTTCCTCCATTCAAAATTGTAAACAATAAAACAATTATTTTTTCAAGAGTAACTTTGTAGACTTTAACGTGAAGTTGCTGTATCTTGTTTTCTCGTTACAACTGCTTATTTTTCCCAAATGTTACTTGTAATTATTAACAATAATTTATTAATAATTACCCGCGACTCTGTTCGAGTGGAAATTTTGATGTATATGTACGGAAATCTGACAAATAATGACAAATTTTTAAAAATCAACTTAACCTAAAAACGATACATTTAAAAGTATAAGCATAAATATATAACATAAATTCAATTTTATAACAAAAACATACAACTAACGTAAAAACAATTTATTTACTTTGTATACCCGAAATAAAATGAAACAGTGAATCAAGTACGTGTTTCTTTAAAATCTGGTCAAATCCCTTTATTTATGGATCGAGATGGAGATAGCCACAACAGTATTATACACATAATTTTTAAACTTTTCATTTAAATGAAAACACAGTTGTCATCACTTGCAAACACAATTGATGTCACGACAATAACGTGCGAACTTTCAACGCCAGTTGGCGTGATTTGCATGTCTGACTTTCCTACTCCAATTGCGGCAATGCAATGCAGGTTATAATTTTTTTATTTCCTTTATTCTGTTTTCTTTTCATTTAAAAGTACTTCAGAATGAATCCGAAAGATCGATTTACTAACAACATTTGATTTTAAATACATCAAACACAAACAAAATGAGATTCGTTTGCAATAATCGGTTGAAATTCTTCTAAGCCTAACCTCATTACTGTAGGGGGAACAATCTGAAGCCTTACTTATCTTTGGCGGGATTTGGCCTCAGCTTTTTGGCACGACAGTTAGTTTTTAATGAATAAAAAGTAGTCTATGTTCTATTCCAGATTATAATCTATCTTTGGGCTAAATTCCATCCAATTCTGCTCAGTCTTTCTTTCGTGATGTAGTAACAAGCATCCATCCATACAAACATCCAAACTTCCACATTTGTATATTAGTATAGATTGTCCTCATTTTATGTATTAACTTAATTTGTTTATTAAATGTACATAATCCTTTAAAACATTTAAATATCAAAAATAAAATTTTGCGGCTTTTTCGGTTTAAAATTGGTCAATTTTTATTTTATTTCATGCTCGGGTTTTTTTTTTTTTTTTTTTTTTTTCGATTGACAATCGAGTTAGTTATATTAATTCGCTCAGATATTGTTCGCCCCAAAAAAGCCAGGCAAATTTTTCAGTGGCAAAATATTTTTTGAATTCGATTGCTTTGAATTTGTGGTTGTAGCTGCCAACTCATAACAAATCATCCTCGCATTCATTAATAGGAAAACTCAATTTTAAAAAGTGAAGATGAAAAACTGCTTTACAAATACCATCCCATTGCAATATAAATAATATAATATTGGGTTGGTACATGATTATCAGGCGTTCTTGAACACTATCTCTATAAATAAAAATGAATGTTTGTCTATATGTCTCTCATGCGCTTCCGTACCGTTCATTGCAATAAAACTTCGACAGCATATTGCTTGCACTTACGCGAAGGTTATGGGTATAATACAATCATCTAAAGTATGAAAAAATGTTTTCACATCTATTTACCGCATGATTAAAGGATGATGCATCTATTAACCATGGATTAAAAGCCAAATAACTCGCCAAGGAAGCACAACAGATGCTGAATTCAATCTAGACATTAATGTTTCGTAGCTATTGTACGTAAATACAATGTAAGTCCTTCTCTGAGGTAATAGTTTTATTACAGAGGAAGCCAATAAGTTTTAGGGGGACCCAATCCTATAAGTTTGAAATTTTACTAAACAGTAAAAAAAAAAAAAATTAGCATTTTTGGCAGTAACTTCCGAAAATATTAGATTACAAATAATTTTGATTCATCTTAGTTTTCAAAAAAATATCTTTTCAACTAACTATATTAAATATTTTATGGTATATTTTCTATGTTCAATCAATTTTAAAAGAAAACATTTTTTAACATAGAATTCGAAACGAGTATTAAACGAATGACGAGATACCATAAATAGTTTCTTTCATTGACATTCCGAAAGAACACAAAGATTTACAATTCTAAAAAAAATACACAAATCTAATATGTAAAAATGAATATCTGTTTGAAGAATAGAATAATAAAAATAGAATAAATGCTATTTATGTTTCTCTTTTATATATACTTCCATTTCAATGAATGAATTCAATGCCGACCAGAAAACAAATATCATCTATATCTATACTTATAATAAAGCTCAGTGTGTGTGTGTGTGTGTGGTGGCGCTCTACAGGTCAGACCGTTGGACCTACAGCTACCAAATTTGGTACATGTATAATTTGGAGCTCGGGAATGTGCACCTCGGAGCCCTTTTTTTCGAATTTTTAATTCGAATTTGAAATAATTAAAATTTAAGCGAAATTACGACGTTTTTCCGCTACAACTTCCGAAAATATTATCGCACAAACATGATTTTTACATCAATTTAAAGATTGAAAAATTAGTTTTCTAATGGTATCAGTGTTTTAATGTTTAACTTAAGCTACTATTTTTAACGAATTTTTAAAGAAATATTTTAACCATGTTTTTTTTTAGCACGTGACTGGATAAAATAAAATAAAGGAATGACGGAAGTTCAGATTAAAAAAAAAACTATCATCGCAAATCAAATCTGAAGAAACACCACTTTCAGCACAGGACTGGATAAAATAACATAAATATAAAAAATGATATTTTCTAAAAAAATAAATGCAAGGCAAAGGATTCTATGATCGTTTGCAATATCTGAATGATTAATTCAATAAGTCTTCTTTATTTACAGTAAACCTGATTGAATTTAGACAGGATATGCATTGAAATCCCGACCTAATGGCATATTTCTATAATCGTTTGAATATCTGTATCATTAATTTTTTTTCCCTTTTTCGCTTTCTTTTAAAAAAACATGTTTAATATTTTGGTGATGTTTCACCAAAAAAAACATTTTTAATATTTTGGAAGCATAACCGATAATTAAAACTGACTGATTTATAAAATTAAAGAATATTATTAGGAAAACGTGTTTTTTTAGAACTTTCGGTCCATCATCTTAAAGAAAATATTAATTTCAGGCCAATCAATGCCCGGAATTACTTCAAGGCTAATGAATATGTGATTTAATTGAAAATTTTAGAACGCATTACTAATGGCGAACCAGCTGGTCGCCAAAGGCGGCTAGTTCTTAATAAAACAAGATAAGTATTTCAAATTCCAAACGATATTTCCAAGATTCTGCGGCAGCAACGCGCCGGGTACCAGCTAGTTTTTTTTATAAAAAAGAAAAAAATTGAAAAAAATCAGAATTTTTTTTATTTATATTTTCTTTTTAGAAAAAACATGTTTCATATTTATTTCATTTCATACAGACACGCGCCTAAAATTACATTTTTATACGTTTTATTTGCAATATTTATTTATTTCAGTTTTTGTCAATTGATGGCAACAGATTGATAAAAGATAATTTTTTCCCTTTCACTCGCAACGAGCTCGTGCAGATTAAATTTAATTGTTTTGTCCGAAATATATTGATGAAAAATAAAGTCAAAATATTTATTTGAAAATTCATTAAAAACAGAAGCTTAAGTTATACATTAAAACACTGATACCATTAGAAAACTAATTTTTTAATCTTTCATTTGATGTAAAAATCATGTTTGTGCGATCATATTTTCGAAAGTTATAGCTGAAAAACGTCGACATTTCGCTTAATCTCTTAATTTATTCAAATTCTAATTAAAAATTCAAAAAGGGGCTCCGAGGTGCACATTCCTGACCTCCAAAGTATGCACGTACCAAATTTGGTAGTTGTAAGTCCAGCGGTCTGGCCTGTAGAGCGCCAACATACACATTGAGCTTTATTATAATTTTTTAATACGATAAATATCTAATGCCCCCTTTTCGGAGCTGCAAAGAGCAAATGTGGAGTGAAACATGTAATTAAGGCAACAAAATGGGACAAAAAAATAGAATAAATGATAAGATCATATTGTGGATCTTGTGCCCAAGAGAGACTTCATTGTCTTCCCATCGGTGGAGAGGGGTTGATCATCTCAAGTTTTCCCCGAATCTTCTAGTGGATAACAGCCCGTTTCATCACCGGGTAAAAAAAAAAAATAGACTCAAAAACTTCAGGGATTTTTTATGAAGTCTATTATTTTGGTTGTGCGCAATTCAAACAAAATAACGACCCTCACAACCGAAAAAGTATTTTTCAAATCTTCTGTTTTCTTAATTGGAGCTATTTTAAATTTAATTCGGGCTCAAATAAAGAGTAGATATAATATCTGAAGGTCAGATTGAATATTTGAATTCAATTACCACAAAGACTATATTTTGTACATGTCATCCTTTTTTTTAAATATATATATATACATATACATATAATTCAATATCTACTATTAGTTCACACTCTCCCTACATATATTTATACATCTTGTTCAAATTTTCGGTCGCATACAAAATACTTGTTATTCATCCACTCGAGTTCAAATACATTTTTTTAAACTTGTAGTGGAAACCGCTTGATATTAATACAGTTATTTTTTTTTCAAATATTAATTAATTAATTAGATTTGATTAATTTTTAATATTTTGAATATAGTTGCCAAACGGTCGCCATGTCTGTCACCAAGCTAAAATTCTTAATAAGTATTTATATAATAATACTTATAATTATTAAGTATTTATATAATAATACTTTATTTAATATAGTAATATAAAATTAGTATCTAATACTTGTAGTGGTTGACACTTGATGTTAATACAGTTTTTTTAATATTAATTCATTTATTAAATTTAATTCATTTTTAATGCTCTAAATAGAGGTTTAGCCGCTTGTAATGTAAAGTGCAAACAATAGTTCCATCGGCAAAAGGAAAGAAATTCAGAATTTTTCACGTGAAGGGGAAGAATAGGAGTTCAATTCTTGAGAAAATCAATCATTTTGTTATACTTAAGGTATCCGACTACTTTAAAAACACTTGTTAGCAACCACATTCCTAAATTTTATTTTTAATTGTTATTTCTTATAGTTCAGACTTTCTTCTTTCCAAAACAGTTTATCGCTTCTAGGAAAAGGAAAGCCTCACCTACCATCCAGGATCACATATTTTTTAAAAATTTGTCTTCAGTTTTCTCAAAACTTTAATTTTCATAAAAATTCTCCACCATTAACATGACATCTCAAACATTAATGGAGGTATTTACATAAAAATTTCAGCGTGTGTTTTAAGTGATATGGGCAGTGAAATGAACCAATGGTTTTATTGTTGGTGAAATACTTTTTCATTTATAGGTGTTTTTAGAAAAATGGAGTTGTAAATTTATGGAAAAAAATACATATATACGTATATTTTTGCCCATCACTTCTTAGCATCTCAAAAAATTTCTTAGATTTTGGTTCATTTCAATCATCAATATATTTACAACTTGTGTACAAGGAAAAATAGGATTGCTGCATTGCGATTTTGCTTAGTGTTAACCGTTTTAGTTAAATTTCATCAAAATTTACTACACATTTTTCTATTTCTCAAAATATATTATATTTTCAAATAATTTTATTGCATTTATAATATTTTATATCATAATTGTCAATACATCTAAAAACCATTATTTTAAATTGTTTTTAAAAAATCCAAGTTTTCAATTTTTTTTTTTTTTTTTTTTTGAATGCAGTCGGATACTTTAATAATTTTTTTGACAATTATGTAATAAAAAATAACTAAAAGTTTTTCTTTGTTGATCTAAGTAGGAATTGAATTTCAAAAAAAATATATTACTTGTGTTTCTCATACATTCATCACAAAAGTTTTATGTCTGTTATCAGTGGTATATTTAAGCATGAGAAAAAACATTTAATTTAAATGTTTAGAAACAGGTGGAACTGTTTTGACATCATTCCAAGATATCTTATAATCTATTTCAAATTACAAAAAGAGAAAAAAAGGTTTTTAAGTTTAAAAAAATAACAAGTTTTTATTAAAATGTTTGTTTTGTTCAAATATGTTATTAAAGTATTCATAGCATAATAGGCTGTGATGTTATTACTGCATCTAAATTCGGCCTTTTAGATACATTTTATCAAGCTTTTTTTATTTATATTTTGCAAATATCTTTTTCTTAATCTGCTGCGAAACACTCCGAAGATCATGAAGCTTATGTTAAATCAATGTATGAAGCAGTTCATTTTTAATCGTTTGAAGCATTCTGAGATTTCTCTAGCAAACTCGTGTTGGCACTAGTAGAGCACGCGGAATTTTTATTAATCTATTCATTTTGTAAAATACGTCAACAACTCAAAAAATATTTTCGTTTCAGAACCAGTTTGCTTCTTTCAAGAACACGATGCATATGCCCCAGGTCAATTTTTGAATCTTGTGATTTGGTTCAGTAGAATCGAGTAAAAGCAAACGAATCTTTTTTCTTCAAAACTGTTTGCTGATTGTGATAACGAGACTTTTACGTCCAGGACTAAACTATTCATTAGGATCTGTAAATCTTTTAATATATGTGATGAAACAATGAAAAATTGTCGATAAGAAGAATCCCAAAAGTTTATTCTCGCAAAAAATCTTCACATTTTTTTTCCCATCAGGAGTTTATTTTCTATACATATCTTCTTATGGAGAAAAAGATAGAAAAAATTGTTTCTAAACTTCAAAATCATTTATTTATATTGTAGAATATTAACAACCTTGATACTATCGATAATTTATTAATTATTTTCATTTCTCTTCGATATGATACTTCAATTTACAGGAAACTTTAAACTCAAGTTCTATGTACATCTCAATTTTCGATACTTTTCTTCTATGTACATCTCAATTTCCAAAACTATGCTTGAAATTTCTTATTTAAAGATATGTTAATAATTTTTCATTCTTTTGTTAGTTTCATTTTTATGGGTAGGCTATTTTTGATCGAACAATACCCAGAATGAGAAAAGCGCCTAAATTATGCGGCTGCAATAAGCTTTACTTTCTTTACATTAGCTGGACCGATGCAGCAACGCCATCTATCGAACATTCTATAAATAAGCAGAATTGGAATGAACTGTTTACCCCAACTTCTCTTTTCTGTAACAAATTCCTCCTCTTAAAAAATAGACAAAGAGATCGATTAAAAATCAATCGATACACATTTATAAGCCCCATAGGAAAGAGTATCTCTTTTCCTGAAAAAATTAGAAGTTTCAGAATTGTGTAATTTCTTTTTTAACGGATGGTTCGAGGTTTCTTTAAAGCATTTGTAAAACGAGGGGAGAGGGAAGAGAGTTTTATAACGCTATGTTGCCATCCATATTTGCATTATTATCTGCTTTTTCGTAATAATATTTCCAAATAAGTTTACCCATTCATAAAATTACATCTAAATAATACAAAAAGTGAGACACGCGTCTTAAATTCGAAAGAAAAAAAGAGGGTGGGGTCTTAATTTGGAAACAAAAATGACAATTCGGAACAGAGGAAACAAAAACAACAAAAGTTAGAAAACGTGCAAGGAAAATTAAATATTTTTGAAATTTATATACATTTTTAAATCACAGTTTATGCTGGGAAAGGCTATACGGATGTGGATCACACAACAGTGGTGGACTTGATAGTAGCATTAGTGGCGTAATGATTGATGAGCAAGGGAAATACTGATGTCCTGGATTATGAAAAGACACCAAGATCTAAGTGTGAAGAGAGAGGATTATTCAGAATTCTTTCTTTACCCTCAAACCCGTATATGAGCAGTCAATTCAAATATCAACATTCCGAAACCTTTAGAGAATTTTCCATATAATAACTGGTATACATTCATTACACCTTCCGTGTATAGAATTATTTTGAGCTTTCGATCGGTCGGTCTAATGCCACTTGGTCATACCAAGCCGAATGAGATTTAGCTCTTTTGAATTAAAGCAGAGTGTGCGCTTTTCGTTGTTAACGAGCACCGTTAAGGTGAAAGGACGACTTTGCTCGAACACACACGACACAGCCCTTTTTAGGGGGTGGTTGAACTCATTCATCCATCCTCAAGTCAGAATTTGGATCCAAATCAGAGACCAACTCAGTACCCCCAGAGGTATCATTTGTGATGGGAACTTGGAGGACTTTGCAGTCTTGACCTATTGAACGTGCCTCAACTGCAATGAGCCAACACGACGGTCTTTGGCCAAGACGAGGACAGGACTCGCTACCTTTCGGTTTCGAGACGGACGCTCTACCAACCAGTCTACTTCGACCCATATCCAATTAATCTGATTGGCATTATGTCTAAACAAAAAAAATGGGTTGACTTTGATTAGTACATACTCTGCAGATCTTTACCGGCGAAGATCTTTACCGAAAAGCCTGTTTTTATAATGCTACATAGGATGAACTTATGACATATGCGCGTCTTATTTAAAAGAATGCAGCTTTGTTTAACAGTCAAAGGTGTTCATTTTAAATCCGTTTTTTAGGACTACAGTGCATGGCTATTTTTTTTAAATTGTATGGAAGTTAATAAATACATTTTTATTTCTTGTTTCTGATCTTCTAATAAATGTACGTGATATGTATATTACCTCAGTTGTTGTTTTCAATGGCACTTGTTATCGACAAATCCGGTGATCGTTGTCAGTGATTTTAAGACTAAATGAGCTTAATTTGTTATTCAATAGCTCCAACTAGGGCCAAGAGTGAGGGCCGCGGTAGCCTGGCTGGTAGAGCACCAGTCTCGTAACCGAAAGGCAGCGACTTCTGTCCTCGCCTCGGCCAAAGACCGCCGTGTTGGCTCATGGCAGTTGGGGCACGTTCAATAGGTCGAGACTGCAGAGTCCTCCAAGTTCACATAACAAATGATACCTCTGGGGTAATGAGTCGGTCTTTGATTTGAATATCAATCCTGACTAGCGGATGGATGGTTGAGTTTGATTGCCCCCTAAAAAGGGTTGCGTCGTGTGTGTTCTAGCAAAAATCGTCCTTTCACCTTAACGGTGCTCGTTAACAACGAAAAGCGCACTCTCTACTTTAATTTGAAAGAGCTAAATCTCATTCGGCTTGGTATGACCAAGTGGCATTAGACCGACCCGACCCGAGGGCTCAGAGTAGGACTTAGCTACTTCATGCTTCACATTCGCTTGGACAACTCCTTTTTACAGGGGTGCACATTCACACTACTCACAGATAAAACACTGATGAACAATCCTGCCCAATCCGGGACGCCCAGAACACTTGAAAGACTAGCTACTCCTAATCCAGGAAGCCGGCGTGTATTACCTCTAAAAGATTGAACTAAGAACTGTCGGAGATAAGGCAACACAACGGTCGGAGATACGGAGTCAGTGGAAGTTGTCTCCCAACAGCTTTCTCGATACTCAATAATAAAGGTATTATCTTTATTCCCCTCTCAGGAACCTTGGATATGGCAGAGAAATGCCTTGTATGGCAGTGGTGAGCAAATAGCTCAGAAAGATTGATTTTCGGTAAGAATATGTTAGGATTTTTGCTGAATTATTGTGTGATCCTTGGCGATTTTTTGGCTGATTATTTCCTAGGATTTATCAATACGTATTCAATAATCAAATGTGTGCTTTAGAAACATTATTTCCTATTGAAATCCACAATTTGACAAAGAACTACAATTGTAGTATAAAACAGCGTATTAAATTTCACATACTTAAGCCGTTTTCGAGTAATCCCTTTTACATATTTCTGACTGCATAAAGTCACCATCAAGTCCAAATTGGTCTCAAATTTGATAAGAATT
Organism: Argiope trifasciata; assembly: GCA_026543055.1. NCBI lineage: Eukaryota > Metazoa > Arthropoda > Arachnida > Araneae > Araneidae > Argiope > Argiope trifasciata. The sequence continues at coordinate 1,197,801 of JAPMOQ010014769.1, forward strand.
TACTCTTTAGATGCTAAACCAGATAAATAGACTTCCTTTGAGTATTTTTCGTTACAATTCAAAGAAAATCTACACAATTCTGTAAAACTGTGTTCAAAGAACACACACCTAATTCCATTGCGCCGTGGTGGCCTGGCGGTAAGGTCTCGGCTTCGGAACCGGAGGGTTTCAGGTTCGGGACTCGATTCCACCGAAGAACTGGAGAATCGTGTGAGGGGATCTCTTGCACGTAAAATCTGTCAGGTCAAACGTCTTCCCACTGGTGTGGTGTGGAGAAGAGGTTGCCATTTAGATGTCGTCCTCGTCATCTGACGGTGGTTCAAAATGACGAGGTCCGCCCCAAAGTAGCCAAAGTGTTGCTTTACAACGAGGCGTTAATGTAATTAACCAAATCCCTTCAGTCTAGGTCAAAACCTTTTTGAGTTATAGACAGATGTACTGCTCCTTTCAGCATTCTGAGACCACCCTTTTTCGACGATTCTATCTGGGATGAATGCATTACAGGAATTTACTTTTTTGTGCAATTTTTTTCCAATTCGAGATATGTGAGTATCGTGTCGTTTCTCCACGTATTCTCCAATTCATCCCACGAGTAATATGACTTTATTTTATTTTTAAATGTAAACATCTCCTCAACGCATGCACAAAAGAGCGGAGTATTTTAAAATCCATTGTCAAACAATTATGACAAAAACATGTTTTTGAAATCGGGAGAGGTTTAAAAGATGGAGATTGATCAAAATCTGGAGTTCAAATTTTTTAAAACAATTGTAGTACTTTCTCTATACTTTGTGAATGAGAAAGTAAAAATATACCAATAAATCTTTAATCTAAGACAGTAATTTTTTCTTTAAAATCTCAGAGACTTTTAACGATAAAAGCATGACATTTTGCACATGCTTAGACGGACATAAGAAAAATATTTTACTAATTGACATTTTTTTTCCTATAACGAACTCTATAAAAAATTGAATTTCTTCAACCTTTTATTACTCCTTCACAGAAATTAAAGGACTTTTACGCATTTTGATATCTTATTTGATAATAGTTTGTAATCAGAAGTATATTTTTAAGTGCAATAATTCTGATTTTGAAATTAATTATGAAGTTTACGCTTTCTATAAAAACGTTTTTGTCAGTAAAAATTTCCTATTTTATTATCGTGCATATGGAAAAATAAAATTTTTAAACTCAAACAAGAACTTAAATTCATTTTTCCATTAGAAGCCATAGTGAAACGCTTGAGTATACCCAGTATGCAATTTTAAATTAAATGAATTCACAAACAGTTCTAAATTAAATGAATCGTCATTTTTTGATTTATTACCTTCTCTTATGCGAAGCATAAAGAAAGTATGGTAATCGTCAAAACATTCGAACTAGTTTTGAGAGAAATTTCAGCTTTTTAGATCTTCCTGAGTTCGAAAAACACATTTTTGCCATTATGTCTATCTTTCCATTTGTCTTTCCAACTGTTTGTAGTCTGTAGCAAAGATAATTTAAAACACAAAAAGTAAATGAAATGTGAAATACGACCTTTTGACCAAAATTGTACATTCCTATCAAATTTTGGATCTGGCTTACTGTTCGAATATATGTTAACACTATTACAAAACGAAACGAGTTGGATAAATGAAATTCAGTAAGCAGATTAAATATCTGTAGTGCAAATATCTGTCAAATTCTGAGTAAAATCCAATTGTTGATTGATCACCTGTCGATCTGTACTTCAAGAAACATGTCAATGCGGTAACTCTAAAAACGTAATGTCTGTGGTGACATCTTAATAAGCCAGTAACTGCCACTAAACACCAGTAGTCACTTTTGTATAGTGGATAAGTTACTCTGCTGCAAATCGGAAGATCGCGAGTGCGATGCGGAATTCAACCTACACATTGACATAATTCAGTCAACACCTTCGCCAAATATGTTAAATTTGGTCCGAAATTTTGAAAAAGGTGTAATTTTGCTTCACATATTTATTTCAACCGGTTTTGAACAAGTGTGCCAAAAGCAAGAAGACAATTTTTAGATTCTGTTAACCACACGTCAAAGATAAATCTCCAAAAAAAATCGCCGAAGATCATTCGAAAGATATGCTGAATTCACACCAAAAGGAAAACCTTTGAGGCCTTTATTAAAGAGTTGACTAGAAAGTTTTGGGGAGATCACTCCTATTATTTATTTATTTTTTATTCTCTTTAGTTATCTTTTATTCTCTTTATTTTCGATTTTGTTATTTATTCTTTAACTGGAAAAAAAAACTAATGGATTTTACTATAATGCTATGCTGCATTCACTCTACAGCACAGTTGCATGTTAGCATTGTTAGCTTTTTCCCTCATGGCCACCAAATTTAATTGGAGCTGCAAACCAGACGTTGGCTATAATTCACCCAATTATTCAGAAAAGAACTAGAATATTATTCTTAAAATAAGCAATTTTGTATATTCTGTTCAGTAATACGTTTCTATATTCTTTTAAAAAAATATATATATGTTGTACTTTTAGTACAATAATTATTATACATGTAAAAAAAGAATGATAAATATTTCTTTTATATTCTTCTATATCATTGAAACAAAATAAACTTTTTTTTTGTCATTGTGACAAAAGCTAAAATTTAAAGAAATGTATTATGGGCCATGGGTGAAATGTTTGCAAAATAAACTCTGTCTGAGACACATATTATGGTAAGGGTTTACATTTGGGTGACCTTTGATTTTTTAATGCCAAGATTGGCGCCAAAAGGATTTACGGTCGCTAACCCAATAGTAACGTCTATGAAATCATATATGAAGGTACTGGCTTATTGCTGAAATTTGTCGCCATTCGAAGGGGCACCCAAATCTAAACTAGAACTTATCTTATTTGATAACATTACACATATATTTTGATTGGAGATGAATCGATGGAAAAATTAGTTAATATAATACTGCTAGAACTATTAGTGGTTAGCCTACATTTGAGGATGCCCCTAGGTTCTCGCCAACTTGTGATCGCCAATTGCACGGCCTTGATTAGGCTGAAATTTCTTTATGCATCGGTCGCCATTGCTGTTTGAATTGTGTTCAGCACGAACAGGCAAGGCACCAAACAAAAATTGCCAATACCACCAAAGGGGCACCCTCAAATATATTTTTAGCTTAATGGTTAATATAATACAAAAGGAGCAAGTGCAAACAAATGAAGAAAAATGCACTGTTTAAATATTATAATTTATTATTTTAAAGCAGAATTTTGAAGGCAAAGAGTTCAATCGTCAGTTTTAGTTTTCATTGAGTCTAATTTTAATTTTGAACTGCCAGCGACTTCACTAAAGCCGAGAGCTCTTGGACTTGAGCCCGCATTTGCTCCGTTTTCTTGTCTATCTTCTTGAGGTGCTCCTCCAATGCATTGAACTGGGCAGCTCTCGTCTGTTCAGCAATTTCGAATTTGCGGCAAAAAGTGTCGAAATGGTTCTCCCTCAGGAACAGGGTGGTGTTCTTTATCTCATTCACCCTCATCAGTAGATCTCTGTTCTTCTTCTGAATGGACATCAAGTAAGCTTCACGGTTTTTACCCGTTTTTCGCATTTTTCTATCGTAGCTCTCCATCGCTTTCGTTTTGAACCTCTTGATGAAGGTGTTCTTGTTCTTTTGGACTTCGAGAACGCGATTGAGGCGTCTGGAACGCATGTTCTGCTCTTCGTACAGCTGGGACAGTCTTCTTCGTTCGGCGGCCTCCAGTTTGTCCTCTATTTCGGACAGAGAGAGGTCTTTCTTAGTTGGCGACGGAATCACCTTCCTCAATCGTCTGCTGGGTGAATCTGAAAGAACGACATCGAATTTCAGTCCACCCTTCGCTTCAGTAAAGCTTTGCATGTCTGCGTCGAACTTCCCCATGGCACAACAGTGTTTAATTTTTAGAGGATAACGCATTTAAAAATGTGATATCAAGTAGGCTAACTAACACAAAGTAAGGAACTAAAATTTGAAATCATTTTTAAACAGATGTTGCCAAAATTTTATCTCAATTTTTGCAATTAAGGTATGCGACCACGTTAAAAACACTGATTATAGACCACATTGACGATTACTTTTAATATGGCTATTTCTTGTAGTTCAGACTTTCCTCTTTCCAAAACAGTTTATCTTTTCTAGGAAAAGGTAGGACTGACCTATCATCCAGGGTCACATATTTTTTCCAGCTGAAATTTGTCTTTTAACTTCAATTTTCTCAAAATTTAAATTTTCATAAAATTAACCCCCGTTAACATGATATTTCAAAAACTAAGATAATTATTTGCGTAAAAATTTCAGCGTGTGTTTTAAATAATCCGGGCAATGAAATGAAGCAATTTGTTGTTGACGAAATACATTTCATTTATAGGTGTTTTTAGAAGAATTAAGTTGTAAATTTATGGGAAAAAACGCACATGTACGTATATTTTTACTCATAACTTCCTTTCATCTCAAGATTTTCCTTAGATTTTTGTTCATTTCATTCATTGGTATATTCTATAACTTGTATACAAAGAAAAATGGGATTGCTGCAGTATATTTTATGTAGAGCATTAACCATTTAGGTTAAATTTCATTAAAATTTATTACAAATTTTCTAATTTCTGAAAATGTATTTTATTTTCAAATAACTTTGTTGTATTAATAGTATTTTAGGTAAAATCCTATTTTAGCCCACCTCTAGCGACTTTTTCAAAATCTCGCCAATTTTTCAAAATCAGGCCAAATCGAAAGTATTTGAAAGTAATCGAAAGTACCAATAAGATTAAATAGTTTTCTAACGGAGTTTAAATCAACCAATGAGGTTCCGTAGGGTTGCCGCATTTCTCTTCAGATGTTGTCAGGGTGGCCATTTTGAAATCATTATCGCTGATTATTTGGCGAGATTTTGAAAAAGTAGCCAAAGGTGGGCTTAAATAAGATCGACCCGTATTTTGTGTAATAAGTGACAATACATCTAAAAAACCATAGTTTTAAATAATTTTTAATAAATCCACTTTTTTAAAAATTTCCCTACGAACGTAGTCGGATACCTTAAAAGATACTGGCATAGAAATAGATAACTTATTATGATATTAATATTTTACTACGTTAGTTAAGGCCTGGGCACAAATTAATGTCAAATATTTTGCAAGTGATAAAATAGATTTTGTACTTTTTGAATTTAAAATTTCTAATTTGATATGAATGTACTTTCTGGATGCTATATAATTTGAATTTAGTATTAAATTATTTCTTTTGTAATAATCTATATACATAAAACGTCAACATATGTGATTAAAAGAACGCTGTTATTATTTATTTTCGAATGGCAACAGTCAAATATAAACAAATAATCAACAAAAAGATTTTGGATTTCTTAAAAGATAATAAAATTTATAAAATTAATACTTTTGACTTTGAAAATTTATATACCAACCTGCCCCATGAGAAATTAATAAATGTCTGTACTCATATATATGACGAATATTTAAATGAAAATGTAATTAATAAACATAACTGGCTGGTTTTATGCAATTTTAATATTACCGAAAATTATGTCTTCAATGGTATTGATTTTTATAAACAAGTTAAGGGTATTCCAATGGGTACAGCGTTCTCAAGTGCTTTAGCCAACACTTTCCTACATTATTACGAGAAAAAAATAATTAATAATTACTTAATAAACGGACGGAGATTTATTGATGATTTAATTTTGATTAACTTAGATAATACCAATATAGTTACAATATTGTTTACCTAAAGAATTAACTTTAACAGAAACAAATAGAGATAATCTTGAAGCTACTTATCTGGATTTGAGGATCGAAATTGCTAATGATAAAACAATAGTCGGTATTTATGATAAAAGAAACGAATTCAAATTTAATATAATTAAACTCTGTAATTATCACTCTAATCTTAACTCTAAAATTTTCAAAAATTTAATTTTCTCACAATTCAATAAAATTAAAACAATTTGTAATAACAAAATTTCTTTTATAAAAGCAACAAATAGTTTTATTAAAAATTTAAACAAAAATGATTTTCCCAAAAACTACTGCAATATCAATATTTTAATAAAAAAAGAAATAATGAAATATTAGTGAAATAGATGGCGCTAATAAATCCCATTTATCCTTAGTTACACTGTAGTATTATTATTGGAAAGGAAGAACAGTTGTTCGCGGCCAGGTCTGTACACTTATGGTTTTCTTAATTTAGTCATTAATGTTGATTTTTCTTATGTAGTTTTACTTTTTATATATATATTTGTTTCATTTGTTGATGTTTTTTAATGTTTTGCTTTGTTTTTGTTTTTTGTCTTTTGCTGTTAAAATTGGTATGTCTCTTTTGCCTTCATTTTCGGGGGATTTTCGGGCCACGAGGTGTCAATACTTTTGACCATTGTCCACCGATGCCTCACAGAAAAAATCCCTTATTAGGAATCCTTGCTTGAAAGTGGCTCCTGACGAAGTTTTCAGGCCGGATTCTTTTTCTATTGACTATTTTTTTCTATTGATTACTGTTTTGATTCGGTTGTCTTATTTTGTTAATTAATATATATATATATATATATAATTATGGGGTGTTCCCTCTTAAAGAGCAATTTACTAATACTGATATTAATTAAAATGCAGCAAAATATTGTATTGTCTCAGAATTTACTGTCATTGTATTATTGAATCCTTTCCACAATGATACTTTAAATGATTCTTTAAAAAACCGTTTGTTCAACAAATACCAAAGAGCAGAATTAAAACAACCTATTGACCTATCTCGAACTAGGCTATAAACGTAAGTTTGATGCTTTGTGGCAAATACTTGATTGAAAATTCTATTTCCATAAATTATCAAAATCTTTATGGCTACAAAAGCATCAGGATCACCCGTTGACCGGAATAAATTAGAAATCATTACAAACAGAGGCAGCCGTTATTAGTGATAAAAGTTGAGGAATTCTCAAAAAATATTAGATCCTATAGCCAATCAAGATAAAGTAAGAGGCGATTCAAGATCCAAGCAAGATAGGCATGAATTTTGATGGTTTCATTTAAATTTTTTTAAAAAATGCTATAAAATACATACAACCATATCGATTTTTTTTAAAAAAGAAGAAAATGTGGAAAACCGCATGATGCGTCAAAGGATTTTGACTAGAAAATAATTCGTTGTTTATATTTACACAGTTAACCAACCTAGAAGTAATTTATAACTGGCATATTTATAGTTCCATTAAAAAAAAATAATAGATCATCAGATTTCATTGTTTTGGTCGTAAATGGTTTTACACTTTTAGGCACCAAAGCGTTGAAATTAGATCGTTTACTTCTTTGTCAAATTTCACTAACTAGTGAAGACAGCAAAACTTTCTAAAGCTTTCATAGGTGAAGAGTTTTTGTAAAAATTTGGTTTATTTGTTACCTTAAACAGAAATTGATTAATTGATCTTTTAACAATACTATCACCATAACAAAGGAAAACATTCTCAAACTTTTCTCTGATTACGATAATTTCATCAATATACCCTATATAATTTGCTTCTTGCATTTAAAAAATAAAGCTTCAACTCGTAGACTGCGTTCTTTTCTAGGACGCCAACAACAAGTTATCTCGTACTGTGTGTTACTTGCCATTTTTGTGCATCTGCGAAAAACTCGGAGTACATCTGTGCTCATATCGATAGATGGCTTCTGGGAAAAGAACAAACAAATCAATGCCGGCTTGCAAGAACGGAAAATTTATTAAAAAACGAACGAAAAATATAATTATAAAAACGAGTTCAAATTAGTTAGTGTCATTTTAGGCCAGATTTCTGAGAATTGCCGTGGCACTCAACGTGTTAAAGTTCGTTGATTAAAGACCCCAAACGTGATGTTACTCCCCTTATAATAACGAAGTTTTCCTCTACATCAAAAGTTCATTAATTACAACTGACCCGTTCCATATGGCTAGAGCTGAATTTGAATGTATGTTAGAATAGGAAATCTGCAGACTTCCAAGTGTCCGTGGGTAAATCCTTAAATATCTAATGCAGAAAAAATTGGACCGTTGAAGATTCTGTGAGGATTACAAAGGCATGAATATCATTGCACAGCCAAACAAATATCCTATTAACTGCTTGCATGATTTCACTCATAATTTACATGGATGTTCAATGTTTTCAACGATGGACTGAAAAAGTGCCTACTATCATAATACCAGTAGAACTGGTCTGACATAAAAGTCATCTGCATTCCTTTTGAGTTCACCAGAATAACATTTGGACTAAGAAGTAATACTAAATCTGAAACTTCTTTGTTGATCGCATTGTTGATTTAGCTGTTTTTATGATATCCACATCTTGTCTAAGGATGAAGCTAAACATCTTGGACAAGTCTGGCTGCAAGGACCAGCAAAATTTCTGCAGAAACTGTTTTCGGAATTGATTCTAGAAACAGTGGCGTTTTTGGTGATACGAGGCCATAGGCGCTGAAATATTTTGAGGCCACTCCGCCGTAAACTCTATTGTTGGCAAAAAGTAGCAAGATATTTATTTCATTTTTAACCTTATCTTAATATTTATTTTGTGATATCTTTATGTATTGAAAGGCAATATCTAATGCACTTATACCTTTTATTCTTTTATTTGTATAGATATATATTATGCCTTTTTTATGTTTCTAGACCAATGAATCTTGAACTTTATACATACAATTGAAATCAACGCTCCTGAAGTTCTTTAGCATCTTTCATTCTTCGTGATTTCAAGGAAACCGTTCAATTTTAATATCAAGATCATTTATCCAAACCCTGTTTGACATGCTACAGTGTGCGAATAGGAAAGAGAGGCGATACGAAAGTATTCTGAACTCATAAAGTTTCAAAAAATTTCCAGACACAGCGTACAGCAGTTTACATTGATTCAATTCCTCAACAATTTTGCTAAAACTCTACTTTTTCATTAACACTTTTATCGGTGGATGAACAGTTTTTTTTTTCAAAGAAAAAGTAAAACGTGAAGATTCTGTGAATCATATTGAATAATTAAATTTTCCTATGGCTTAGCACTATGATACACCTCCAAATAGATTTTGAGTCCCTATAAATCTCGAAACTCGAGGCGACTGCCTCCAACGCCTGTGCTGAAATCCGCCACTGTCTGTGAGGTGTGTGAACGCGCCCTCCTGTGAAAAGGGGTTGTGCAAGCGAATGAGTGATGCGTGAATGGCAAAGTCACACCCTTGGACCTAGATGGCGCTACTAAGTACAAGAGACGCACATTATTGGCTTAAATAGCTGTCTTTGTAACAGCGGGCTTGTCCATATGATCATACCGAAAGGGTGACTTGAATAATTAAATTTTCCTATGGATAACACTATAATACACGTCCAAGTAGATTTTGAAACCCCTATATACCTCGAGACACGAAACGACCGCCTCCATCGCTTTTGCGGAAATCCGGCACTGACTAGACGCGAATCGTATCCGATCACCTACATCCTTACTGTCCATGAATTGGCTATACCTCCTGCTTAATTTAATTTATATATATATATATTTTGCCTATCAGTTACATTTCGGAGAAAATTTATCTAAAACTGACTTTCTTATGCCGTAAATGCTCGATCCCACTGCACTCCTCCTTCGTCTTGACGCAGACTTGATAATGTTCATCTTTTCCTCGGTTTTTACACTCGGTTTCGAACAGCATAAAATCAAAAAGAAAAAGAAAGAAATGTTAGGCCATGCGAATACAGTTATTTTCAAAATTTGCATTAGCATAATGATTTTTAAAAAAATGTAATTTCCTATCGCAAATTTCAAGTTATCATGTCAGAGCATTATTTTTTAGTCATTTTTTTGTCTTAATTTATTCAAGCCATTAACCAGTTTAAACCGGTTTGAAAACAATCTTCTTTATCGGTCATTATACCCCCCTCCTCTAATGATTTTTTAATGCTTTATTGCAAAAGAGAAAAAACACTTCTAGACTTCAATGTAACAACTTTTTCAAGTGAGAAAAATAATAAAATAAAATAAATATTAACGAGAGCAGAATTAAAAAAAAAAGGAAATTTACAATCGCAAATTTAAAGTTTTCATCGGAGAACATTATTTTTAAGTCGTTATTTGTCTTCATGAATGTAAGTCATTAACCTGTTTAAACCGGTTTGAAATAATCACGAGGCTTATCTATCCCCCTCCTCTCTCTCTCTCTATATATATATGCTAATTCCAAATGATAAACTATCCACCAATAAATTCTTAAACATATTAATTTATATAGAATTTTTATGAAAACAATATTTTTGTAAACAAAAACTGCTTTTTTCGAATTTTATAAAACAATTTCATTATGGTTTAATCTTAGAATAGAAGTCAAATTCTTAAATGTTTCCCGCTTAAGGATGAATTTCCCATTGAGGGAAAGAAAAAATACTTTTATCAAAACTGTTATTAAACGCGAGTGACATTTTTTCGAACATATAAAAATTTAATTTTTTTATTTCCTCCTAAAAAAATTACGTTCCATGAAAATAACAGCTATGATGTCATAGTTCTATGCCAACCTTTTAAAAACTCATCTGCTTTCAAACGCATGCATAATAATAATGCAATACTGGTAAAAACAAGTAAAAAAATATATGCGATTAAAAGATGCTGATGAATTTTATGCTTTATTCATTGCCTACGTGATTTTGAGCTTCGATTATTTACTGCCTTCAAGTATTCAAAACCTCCGAACGAAAAAAGGATCATGTTTTCACATGATAAAAAGAGTCTAGATGTCTAGTGACGCCGGCCTTTGAGAGCTCAAAGAAAATAAAGCTTTCATGTTAAAAAATATAAAAAAGAATAAAGGCAAAAACAATCAACCGTTGTTTATACTTGGAAATTCAGGGGAAAAAAAAAATCAAATTGCATTTGAAGGCGTTATTTACCATCTCTACGTCACTGAGAGATTAGTCTCTTCGGATGTCTGTCAAAAGGTTAAGGAGATCAAATACGAACGCGGTAATTATTCGCTATAAGAATGAAAAAATTAGATCGCATCGATATTCCTTGAGGAAACAAAAATGGCTGTTCTAATGACATGGGTGTATATCGAAACGAATAAATAATTGTCCAGTTGAGCACTGCATAAAAAGATGATGTGGACACTAATAGAGTTCAGAAACTTTTCAACAGTTAATTTATTATATGATCGCTCTTAAGATAGCGATTTTTTTAAACTGCTGTTTTTTCAAACAACGTTTAATCAAAATTTACAGTTAAAAAATTTATATAGTTAAAAAATGTATAGTTATAAATTTATTGTCAAAAAATGTCTTGCAACTGATGAATCTTTCGATGAAAATATTAAATATTTTCACAATTTTATTTAAAATGATTATAAAAATATTAGCTTTTTATTGTTTTCTATTTATATATTTTATTTAATATTTTATATATTTTATAATATTTTAAGTATTCTGTAATATTTTATATATTCTATTTATATATTTTATTAAATCTTAAAATTGGGAAGAGCTTCAATAATATTAGTAAACTGTTAATCCTTTGTTTTTGCAATTTTATAAATATTACTAGCTGGTACCCGGCACGTTGCTGCCGCAGAAAAAAAATATTATTAAGTGCAATCAATCAATCATTTGGCATTGTTTTATCGAAACAGGATGAACGGTCGACAGTACATAAAATACGAACAAACAAACAATCGTTTTTATGTATTAGATTTATGTATTATTTTAGAATTGTAAAGCTTGGTGTTCTTTCAGAATGGTAATGAAAGAAACAGTTGTATCTCATGATTCGTTTAATATTCGTCCAGAATTCGCAAATTTAATTTTAGAAAATGTGATGAAAATATTTTCCTCTTCAAATTGATTCAACATAGAAAATATATTTATACCATAAAATCGTTAATATTGTTGAAAAGATAATTTTTGAAAATTAAGATGGTTCAAAATTACTTCAGTATTTTTGGTAGTTTGAGTGAAAAATGCTAAAATTTAATTAAAATTTAAAAAACCCAAAACTTTTTCGCATAATCCGTCATAAAGTTTTCGTCTCTGAGAATGACTTGCATGACATTTGCGTACTATAGCTACAAAGTATTAACCTTTCACTTGGATTTAGCATTCCTACAGAATCTATTGCCTCCTCGGCAAGATATTTGGAGATGAATCCTTAGTGAATAAATGCGGTTGAGATCCGAATTTGTATTTTTTTCCCCAGATAGCTGTACTTTGCCTATAACCATCCCGTAGGTGCAGACAATAAGCTGACCAAGCTGCATCGCAATCCGTTGAATGGTTTAGGAACGCAATAGAGACATACAGACAAGCAGTCATTTTTTTTATATATAGATGTGATATCTAAGAAATCTTTTACTATTCATTTCAAGAAAGATTAAAGTAATAAAAAAATAAAGAAAATTCTAAAAAAGGACCATTACTTTAATATAGCCCAACCTTTCAGCCATTTGTGACACAATGAAGCCATGCTTCCATCATTTCGTCTGCTTTCCCACGCTCCCCCCTCATAACAATGTGATAGCAACCATTTCTATTTTTCTGAGGGTGTCGACCGCCTCCTCTGCTATTTCGGACACAAGCACTTTGCTCGCAACCGCAACTGCCCTGTTTGCTCAGGGAATGATACATCTGCTCTGCCCAAAAGCAAACAAGGGCCTCACTATTCCGATGGCGGACATTCGTGACGACCTCTGATCTTGCCAACACCCATCCTAGATCAGCTACCCACCCCCCCTCCTCGAAATTCGATGATCACAGGGCTCGGCGGCCGACTCTTTTTCCACTCGCCAAATTGCTGGCCGAAAATGCGAGGAGAAAGAAAAAGAAAAGCGACATTTTCGCCGCCGATGTTGCGATTTTTCCACCATCGGCAGTCATCAATTGCGAAATAAACGGATAAGTGATGGCAAAGCATGACTTCTCCGACTTTATTTAACAAGTTGGGAGAGTTCGACGAGGCAGCAATCCGACCTGTCAAGCGAGTGGCTTAATAAATGCAGAGTGAAACGGAATCCGTTTTTCAGATGAGTAACTGCCTTGGCTTCCTCGGAAGCAAACTACTTTCGTATTTATTGCTGTGCTAGCTGGTATCCGGCACATTGCTACCGTCGAAATTAATATTAATTGCAATCAGTCAATAATTTCAGAATGTTTTATCGAAATAGGATGAAAGGTACGACAGTATATAAAATACGAGCAAACAAATATTCATTATTTATCTATTAAATTTGTGTATTCTTTTTAGAGTTGTAAAGCTTGGTGTTCTCTCATAATGGTAATGAAAAAAACTATTTATCTCATGATTCGTTTAATATTCGTTCAGAATTCTCAAATTTAACTTTAGAAACTGTAATTAAAATATTGATTAAACATAGAAAATATATTTATACCACATATATTTATACACTATATATTATTTTCATGAAAGATTATTCATATAGTTGAAAAGACAATTTTTTGAAAATTAAGATAGTGCAATATTATTTGCACTGCAATATTTTTGGCAGTTACAGCAAAAAATGCTAAAATTTAATTAAAATTTAAAAACCGCCAAAACTTTCTCGCATAATCTATAATAAAGTTTATACGATTGAGAATGTCTTGCATGACATTTGCGTACTATAGCTACAAAATATTTACAAGTAACTTGGATTTCGCATTTCTACAGAATCCTCGTCGAGTTATTAGCGGATTTATACTTGGTAAATAGAACAGTATATAAAATACGAACAAACAAATATTCCTTTTTATATATTGGATTTGTACATTCTTTTAGAAGTGTAAAACTTGGTGGTCTTTCAGAATGGTATTGAAAGGAATTATTTATTGTATCTCGTGACAAGTTTAATCTTCGCTGTGAATTCTCAAATTTAATATTAGAAAATGGGATCAAAATATTTTCTTTCCAAATTGATTAAACATAGAAAACATATTTACACCATAAAATCGTTAATATAGGTAAAAAAATAATTTCTGAAAATTAAAATGGGCGAAATTATTTGTACTACAATACTTTTGTTAATTACATCGAAAAACGCAAAAATTTAATTAAAATTTAAAACTCCCAGGGTTGGTCTCCCTAAAAATTTCTCTCATAACCTGTAATAAAGTTGTTACCTCTGAGCATGGATGCAAGAAAAAACCTGCTTATTTCATCTTGAACTTTCAACTATATTTTAAAATCTTTCGGATTTTTTAAAGCTATTCTCTGCTCAGTAAGCACATTTCATAGACCGGCTGGTAGCACAATAGAGTATTGCCTTGTGATAATACCTCATTGTTAACCACCTCTAGTTCCATAATTTTGGCCATACACACAACCTGTATGATTCGGATTCATAGGCATGTCGTCACACTGCTTCCTCGGGCTCGTATACGCACCGCCGACCGGCCAAAACTTCTCTCGTGTGAATACAAGACCCTCTTCAAAGAAGAGCTTAAAGGGTTTACGGCGCGTCCCATCGTCAGTAGTAATTCATCCATTCTTGTAATTTTCTGGGCTCCTTTGATGCCTGTCGATTCTACTGAAAATTTGACGGTAAAAAGGGAAGGCATCAAAGGAACCCATGAAACCACAAGAGGGGTCGAAGGGGGAACGCATGGCCCGCCTGAAGATTCTCCGGTCATTGGAACTCGGCTGAAATGCTTCGAGTGGCCTTCTGGCTGTTCCAACGACCTGTCAATCCGCAGACGAGCCACGTTCTTTCCCTACGACTCCTCTTGGGATTTTCTACCGAAAATTTGACGGTAAAAAGGGAAGGCGTCAAAGGAGCCCAGAAAACCTCAAGAGGGGTCGACGGGGGAACGCGTGGCCCATCTGAAGATTGACAGGTCACTGGAACTCGACTTAAGTGCTTCTAGTGGCGTTCTGGTCGTTCCATCGACCTGTCGATAGACGAGTCACACATTGCCCCTTCGACCTCTCTTGCGCTTTTCTGGTTTCCTTGTATACATTTATAAGAGTCTATTTCTTATGAGACTCTAGAGATTTCCTTCCACTAAGATCTAATTTTGGAAAAAATGCTATTTCATTCTAGATTTTATTAGAAAGATAGAAACCCAGACTGCGCCATAATGCTGTGCCATAGTTAATTGAACAAATGCGTGTTCTCATCATGGAAGCTATTTAAAGCGAAGGAAGAAATTATATTCAAAAAGTTTTATAAAAGAATTTTTTTCAATAATACAGCATGACAAATAAAACAGATATTTAGTGTTTTCACCAAAAACCATTTTTTTTTCCTTTGTATTGTCACTTACTTAAGATAACTTTTATAAGAATTGAAACAACAAGCAGGAATTCAGGTGTATTTCTAATGTTAGGCGAATGAGTTCACGGACACAACAAAAATTTAATATAGTTCGGATATGTACAATAAGGAATGCGAAAAAGGGATGTTGTTTCTTAAGAAAGTTGGGGAAAATATTTTGTAAATATATGTGCGAACGTATTACTTTATATATGGTATGAAAAATGTGCTTGTGAAAAAGGAATTACTTAAACATCGGGTTTTGCAAGCTAGTATTCTTCCCAAAAATTGAGTTTAACCCTCTTCACTTGCCTGCGTTGATTTTCTTTGGCTCTTCATATGCAATAATGAGTTTGAATTGCACATCGAATTACTAAATTTTTAAAGTAATGAGAAATTTAAAATGCAAAAATCACTTGAAAGGGCATCAGTGCCTCAATTTTTTTTTATTATTGTCGGAATTAAAATTATAACAATTGTCCCAACTTAGATATACCATCTAATTAAGTTAAATAAATTCGTATACCAAGGGATTAATAAATAATATATGAATGCTCTGTAAATAACTGTTTTAATCAAGATATTATCATTTTATCAAGACATCTTTATCTAAAGTCTGTTAAAAGTTTAGAAGCACGATCAAAAATCGTCCGCAAAAGGCTGCCTCTTATTAACCAGTCACCCTATTGATTATTTTGCCAAATACAATAATGAAAATTGAATATATATACATATTAAGGAAGAAAAAAAATTCGAATTACATAGTTACATGTTTTGGGTGAAATTTATGTGGAGTAAAACAGGAACCTCAGTTTTATATTATATGAATTGGTATTTAAAATACTCAATAAAATTCATCACTGATTTAAAAACATTCTAGGAAGTTGTATCTCTCACAAAATAGAGGAGTACAAGCAAGAATCAACTCTCAACTGTGGTTTGCTTGACTTACAAATTAAAGGCCTTGTCATAAAACGAAATACCGTCCGCATTTTCCATCAGCAATTTTCTGTTTCTACCCTCAGAGCCGGTCGAGCAAGTTTTTCGTCATTGATAACTTTTTCTAACCACTAAAACACCGACGATAGAGACGGAAATATTATCTGCAAACGAAATTCAACCAATCATGGGAAACTTTGAAGTGACGTCACACAAGGAATATCACTTTCCTTCTCGTTTGCTGATGAAAAGTGCGGACGATATTTCGCCGTGTTATAAGCCTTAACTCGCTTTTTAAATTTTCGACTTGAAAGTTCAATACTGGGTGTAAAAGAAGGCAACTAGGCAGCGCATGCGCGGAAAGCGGCAGACATGTTTCCCACAATTTCGTGAGATAAATTCAAGTATTCCATGTTTGGTAATAAATTATCATTTCGCGGTCTCTGGATTTTTCTTTTTCACTGCCTATCATATTAAAATGATGTATATTTTCACAAAGAATCATAATAAAATAATAAATAAACATCTTGTATGTGAAAAACTATAGAAAAAAATGGCAAATAAAATGAAAAAAAAAAATTCAAATTAGAAAGAACAACGAATAAAAAATGACGAAATTAATCTATTATAAGCGATCAACTTTTTATGCAATTTTTTTTTAATCTGACAAATTCTACAAACGAAAACACAGCAAAAAAAATAAAAATACAATACAGCGGCTCGTACTGTCCTACCGTCACAAGAAAAACTCTGAACATGGTTGCCGTAAGTAGACTAGTTTATGTAAAGGCCTTATCACACGGCAAGATATCTTCGGCACTTTCCGTCAGCAAACGACAAGGAAAGTGACGTTACTTGTGTGACGTCACTTTAAAATTTCACATGATTGGTTGAATTTCGTTTGCGGACAATATTTCCGGTAACATTTTCGAACTGGTTCGATTAAGTTGTCGATTATGAAACTTGCCTGTCGGTTTTTGAGGGTAGAAACGGAAAAGTGCTGGCGAAATTTCACCGTGTGATAAGGCCTTAAGGAGGGAAGTTCGCATTAAAGCAGATCACAACATTTCGCTAATTATGCACGCTTCATTAGGAGAGAAATTCTTTTCGCTTGTGTTTATACAGAAGTATTTATATGAGAGTTAAATAAAATAAAATTTTAGATAGAATTCCTAGTTATTTAAGCTTTAAAATAATGTCTTGTATAAGAAAGCCTTCAACGATATTTCTTCAACTGCTTTTGTATCAATTTTTTTAAGACCTGAGGCTGTCGTCAATTAAATAAAAACTATTGGATAATAACAAAATAGCTTGATATTTGATTAAAGATTCATCTGTTATTAAGAGTGGGAAGCTAACGTTTTAAAACTAAATCCCCTCTGTTTTACACAAGAGTTTATGAGTTTTGAATAAGGCGAAAACGATAGTTTCTTATAATAAACATAGGATCAGAATATATATATGTACATATATATTAGTTATTTTGGAACTGTTTAGTTCATAATAAATATGTTACTATTTGATATAAATAAAAAGTAAAAACACAAAATTCAGTAAAAAATTAAAGTATAAATAAATTAATAAATTGGCAAAATTAAAGATATGTCCTTTCACATTCTTGTAAGAAACGGAGTATTTATCGGAATCTTTGGAATAACTCATACACCCCAAAATTGGTTACCCAATCCTCTGTAGCACTTCTTACAGATATATGACATACAACGTAATATAAACAAATTATTAAAAAATAAATATGTCCAAAGAATTTTAATAACTTAAAACATTACTCAGAATTATTTACCTGATATCGATTACTAACTGAATATATAAGTCAAATAATTTTACTCAAAACTCCTAATCTAATTTAATTGATCAATCAAATGAACACTGTTCAAGGCAAAATGAGATTTTTAACCGGCGATTCATCAAATGATAAGGATATTTTTAACAGGTTCTTTTGGCTTCAAAAGAAATACAGCCCTTTCCTTCTCCCCCAAAGTGTAATAGAATATCCCGTTTTTAAGCCGACTGATCCATACTTTTAGGGTTACTAGGGTTTTTCTCGTAATGGTAAGTCAGTAGTTGTCCCATTGGAATAATTACATGTCATCGACCGAATAACTTTTTTTCAGCCTTTGTACGCACGCGCAGCTTGCTGCCTTATTACTGGCCGAGTGTAAACACAGCATAAAGGTGGGTTCACACGAGGCTTTTTATTGTCCGCAAACATTGTCTCTCTGCTGTTGTCCCAGCATTGTCCCCGTGTGAACACTTGAGACAACGTTTATCCCGACGGGACAATCATTTGCCACTGTCCCGTTGTGGTCACGTGACTTTCCGGAAGTAGGCGTGATCCTCTATTGCGGACAATAATAAGTTTCGTCTGAACCCACCTTAAGGTTTTAATGTGTAGAAACAAAGATTGTTCATTATTTGGTGAATACGGAGAATACTATAATTATTTTTGGTTCCAATGGCTAAATGGTTCCAAAACATTTAGCCATTGGCTTTCTACAATGTAATTTCGCTTTCTAATTACAGTAAATATAAAACCGTCTTGCTTTTGTCAGTTACAATAAAACATGATAACTTATGTAAAACATTTTCATGAAGACTTTTTCCGCCAGTTACGTAATTGAAACAAATAAAGCTTTAACTGTAACCAAATGGAAATTCAAACTAGCGGGAAGCAGCAATATTAGTTTTTGTTTTCCATTTGTGACTGTATTGAGTGTTGTTCTCTTCTGGTCTTAATTTTCTGATTGAGCTAAATTCAAATAATTTATTAAACAAATATTGAATAAATCATGTCTCTAATCGAGGACTGTGAACGTTATTTTCTCTCAAAATCTTTATATGATGTTCTTTCAGTAGAAAAGACTGCGACAGCAGAGCAATGTAAGAATCTTTGAGTGATTAAATAAGTTTGTTTATATTTTCTCATAAGCTTTTCATATCTATCTGAGGATCAAGGGCTCTTGGGTTATTAATCGAAAGAGTGAATTTTATTGCTATTCTGTACTGGATTGTCATGTAAATGAATAATTAAAAAGTTTTAAACTTTAAAAATAACATTGACTTTTGGAATCTTTCTCCCGCATGATTTTGACTTGCCTTATAAAGAAATCCTCGATACAAAAATGCATTATAAAGATATTTCCTTTTTCTTAAATTCTTTATTATAGTATTGATTCCTGTCCTTTGAATTACTGTAAGTTTGTGAGACTTTAAAAGCATACAAATTCATTAGCTAATATATACTTTTCAATTTTATTCTAATAATTGCATAATTGATGTAATAATTGTAAGAAAATGAATTAGACTAGCTAAACTTATTTAATCTCAAATTCTCTTGAAAGTTAATTATTGATTTATAAATAATATTTATCTGCAACTCTTTTGTGTATGGCCAGCAAGAATGTAAAAATCATAAATAAATAAATCTTTTGAGGAAATCCAGTGATCAATATGCATTGCTTAATACTAATTTATAAATGAGTAATGTTCAAGATATGTTACCAAATGGTGTAAGAAGATTTTAAGGTTTTTGTGAGAATACAAGCATCTCGTGGATATTCAAACATTTTTTTTTTTTAATTTAGATTTAACAGTATTGACCATAAATGGAATAATATAGAGTTAATAAGTTCTTGATATGTAGTGGTATCTAAAGAATAATTTTATTCTTAAGGGAATTATTAGTTTGTCAAATGCATGCCTATTTCCAATTTCTGAAATCAATACAGGTTTGACTTAATCTGTCTATTTCTGGACACTTTTGTATCAAAAACTATGTATTAGGAATTATATGACTATATAATCCTATTGCATTCTTAGGCTACATCAGCCCTAAAGAACTATTTCAATGAGATAAAGAATGCAAGCATTAGACTTTGAATGGCTGCAAGATATTTTAAATCAATTGGAGTATTGAAGAATTAGTCTGGCAACTAAAAATCATGAGCTTCATAGTTTTTATTTTATATGAAAGCTCACAATTTTTAGATAATTTATTAATAGTAGCTCATCCTTGTACTTTTCCCGAGAATTAAATCTCAAGGCAACTATTCCACTGTATATTTTTGGGAGAAAAAAATCTACCAATCCCACTCACAATACCTATTTCTCAAAATTTGAGTTTATTTGGGAGCTACTGACATCTATATATATTATCAGTGGTGTCTTGTCTTCCATTTATCCACTTCTATTCTCAAGAGAAATCGTAAAAATGTCACTTTGCTGATAATTCTATATGGAAAAGATTTACAGTTCTCATGTTTCAGCTGTTTTTTAAAATTAGCAATTAGTATTGCATATGAAGTTAGTGACTCCTAGACATGTAATCAATGATCATCTATCCACCTCCAACCATCCTCCAATTTTGAGTAATGTCTCAAAATAACTAACAAAGCTCCCTGTATCAACAACTAGATGGATTTTGCTAAATTTTTGTATCTAAAATAATAGGAATAGTTAGAAATTTGCTCCTTAGCCTCATTCATTGATTTTAGTTTGTCAATTTTTATTTTGTATCAAAGAATTACCATTATCCTCCATATGAACCCCGGTTTTTTAGTAAAATCTCAAAGACATATTCTTTGTGAATGCCATTGACAAAGTTACTACATATTGTACCAATTTTTATTTCATGCGAAACCTCATAATGACTGTATATACCACAATGGTTGATCATCAATTCATTTGCTTTTCTATTTTTAAAAGATATTTCAAAATTAGAACTTTGGCACAACTTCTCCAATTTCCAATTAACTTCACTAATGTTCTATATTTGATATGCAAATATTATTTTAAGTAGTGCTTTCATTTGGTGTTATGTAATATATTTGAAAATTAATTGATCCATTATTAAATTAAGTCTATTAGCATGGTGATTGAATAATTGTTTGTTAAGAGTAAAGAGTTTGCCGAGTAATAAAGAATTACCATGAAAGGCAAATCATCTAGATTATTGTGAGAATAATCTTAAGGATGGCAATTTCATAGGTGTAGGGGATGTGATGTTGGAATACATCTATAAAGTTAGTCTTCCTTTTAACTACATTGTCCTTTATTTGGAATTTTATGCTAAGAGGAGACCTTAATGCAAAACCTGTCATCGAGGACCATTGTGTCATTCATTTTGTAAGACGTGTTGAGGATTGGTCTGAAGAACATGAGTAATATATTAATTGTCATAGGACTAAAAGAATGGGAAAATGATAAAATTACATATAATTTTAAAATTATCTATAAAATAAGAAAAATTTGAGGAGCTTTTCCTCAAAAAACTAGGGCCGCGGTGGCCTGGTGATAGGTCTCGGCTTCGGAACCGGAGGGTTTCAGGTTCGAGACTCGATTCCACCGAAGAACCGTCATGTGAGGGGGTCTCTTGCACGTTAAATTTGTCAGGCCAAACGTCCTCCCGCTGGTGAGGTGTTGAGAGAGGGGTGCCAGTTCAGGTGTCTTCCTCGTCATCTGATCTTGGTTCAAAATTACGAGGTCCGGCCCAAAATAGCCCTCGTGTTGCTTTAAACGGGATGTTAATATAACTAAACCTCAAAAAAATATTAAAATAAGAGAAATTTTAATTTTCTTAGTTTTTTCCTAAAAAACATACCAGTCTCTCTAAACATTGAAAGAAGTGTTTGTTGTAAAAACAAAACAGTGCCATCTGTGACTTCAACTGTGGAAGCTCAACCTTTTTCTATTTACTCTTTTTTTTTTCCCTTCTATATAAATTAATTGAATTTCTAATATTGATTTTTTTTAAAAATACAAAATTGAATAGGGACTACAGTTACACTTTTTATCAGAGTGTCTTATATTTCAAAAGAATACTGGGGAGAAAAAAGGTTCTATATAACCAAAAATTTTGTTTTTAGAGCTTCATCTAGTTTAAATTTATTAAAAAACAGTACAATATTATATGAAAACAAATAATTGATTTGTTTCAACATCTTTATTTTGCAAATTTCCACTGCATGTACAGAACATGCAAAGATAAATTTTAAATTTTTTTGAAAAATTAAGAAGTACAATTAATTTTATAAAGAAATTTATCTTATTCTCATTTTTGAGATTGAAGGAATTTTTTTTATGTTTGGAAAGCCATAAGAATAATTTTTGTATTGTGTGGCATTGCAACTGTGGGAAGTGGATTTAGTATCAACAAAGATATGCTTATTAAAAATTTTAAAATTCTTTATTTGTAAATTTTTATGGAGTTGTCTTGAATATTCCAGTCTTAAGATATATGCTTCAGTATGTAAAATTAGCATATGTGAGGTATTAAGGAACTTTAGAAAAGCAGAAAAAAGCTCAGAAGGGGGAGGGAGAGCCCAAAAAATCACAAATAAGTTTTACAAATTAAGTAATTGTGAAAAGGAAAAATGAAATTAATTACTATAAGATCTGCAGAGATTATAAAAATTGATGCTCAAATATATGTTAACAAAATAAATAAATAAAAATTAAGTAATTAAATAGTTAGCATCATGGCAAGAATGCAATTTTGTAGAGAACAGGATACAAGTGATCATTATCTCCCCACCTTCTCTTAACATGTCCATTTTGTTTTGTTAAGTGCTAGAAATAAAGACTTTTTTTCTATAATGTATATTATTTCAAGCAATGGTGAATTGTTGCTTATTCCACTTTGTTTTTTATCTGATACAAAGGTATTATCATTTTATTACAGCTGTTCATGCATTTACTGTTTTACTACATATGCATGCAAAGAAAACACTGGGATATATATATATATATATATATATATATATATATATATATATATATATATATATATATATATATATATATATATATATATTCTATATTTGGGTGACAGCCTTATTACAGCTGTTTTTTACTATTAATTCTCCTAGCTTTAACTCCATTAAGAAATTTTAAAAGATTTTGGAATATGCTGTCAAGAAGGATATTACATATTCCAAATCTTTTATAGGCAAAACCCATTGCAATTGTTGTCCAGTCATATATATTCATATAATGTTTTGTGTAGTCAAAGCTGGAGTAATATAAGAATGTAAGCATGAATTTATCTTGTCATAACAGATTTATAATATTTTCTCTGAGAAGTTTATAATATTTTATATAGAACTATATTCTTTAATGGTTTTTGATGCTTATGATATTATATTGAGGTTACATTATATATAATGAATTTTGACATTTATTGAAAATTGCCAAGTAAACTGGGGTGAAAATATACACAAGTACCAGATTTTATTTTATTTAATATTTACATATGTTTCTTATTTGGTTTATTACAGTGAAACATGCTTATAAGAAGATGTCACTTCTTGTCCATCCAGACAAGGCTGCTGAGCACAACAGAGAAGAATGTACTCGAAAATTTCAGATTTTATCTAAAGTACATAGCATTTTGTCTGATTCTGAAAAACGTCAACTTTATGATGAAACAGGTACTAAATTTGTGTGCTTTTGCTATAATTTTTTCTCCTTTAAAGAAGTATTCCTTATTAATATTGTTTTGAAGATATATAGCTTATTTTATTCTTTCTTAAATTGTGGACGATGATTTCATTTGGAATTTAATTGGAAGTTCAGATTGCTTAAACTTTTAGTACATCGTTGTTCTCTCTTTGAGAAAGAAAATAAATAAATAAACTTTGTTTTAAACTATTTTCACTAAAATTTGTCAAATAATTATTAATTTTTTTTTAAATTAAATATTACTGCGGTTTTTTATTTTCCAAATAAAAAGTTGTGAAAAAGAAGTTTTTTGCATTTGAGAAACTGTAATATGGTTAATAAGTATTTTACATCATATGCTATTCTGTAGACAAATTCTATGTACATGTTTGTGCAGCATGTTAATATATCACATAAATAAATAAAAAATAATTTTATAAGGGGAGAAAAATTAGTTTGAGTGTAATAAATTCATCTAATAACCCTATGAGCTCTGACTGCCCTATGTTGCCCCTTTTGACTGGAACCTAAACTCGCTTGTTTTTGGCTGGTTAAATGAGTTTGAGGTGTGAAAAGAATTGCACAGCAAGCATTTATTTAAACTCATTTCCCAGAAACTCTAATCCCAGAGCTCCTGAGCCAGTGCTCTGTCATACAGGACAGTAAGGATTCATAGATATAATGCTGTTTAATTTTTTAGAAGCTTATCAATGCATATATTATTTATAATATGTTTCTTAGCAATATTTTGTGAAAAAAACATTTTTTAATGATCAACTGGTGTTCAAAATAGTATATTAGTATTTAAAAATTATTTTTTCTTAAATTAAGGTTTAATTTCCTATTTCATCTTGCTTTATCACAATTACAAGTCATTTGTATAGTTGTGCAAAAAACAGGGGCCATTTCAACTTAAATAGTCATAAAAATGGTATCATTTGAAAGGAATTAACATTTAAGAATATTTTTATTAAAAATTTCATGAGAGAGTACATGTTAAAAATTCTAAATACTAAAATAAAAAAACATTTCTCAATTTCTTCAGATAAACCCATTTTTCATCAAATTTCAAAACTAGATCAAAAATTCCTTGATGAAACCAAATTTCATTAGTCTAGAAAAGTTCATTTTGAAATAATAACAATATGACCTAAGAATGTTAAAATAAAATTTTGGACTTCTATTTGTATTTTCTTCTAAAATAATGGATATTGATCTGAATTTTTTTAGTGTAAATTTATAAGACATACATTAAAAAGTCTTTTTATATAATGCACATATTATTAAAAAGTAACTTTTTAATTTTTGAAAAATTTCAGATTTAGAGTGAAATTTTTTAAATGGAAACAAGCTTAATTTTGAACATAAATTGAGAAACATTTTACTGAGACATACAAAATTTCAGTTCATTTCTACAAATAGTTTTCTCATTTCCATAAGATTTTGTACTACCTGTAAAACAATACATTTTGGGGCATCTTCACAAATTTCAAAATGGTAGTAGAATTTTATTTGGTATTCAAATGCTACTCATCTTTCATTTCTTGAATCAAATATTTATCATGTTGTTGTAATGTAGAATATGTAAATATTAGAAGGAAATCACCATCAGCAAAAAATGTG
This sequence comes from Argiope trifasciata, assembly GCA_026543055.1. NCBI lineage: Eukaryota > Metazoa > Arthropoda > Arachnida > Araneae > Araneidae > Argiope > Argiope trifasciata. The sequence goes on from JAPMOQ010014769.1 coordinate 1,223,071, forward strand.
AAAAAATAATAAAACTCTTTCTATTGCCATAATTTTCTTAGCTTCTCTCTCTCTCTTTTTAAATGTGAACAGTCTTCTCATGGCAAATGAACATTTTTACTCATAATGTTTTTTCTAGAATACAAGAAATTACTGAAAACATGCTAAGTTATTTCTCTTTATAATTAATATGTTATGATCTCTATATTTTTTTATAAGAAAAGACAATTTTTGTTTAAATTTATTGTTTGTTTCTCTGCTCAATATTTCTCACAAAAGTCTTTTCATAAAATTAAACAATCATGATTGTATTTATTATATTATATATGATCACAAATAGAATTTTGAAAAATAATACAGCCATCAAAACATGATTAAATTACAGATATAGCATTTATTTTTGGATGCAAAATATCTTGCATTTATTTTTTACTATTCAAGACCAAAGAATTTGAAATGTGTTTAATGACTCAAAAAGTTTAATTTAATATTTTAGTTTATTACTTTTTTGCCAGTACTGAATCAGCAGACGTCATGGCAACTAGGAAATACAAGGAATTTAAAAATCCTGGGAGTGCAGGAAAATTTCTATAAAAAACAGGGAAATTTAAGCAATTTCACCCCACTTCCTCCCCAATTAACAAATGTCCATCTCTGAACTTTGAGAGGTTAAAAAATTGCAACCATAGGTCCAGAAAGGAAAACAGTACCATTCAAATGAGATGTTTCAACTTAAACTTGCATAAGAAAGCATTTTAAGTAACTGAGTTTCATTATTGATGTAAAATAGTCAGTAATTTCTGATAATATTTTATGTTTATCTTACAGTGAATGCTTTCTTGCTTACTTAGTACCTAACTTAAACTATATAATTGAACTCATAGTTATATGATAAAAAACTGTTTAGTTCGATTCTAATTTTTTCCTCTTAAAGTATTTATAAAGTACATATTTTTAAATATACTTTAGCCTTATGCTTTAACAAGAAGTTTCAATTGAAGTAAATGGTAAAACTGTTGTTTTATATTTCAAATAGGCTTTAAATTTTGTTCAAAAACTGCAGAATTTCTTGCTTGAATGTTAAGGTAATTTTGATTTTTAGATCATGTGACTCACTCAAAAATAATTTATTCTTTTCAGGTATTGTTGAAGATGAAAATAATGCATCCATGGATGATACAAGCCCAGAATTTTGGGAAAATTACTGGAGAGCTTTATTTCCTAGAATAACCATTAGTGCTATAGAAAAGTTTTTGGAAAATTATAAAGGTAAAAAAATTATTGCTTTATATTAAATTATTATTAATTTTTATTCAAGAATTTACTTAGATTTATTTTTGTAAATAATTCCAATTAAATAATTTATACATATAATAAAGCTAAATATAAGTTAGTATTTTGCAGGATAAACTTATCTGCCCAACAGCAGGATTAATTGTATGCCAGATTTATTCAGAATTATAAATTTTTCCTTTTTAGTATCATGCATTTCTGGAATTTTTACTGAGGTTCAATAATAGTTGACATCATGATAGCCATATTAGACTTTTTTTAAAAATCAATGACTTACCAAATGTGACAGTTTTGCACATTAGCAATGTTTAAAAAAAAATGCTTCATTTACAAAATTCATATTTTCTTGTCATTTAGCTATTAATCCTATAGCTATTTATTTATATATTTATAGCTATTATATAATTCTATATAGAGCAAATATGTTATTAGAAATTTAACTATGAAAATTTGTTTGGAATTTTGGGAATCTAGGATAATTTTATTTTCGGATAATTTTATTTTTATGAATTTATTAGGATACATATATTTATGATGGTGATACTTAATAAATTTACTGGGAATTTTATTGATGTCTATTTATGAAGACAGAAAACCAAATGCATTTTCAGAGTCTTGTACAAAATTAACTGGACTATGTGTATGGAAATTCATCTAAAAAAATGTCTTCATCAAGTCAATAGTTTGAATCCTGCTCTAAAGAGTAAAGGGAAAACTTTTATTTTTTTATTAAAGCTATAGATAATATGTTAAATTTAATTTTAATTATAAAAAAGTTGTGAGACCAAAATTGAAAATTTTAAATATTTGTTCAGTCATCTTAAGTAGGAACTGAAAATGCATGTTAATTTTTGAATTAAAGTATTGAATTAAAAAAAAGGCATGAAAATGAATTCTCATTTTAACAAAACTATTTAAATTGGTTTTATTTATTTGTGTATTTTTCATTTAATTAATAAATTGTATAATAAATGAATAAAATAAAGAGGAAATGTAGCATGTGTTACAATACAGACTGCAAAATATTACTTATTTTTCTTTAAACAAGAATAAATGTGAAGTTTGGAGTGTCAAAAAATTCTTCAAAACTCTTTTGATCAAGATTTTATAAAAGACTTATTGAATATTCCATTCATGGCATTTTATCAAAAGTATTTATTTCCCATGTATCTTTCTTTCATTAACTTTGGTTTCCTTCCAAACCGTATTAATATTTATATTAATTTATAATATTTATATAGATTTTCTATTGAATATACCATTTTTCAAAAAAATTATGGTGTTCTGTTAATTAAAAAATTTTTTTACTTGGGTTCTTGTCAATTCTACTTATTTGCCTGGTCATCAGAAAAACAACTGAGCTTAGTTTTCTGAAATTTAGAGACATCTTTGCTAATGATATTAAAGTATATTAGATAAAGTTTGTTAATGATGTTAAAGATACTGGATAGAGAAAAAACCCTCCAGACTTTTTTTTTTTTACTTAAATGATTACTTTTACTTTTTTTACCTGGCCTATGGATTGCTTGTTGAAGAGATTTTCATTTTTATCATTTATAAACAAAGCCATTAATCCAAACTCATTCAAATGCCTCCTGTAATGATTGACATTTTCTTGATATTAATTTTGTTTATCTGCAATTCCTTCTTGAATTTTGGCAATTTTTAAAAATACTTTTTTACCTGATATTCAACAATAAATTTTACTATTACTAAGAAATTCTTACTATTTCATTGCTTCATCAAATATTGTATGTTATTGTACGATTATCCTCCATTGCTCATAGCCAAGGAAGTACAATGCTGTTAATTATCTACACGATTAATTTGGGCAGTCAAGAAATCAATACAATTAATTGAATGTAATTAGAAATAGGTTACCTAGATATTAAATTTTTATTGGGGGTGAATATTATGTCTTGGAACTCAATTTCTTAAAGGTTCATGGGCATGAAGTTTTTAAGATAACACAACTTTAATGTCTGTCTATATTTTCACGCCTAAAAAATATGTTATTTAAAATGTAAAAGAACATCAAGATAATCTGAGAAATTTAATTCAAGCTACTTCAGTATATATTCTTAAAGATTTTTTTTAAATGCCAACTATTGAGAGAAATAAGTTAAATATACACATGAAAAATACAAAAATTTAGCATCTAAATAAACGTATTTCAATGATATTTGCATTTTTCATATGTTTGAATAATTTATTTTCTATCACTGGCATCTTTTATTGCCTGAATACCTGTTTCAGTTTAATTTTAATAGATTTTCAAAAATTATGTTTATAAAGTTATTTATAATTATGTTTATGTATTTTGTAATTTTTATTTGTTGCTATTTTAAAAAAAGGAGCTTAAAAATTATATTATTTTAAAATATAAACAATAACTGAAAGATTTTTTAGATTTCAAGTTTATATATATTTTATAGGCTCTGATGAAGAAAAGGAAGATCTCAAAAATGCATACCTGAAGGCAAAAGGGGACATGGATAAAATTAGTGAGATTTTTATTGGATATTCCATCGAAGAGGAAGACAGACTCTGTATGATCTTAAAGGAAATGATTAAGAAAAAGGAAGTCCCATCATATCCAAAATTCAAGAATGAGTCACCTACCAAAAAAGCAGCTAGGAAGAAAAGAGTAAGTTTCAGATATTTTAATGAACAAAACTTAGTAGTCACATTTTCAACCATAACCTTAAAATAATTTGAGATTATTATGAATCTTGTGTTCAGTACACTATTCTCAGACTGAGCTGCTTGAAAGAATAACAGCTTCATAAAATTACACCCAACCCATTTAATTATTTGATTTAAATGGTTTGTTTGTGTAAAATGCCATAAATAATTTGCCCCAAAACAATTAACATTTCCATCACTCTGGAATTCCTCCTAATATGTTGGTAAGCCATAAAATTTAACCTAATTAAAATTGTTATTGTGATACACATTTCATATTAAGAGACACTTGTGAAATGTTTTGTTATATTTTTATCTATTCTTGCAGCATACAAAAGAAACTGCTGAAGCAGAGGAAGTAATGAAATCTCTTGCCACGACTATGCAAGAAAGGAAGGTTGAACGAGAACGTGGATTTAATGACATGATTGCTAGGTTGGAAGCAAAATATGCGAAAAAAGATATTGGAAGAAAGAAAATGAAAAATTAATCACTCCTTCTTTTCTCTTCATATTTATATAATAATATTTCTTCATAAAAGTAATACTTGTACATATTTAATTTGTGTTAGCTACACTCATTTCAGATTATTTCCATATCTTGCTCATGTTTAATAAATTTTAGGATATTTCTTGAAACATTTTTAATGGTCTTCTTTGCAAAATAAAGAATAAATTCACTACTCTTATCAAATATTAATCTAGGAGTTTTATTAATTTCATTTTTTTCATAGCTCTTATATTATTTTTCAGTAACTTAATTCTTTTCAAAAAAGATTTGATTTACTCAGTCGAATCATACTTTGCATTGTTAAATTCCAGTTATATGTCATACAAAAATGCTCCCAAGAATAATTAATACAAATTGGATGGGTTAAAAAGCTCAATCCTGATTTTCTGAATGTGTTTCAAAAGTTCTGTAAAATCCATTTGTTGCATACTCTGGGTGTGTAGCGCGCCATGAAAAGTGTTTAAATTTGAAAACCGTCTTTAAGACCTTTAAAGTACTTAATTTTCTTGTGAATACTGAAGGAAGGCTTTTGGGTTTTCTTGTTTCCTCACAAGATAAAATATTATTATTCAAAATCATGGTTGTAAAGGATTGTTTACTGGATGTATCAATAAAGGAAACCAAAAAAGGGGAAGAATTATAAAAAATAGTCCATGCATTCAGCACATTTTTAGATAACATTTAATGGTTCTTTTTTCCCCTCTTTCCATTTTTTCTTCCTGTTTTATCAACAATTGCCATTTATTAAAATACTGGAATAATTATATGAAAGTTCTAGTATGAAATAGTACTGTTCCATACTTACTGTGAATCGGAAAAACATTTCAATTTTTAATGTTTTAGATATTGAAGAATTTATTTTAGTTATGCCTAGTAAGTATATATTTAAATTATTATGTGTTGTTAAGAAAGAATATGTGACATAGTCCGATCAATGGAAAATATGAAAATAGGAGAATGAATTTGACATAAAACAATATGTTGAACATGGAAAAAGCAGCTTTAAAAAACACTAAAATATTCAATCATCATTCTCATTAATACGTCATTTTAAAGCAATTGCTTGAATGACCTACTAAGGTATTGAATTTTAATTAATTACGGTAGTCGATTGCATAAAATCCAATATGATGAAATTTTAACTTGAAGCCTTAGATTTTTCTAGGATTTTTTTGTGGTTTTGATTATAACTTTATAATGATTTTTTTTTCCTCTTTATAACTTTTATTCAAATCTTTAGTACCATGAAATCTCTCTTTATATATAAAGTCTTGTCATGAGCAATGTTCATTATAAAGTTATTGAGCATGAAATTTGGAAAGTTATTTTTGGGGGTTTAGAGACACCCTGAGAATGGATTTCTAGGACTTTTTAATTTGAAATTTAATTAAAAAATAGAATTTTAATGTGTTTTCATCATAATATCAAAACATTTTATTGCATAAAATGTATTTTAACTCAGCTTTTAAAGTTAAAAAATAATATAAATAAATAAAGGTCAAAAATAAAAAAATGTTTGTTTAAATGTAATTTTGTAAAAATATTTTCTGGAAAATTAGTTTTGGACAAGGTTTATTACAGAGATTTTTATTATAATGAAATTCAAAATGTGATTGCTTCTTCAAATCATTGAATTATATTATTCTGCTCTTTTAAAACTGTAGTAAGATGGGGGAAATGCTTTCTTTACTTTTACTTAATTTTTTTAAAATTTAAAGCATGTCCATTGTATAAAATTCTTCATTTGTTAAATTTTGGAGTAATGCATTGTATTGCCATGCATTAGTTTCAAGAAAGACTTTTTTAAAAATACTTTAATTGGCATATTTTCTTTCTCATATATGAAATTTAGTGAAAGTATTGCAATCAACAAAAAATTAATACTTGAGATTTTAATGAATCTCATCGTTTCATACCTTATGTGAGTGCAATAACTCAAAAATGTAATGACTTAAATATATCAAATTCAATATATAATTTTGTGATTACGACTGTACTTTTGAGTCAATTTTTATTTTAATTGATTGGGAAGAATGCATCTAAAACCTAAATTTGCTTTATCAGGTGCTTTCAACTGCCTGCCAGAGATGAATCCTAAAACACTTGCCTAAAATCACACAATAGATAGAATCAGTAAAAATATGCATAGTGTTAATATTCCCTAATTAGTGTACGTCAGTGCCATATAAGGCATTTCCTGGCAATATGTGAGAAAACCTTGGGAAGATGTTTTGGCTGATTTATTTCCTTTTTTGCTTCTAACTACAGAGCAGATTTTATTATTATTAACTTCTAACTACAG
>JAPMOQ010014769.1:1229849-1272908 GCA_026543055.1 Argiope trifasciata
TTATTATTAACTTCTAACTACAGAGCAGATTTTATTATTATTAACTTGTATCTGTTATTTATGAAAGCTAAAACTTGTTGGAGCATTTTCATTTCTTTGTAAAATATATATAATGTTTCTTCTGTAACTTTTTAAGTTAGAATTTATTTTTATATTATAGGATTTAAAAAAAGTTTTCATTAAATTTTAGGAACGTTAAATGCTCAAAAAAGACTTACTACACTTTAGAAATAAGAGGTGATAAGACAATTTCTTTTTAGTCTGATCATTTGTGAACACTTCTATGAAAAATTGATTTTAAAAATTGATTTAGAATGTGTCATTGCTCTATCGTCAAATTCATGGCAGTTTTGAGGATAATCAAAGGAATGCATTAATTCTTAGCTTTCTGAGATTGCAAATAAAATTACTTTATAGAATGAGTCTATGCATGGTGAAAATTGCTGTTTTCATCCCAACCAAGTTGCATCTTAATAATTGTTGCTTATATAAAAATCAAATACAAAATTTGTGGTCATGTTTAGCTTGTACATCATTATCGATATTTTTACAAATATATTTATCTGATATTTTATTTCAATTTTAAGAAATGTTAAAAGAGTTCACAGATATTTGTTGTTAATCTTATGCAAATTGGCTTAATTTTTTGATATTTATAGTTTTTTTCCCCCTTCATTTTTCTGGCAATTTCTTTGCTTTTGTCAAATCCAAAAAAGCATGATTTTACAATAGAAGATATTTTGCAAATACAGAAATAAATATTAAAATTTTAAAAATAAACATTTATAATTAATTTTTATGATTTTTTTCAATATAAATCATGCATCATTATAAAACAGAAAGAAAAAAATACTATATTTAAAAAATACATAGTTTATATTTGCATATTTTACAAAGATGCTTAATTTTGGGAGTTAATGTGCTTAAAAACACTTAATTTTACAGCAGTTTCTCACTACACACCCTGATACTGCTTACTTTAGATGAAGATAATAACTAAAGTAATATGGGAAAAGGGGCATTCCATTGAACTTAGTATCTAAAAGGAATACAGGAAAAGATAAGTAAAATCTGAAAACATATTAAATGTCTGAAAAAAAATCCAAAAATTTAATTAAAAAGCAATAATTTGAGACAGGGTTTTAATGGATATTGTAACTTATTGCTTCATATTTGCCATTTAATAGATTCCATGATATATCTGAAATATTTTCAAATATGCTCACTGAAATTGAAAAAGCTAAAAAAATACATGTTAAGCTGTGCAAAAATATTTTTCCTAATTTGTTAAGAATTAGCTCTATGGGACTGATGATTGAAAATCTGCTAAAGTTGATGCCTAATTACATCAATTGGAAAATAAAATTTTAAAAAAGTAATCTCGCTTTGTAATTTTTTTTTTTGATTAAACAATTATTAGATGATTTGTATCATGAATAGAAAAATATTTGGTGTTTCATTTTACCTGTGTCTTTAATTTTGTATAGCTTACAGTAAAAGAGCATGAGAGGTAATTTATATTTTTCTTTAATACATAAATTTTGCCTTTCTAAATTCTAGATAATAAATAAAGAGATTTTTTTAAATGTTAGTTTAAACCTTTTAATATGCTATTATTTCATATAACGTTAAATTATTGCTTACTTTTTCCACTTATTAAAATCATATTACATTATATCTAACATGTGAGTGCTATTTGTGCAGTCTACATGTACAGGGTAAACACGGATAATTTTTTTCCATTTCTTTTGGCAACCCTGTTATGGCAACAAATGTATGATGTGTCTAGTTTAATACTGGGTGCTTTGAAAGGTTATTGATATTAAAAAACAACTTAAAACATTCGTTGATCGCAAATATTTTATTTTAATTATTTTCTTTGCTTAATATTTGATTTGATATGCCCACTACACACACTCACATATATATATTGCATAATATTATAATATCAATTCCAGCTTCAAATGAAATATTGTTCTTTCTATATATAATTGTAAATTTATTTGTTCAAATTTTTGAATCTTGTCAAATTTTACACCTCTGGAGAAATTTTAATAAAATTTAGCACACAAAGGCTTTATTCCTAGAAACAGCTTATTTAAAAGTTTATATGATCCTTTAATAGATTTAAAATGGGAGAGTTGAAAGATTGTATCTTTTTCTGTCATAACTTCAAAACAAATCATTGTATAAATATTATTTTTGCAACATCTTAAAATTTCAAATATTAACATGTTAGTCACATAAATTTCATTTCTAAGTAGCTATTCTAATTATAATAAGTTTTTGAAAATTAATTTAAGCACATTTTATACTGAATATGTTAACATTTTTTCTGTTGAAATATTAAGCACATTTTTTGTTTTATCTTTATCACTTGTACACTTTTGCCAATATTGAAGTTATTTTTCTCTCATTTTTGATTTTATTATGCAGATATTGCTTATCTGGGAATCTTTAATGCTTGTTTGAAAAGCTATCTTAAATTTTTTTTTAATTGTGTGATCTAGTTTCAAAATTTTTAATACGCTGAATTTTCCTTACAATAATTTTTTTTACTGGTTTTCAACTCGAGTTTATTAAATATAATTCTATTTAAAAATAAATCAAAACATTTTCAAAATATACATTTATTTATATGTACATTGACATTCTCATTGCATCTTACTGTATTAAAATTATTTCTTTGCAAATTATCTAAATTTTATAATTGCTGTAATTCTATTTTGGTAGCAGTTGATTCTAAAATACCTAACCAGACAAACGAACATTGTTTTGTGATAATTCTTCTGTCATCTAATTCATGTCATTAATTCCATTTTTATAGCTTAATAGATCGCAGTAGTCCATTAAACTATTGGTGACTTCTCAGTTCTAGAAGATTAAAAAAAAAAAAAAAAAACTTGCTGGTATGTAGTTTTTATGTATAAGCCTTGAAAAGTTTATCATTTTTAATTCACAAAAATAATAGTTACTAAAAGATGATTTTTGATTAGAGCAAAACTAAAGGAAAGAATAGTATTGGTTTTGTAATTTAGAATATTCAGTATGTTTTGATATGGAAATGTTGATTTTTCCATAAAAAGGATTATAAGGTTTGAACTCCTTCTTTGAAAAGAATGCTGTTAAAGATATTGTATACGACCAGAAAATCTCGCATCACAATATGTATCAAATTTGTTATAATAGCAAATATCAAAGAACTATTGGAAGTATATTTTCTATATGGAAGTATATATTCCATATTTGTTTGGATGGTTTTCACTGCAATCCTACTAAATATATTTGGACTACCTGACAACATTTGATGGCACTACTGCAATAAGAAAACCATATTCTCCGATCAAAATACTCAGCTCATAGGATAAACTTCTGATGCAAGTAATCTTAATTAAAATCTGATGTGAAATATTAATTTTTCATTCCATAGCATTAGAGGATAGCCTTTTTTGCCGAAGATCCCAATCAATGCATTTAAAAAAAATATCGTGGGAGATAAAGACTCTTTAAATTGCCTTTTCTTGATAGTACCTTTAAAGTTAAAATTTAGAGAAGTTTGTTAAAATATTCAGGTTATGTTTTTTAATTTTACTCTGGTTCACAAATTAAAGATTAGAAAAATGGCTCATTTCATAATCAAATTTTATTGTTTTACGAATACAATATCTGGTTTATATTGATGAATGTTTGGAATTCAAAAGACATTTCATTCATTTCTGAAGGATTTTGGTGTTAGGAAAATTGTAGGAAAAGTACTTATTATTAGCTATTATCAGGGGTGTTTGTGCTCCGGGGAAACCCCGGAATTCCGGGGATTTTAAACTTCGATACCCGGAAATTCCGGGGATCGTCGTTCAAAAGGAAGTAGAAATAATAATGAATTATTTATTTTGATCTGGGTAATTTTGTTTGCTTTGAAAGCAGAAAACGCAAGGTCAGTGTGTGTGGTGAAAACTTTTCCTTTCTTTCTCCAAAGGCAGTGATAATTCGTGAAAAGGGGGAAAAAACTTCTTTTTTGTTCTTTCCTTATTGCGAGTTATGACTCATTCCCCCGGTTCTCGGACATTCTCTTCTGGATTCTTTTCGGCAAGTAGGCGCGGCAGAAAAAAAAGGGAGAGACTTCGGTCGACCAGATGTGCGATCACATGACTCTGGGTTCAAAGGTCTTATCTCTCCTGGCGTGCCCTAATAAGTAGAGAAGGGGATTTTTCGCCGCATTAGCTATATGTCAGTGATCTCTTCGCAACTTTTTTTCTCTGCTGTGTAAAATCTTCGTTTCATTTATTGATGCACGTGTAAATTTTTCTTTTCGTTTATTGAAATATTTTTCTATTTATGTACGCAAGAGAATTTCACTATGAAATTTCTCGATATAAATAGTGATATTATACAATTAGAAGAAGGTGTCCGGAATGCATTTAGGTGGAATTGGATTGAACGGAGAGATGGTAATGGGGATACCATCAGCACATGGTGCTAGAAAGTAAATGTTGCTGGACAAGCATATTGTGTTTTTTGTTACTCACTGCTGAAGTATGGTGGGGAAAATGAAGTATGGTTTCACAAATCATTATAAAACTGTGACGCACGTACAATATTCAAAGTGCATTAGACATTCAATGACTTTAAGTAATTATGCTAATTCAAAAAATACTGATGACTTACTGGAGACTGATGCTCGGCCATTGGATATAGTGACAAGAAAAGCACGCCAAGAGGTATTAATAACTTCGTTTATCGCCGAGAATTCTCCTTCTTTCAATGTAGTTCCCAATTTAATTGAACTCTGCAAACAGTTGAGCCGCGATCAGACGGCACTAAACTCGTTGGAAATGTCCAGGACTACTGCATGTTATAAGATGAAATATGGGCTCGCAAAAACTATTAAGGAAAATATCATTAAAACTTTAAAGGAGACTCCATTTTCTCTAAATTTGAATGAAAGTACTAGCAATGCTCAAGAAAATATACTGGCAATATTGGTGCAATTTTATGACAACAATCAAAATGAAGTTGTATTTCATCATTTTGCATCTCTAAAGATGGAATCTTGCAATTCAGAAATTGTTTTTAAAGCAGTTGTTAATACTATTGAAGATAATAATATTCCATGGGCAAACTTAATTAGTGTATTAATGGATTCATGTAACACCATGCATGGGAAAAAAAGGGTGTTGAAACCAGACTACGATCAAACAAAGCACCCCATTTATTTGTAGATATTGATGGTGACACATGTCACACAGCTAATAACTGTGCAAAACAATTTGCTTCATGTTTTGATAGATACTTAGAAGATTTGTTTGATGACATCTATTTTGATATGAAAAGCTGCAGTAAAAGCGAAATTTTTTTCAAAATCTGTGAATCCCTTGCCATTAAAAAACTTAAGCCCTTGAAGAGACCAGACCATAGGTGGGTGTACATTTTATGTGTTTTAGAAAGAATCAAAGATCTGTGGGATGCTCTTATTGCATTTTATTTTCACTACTTGGATAAAACTGATAAAGGGGATTATTTTTCTTTTGTTGAAACTGTATACAATAAAAAAATATTTCTGCAGCTCAGAAAAAAATTGTTGAAGGGGTGTATTCTTGCTTGCATTCCCAACAACTCACAAAGGATGCTTTAGTTCGGAAAAAAAAAAGAATACTAAATGGGTTATTTGTTATGCAAAACAATACTTTATTGCATATGGCATTATATTCAGCAGTATTACCAGAGTTCAACACATATATTAAATTATTTGAAACAAAAAAACCAATTCTTCATTTAATACATTCCAGTATTTTTAAATTGATGGCAATTTTTTTTTTATGAAGCCAGTGCACATCTTATAATGATATATTAAAGGTTGATGTCACAAATCCAGAATTCCATCTACCTAGCAAAGTAATATTTACTGATGCAGAAGCTTCCACTCTCCTGAAAAAATTATCAAAAAATCAATAGCAAAAGAATTCATTTCTCTAATGAAAGCTTATACTAATACAGCACAGCATATGAAACAGAAATTACCCCTTAAAAATTCATATCTAATTAGTTTTACAGCATTAGATCCAGAGCTAAGAGGTAAAACCAGTACAATATTAGCTTTTGAAACCAGTACAATATTAGCTTTTGAAAAATTATCATCTTTTATGTCTCATATTTTTAGTGATAATGAAAAGTCAAAAGTAGAAGCTGAAATAAGGTTATACCAGAGTGATATTGATATCACCAAAGAAATGCTCTACACATCGGATGAAAGTGGAAATCAAGTCAAGTGTACAATTGATTAATATTGGTCTAAAGTTTTTAATTTAAAAGATGATTTCACAAATGATTATAAGTATCCTACATTGGCTAAATTGGACAAAGCCTGCCTTAGCTGCTTCCATGGCCCATTAGTGGAAAGTGCATTCAACTTAATGGATACTCTTGTCACTGACTATAGAACCTCTCTTAAGATTGATTCCCTAGATGCAGTGCAGATTATTAAATATAATTTAATGGCTTCTAAAGAAACCTCATGTGAAAAATATGGCTCAAAAAATCCAATGACTGATCCAATTCACAAAGATCTCTTACTGAATATGAACAGAAGTTGGAAATCATATCAAGAGGACTTAAAAACATAAATTTCAGATGAGTCACCTTTAAAAGTCTGTGAAAAACCTTCTACATTAGCAGAAAAGCAAACTGCGTCTACCTCTGTATGTGCAGTTCTCGAGAAAATTTCTTCAACTGTAAATGAGGAAAATAAAAGTCAACCTTCATGCAATTATGAAGTTCACCACAAAAGAAAGACAAGCCCACAAACATCAGAAAATAATAAAAAAAAAAAAACAGCAGAAATTAGATAATTTTTTTTAAAGAATTAATTCAGGTAATTTAAAATATTTACATAAAATGTAGTAGTTTATATGTTTGAAAATTTATGGTTATTAATTTTGCAAAAAAAGTAATTCATTGACTTTTATAATTAGGTCATTCAATACTTCATAATTGTAATTTTTCATTTCTCCCCCCCCCCTTTCTCGAAACTCCAAAATGTCGGTAGTAAGTCCGTAAAAGTTTCAGGGGATTTTTTGGGGTCCCACAAACACCCCTGTATTATTCGCGTAAAGTTAAAGTTAAATACTTTAGCATTCACACACACAAAATTTGAAGGGGGGGAGGGAGAGCCACGTCAGCATTAAATTAGCCGTCAGAAGAGAGCTTGCATTTTTAAAAAATCAAGAATAAGTTGTGAGAACAGTTATATTATTTAAAAAATAAATTTACCACATTTGCAATAATTTATATATACTGCAATTACTGATATCAGATTATTCTATTTTTTTGAAATTGTATGAAAATGTAATGCTTATACATATGATATATATATTTACATAACACAATCTAAAATTATGCGGTGAAAGCAAGGCGTGTAAAAAAAGTTATTTTCATTCATATTAAATCAAAATTGTAAATTAATTTTAAGAAGCCATTCAAAAACAGATCATTTCGTTTTTAGATAGATGTAATAAATGAAACACTTCAGTATGACGAATGTGTATCTTATCAATCACAAAGTTATTCCTCATCATTCTATTCCTAAATAATTGCCTACAATTTAATATAAAAATGGTTTTTTTACTCTTTAAAAATTTAAGGTCTCTAGGGCAATTATTTCATTTTTTGCATGTAGATCATATCAGAAAGATTTGAGTTGTATTCAAATTTTCTATTAAATATTCCACATTTTTATTATTTCACAATGGGTTGTTATTGAACAACATTTCGGTAAAGGAACTTCAAACGATTTATTTGGGACGTAACGTAACATCGGGACGAAGAGCCATTCTTTCCATCTGTCGTCATCAATGCATTCACTCTCCGTGAAAACCTAACTTTACTACACTCAAGTAACCTAGATGTAGCGTGTGTTCAGCCCCTGTGTCTAGTTAATTTCGAAACCGCTTTATTCCATTTATATGTTTTCTATAAATTCAAAATGCTTCGAAATATATAGAAATTCAAAAGAACATTTAAGCATAAAAATTTTTGACTGAAATTAAGATCGTTAATTTTCTTTAAAGCTCACATATAAGGATTTTTGTAATATGGTACTTTTTTATTCCCATGGTAGCACATCCTGTTTCATAATAATATGCAAAATCGTGCAATATTATATTATATAATTTAATATTTAACAATATTAGGCAATATTGTTGAATATCACACAATTTTGTATAATATATATTTCAAGTAGCACAGTCACCATGTTGCACTATATTGCACAATATTGTGCGATATTATATAATATTAAATAATATTGCAAATATTTACCAATATCATACAATATTGTACAATATTTGTCTACTGCTAGGATTGCTTGGTAAAAAAAAAAAAGTACCGAAATGTTTGACTTATTTGAGGTCAGAAAGTCATAATAAGAAATACGTGGAACAGAAATATTTTTCTTTTTTAGTTGTTTGCTGTGCTTTTATTCAGATTTATGACTGATTTCTAGTAATTGTACCATTTAAAGATATTTTCTGTTGGGTTCTGTAATTTCTTGCGAATATGGACTATGGAGTAATAAGTAAAGTAAATAGTATTGTCATCTGCAAACATTTATCTAATTTCAACTTCGAAAGTTAAAAAAAAAAAAAAAGAATCTAACATAAACATTACAAACAAAGTTGGATAAATTGTATTTCTCTGTGGAAGACTCGTTTTTCTGTCAGAGATTGTTTCTCCAAAGTATCTGAAAGACCCGATTTTGTAGGAATATCTCTAAGAATAGGAAAAATCTCTTTCCATAAATAGTTACAAACATTTATACATCAGACCATCAATATAAAGTAAACTTTTTGAATGTCCAAACTTATTTCAATAAATATATTTTTCAATTTTGATAATTTTTTCAACTGTTTGTTTGGTTGTCCCGGAATTCTGGTACGGATACAATCGAAGCCTAGCACCACATATATGGCTGTAAATATTTGAAAGTTTTAATTCTTCTCTGTGCAATATCTCTGTATTATACGAAATTCTTTTCAGTGATTTCAGCCAATAAATATAAATTGAAATCATAGAACGATGAAATGAATGCGAAATAAACGTATTTTAAAGAAATGCGAACAGTTAATTATTCAAACTGTAACCTGGTTCAAAATGTTTGTTTAATGTTGATGTTAGCGGCAGAGTGACAGCTGGTATTGTCCATTGTTCTAGAAAAACTGATTGAAATAAACTGCATAAGTTTCTATTTTAGCAATTTTATCCGAACAGTCATTGAAATATCAATGGGTTTAATTGATTACTGTGACAAAGATTTTGGAACAAAGTCGCTTTATGGTGTTCTTGGAGTAGAAAAGACTGTCACAACTAAAGAATGTAAGTAATCTTTTTTAGAAAAAAATATGGGAAAGAAATAAGTCAGGTTATTTTAAACAGTTTTAATTTTCTTTTAATATTTTCTTATTGAATTTGTTACATTATTTAATGTAATGTCTTTTGTCTCAAATTTCGGTTTCCTAAATTAGTTTCGGTTTCTAATTTTGATCATGGGAAAATAAAATCAGATTATATTGCTCTAATATTAGCGCAAACCTAAAACTGAATATATTTCATGCAGGATCAAACATATGGCTATACATAATGTTCCAACTTATACATAGATGTAAAGAGGGGAAAAAAATCATTTTAATATAATGGCGGATTTTTTGATAAAATTGCTCCTGTCAGATTTCAGTGAATAATATTCATACAATCAACTTAGTTTATTATTCCTTATTATTCCTTATGAAACCTTTTAAAATTGTAAAAATTAAGTGTTCTTGCTAACGATTGGTAAATAAAGGTTGTGTAGCCCGTTTAATGGTTTTCTTTTGTGTGACAACACTAATAAATAAGAAAATGCTGTATAAAAGAACTACAAACAGTGAGATGTAAAACAATGACCCCTAGTTAATACATTAAGTGTCCATATACATAATCATATTTATAAATATTATAATTTTTAATGCAGAGGGGACCTTGATATTTGGTTGGAGTATAGATCAAACTTGTATAATGGACTCTTGAGGTAACATGCTTTATTTATTTAGATATAAATGGCAATGAGAGTGTTAACATCTTTTTCCTCCCAAGAAAAATATACCATTCTGTTCTTGAATTTACATCAGTTTTTGTAAACTTTTTTTTAACTATGATCTTGAATCATTTGTTTAACAATTGTAAACTTTTTATTAATGAAGAATTTTTCAGAATAAAGATGTAGAATTTAAGTGCTTAGTTAAATATTTATGAATATGAACATTGGTTTGCTTATTAAGTTACATTCAAAATAATTGTTGCATTGTTTTTATTATTTTCGATAAATCTTATCGAAATACATCTGTGAATGGAAATTAATTAATGGCTTATAAATTTGATGAATAATTTAATTTATAAATTGACAATTTAACAACTCAAAGAAGGATAAATTTGTTCATTGCACAAATTAACCTCAAGTTTAAAGTATATTGATATACTATATATCTTGAAGTATCTAGTATGTTGTGCATTTGGTTTAATAATTGAGAAAAATAATATAAATTGTCATTTAAGGAAATGTTTTAAAACTCATTTAAGAAAATCTTAATTGACTGAATAAAAATATTTATTTAAAAAAAGAATAATGGCTTCTATTTTTCTATCTGTAAGATAATTGGAATTTGTGTATTATAAAGAATCTTGTGCTTGCTTGGAGACCTTAAGATTACACCAAAATTTCCAAGTTCTGTTATATATATGATGCATTGACCTTGATTACTTACTGATTGAAATAAGTGAGGGGAAGGTTGTGGTAGTATCTGAATGCCAAATATTTTATAGAATGTGCATGTCCAAGTTAGTTTATTTTTAATCTGATTATAAATGAATAACAAACAACATTAAATATATTTTGGATTTTTTTTCTTTACAAAGTGATAATTGTGATTATTTAGAATGTAAAAGTGATTATTTAAATAAATCGATTATTTATTAACATATTTAACATTCTGATTATTTTAACATATTTACAGGGATTTCTGAAACTGTGAAGTTATTACTTAATTTTTTAATAGTTTAAACAGTAAATGTTTTTTTAATATTATTAACACATATATCAAACAACAATCAAAATTTCAATTTTTATTTATGAACAAGGAACCAATTTATATATATATTATTGATATTATGTTGTATTTTCTGTTTAAAAATGTTAATTTCTTTTGTGTATCATAGTTTACTTTCTTATTCCATTGATTAAAAGCACTATTGAATGTTTTAATATTAATATACTGTTCAGAAATGTCAGCATATTTTTTTACTTAATCTTGTTTCAAACTTTAATAATATAAATAAACCGTAGCATTTCTCACTATATATTTATTACTTAAAATATATTAATGTTTTGAACTAAAAATTTAGTTACACGCTTAAAAAGTATGCTTAAAGTTATGTATATAATTGGTAAATGAATTATAATATCAAAAATATTTACATTTCTATCCGAAAATGTAAATAATTATTAGATTTTAAAGTAAAATGAAATAAAGTAAAATTTTTAATATTTAAAATTTGATATGCAGGTATTAATAATTGTTTATACATTAATTCAAATTTATATGTTGATATAATTGGTGATTTGTTTATAATTATTTCTTGAATAATATTATAATTGTGATAATAATATGCTGAAAAGTAATTTGCTCTATTTCTGAAAGGCTTTTATCTTTTCATTGAAAGTATCCTCATAGAGTTTTCACCTTTATGAAATTCTCTATATAGGTTAGCAATTGCAGTTGAATATTAATATTATCTGTACAAGACAACATATATCACAAAAATAAGGGATATGTAAAGAAAATATGCCCCATGTAAATATAACTCATGAAGGAAATTAAGCTTAAAATTGAGTCTTTTGAAAAAAAAAAAAAAAAAAGAAAAAAGAAAAAGAAAAAGAAAAAACTTTGTCAAAACATAGATAATAAAACTCATTGATATCAATGCTATTTATCAGGAGATTTTTTTAAACTATTAGGAATAAGATTATATGTCAAATAATAAAGTCATAATTTTCCTGAAATATTAATTGAACTTTTGATGAATTTTATTTCCTAGATATCATGTAAAATATACTTCAGAAGACTTTTAAAGTCTTCTGTAGTATATTTTAATACTAAACAAAATATTTATTACTAAACAATCACCATGATGAAGAATAAATATCCTGTGTAATAAATATGTTTTCAATTTTCATGGTACTTCAAATATAGGCCTCCTCATTTATTATTCTTTTATGATTATCATTGTATTTGCCTTATGATGATAGCTTTGTAATTTATGCTATTTTATATATTCAGTTTAAAAAAATGATTTGAATTATATTGATTACATTTATAGATTAGCTTGGTCATCAAAAATATTGAATTTCATTAAATCAATATGCTCTCCGATTCAATCAATATCAATATCTGGTAACTTCAAAATGAAGCAAGTACATTTTTTTAGCATTTATTTGGTACATATTGTGTGATTTTTTTTTTTTAATGTTTGCAGTGGCCTGACTTTCTTTTTTTTATTTATTGTTTGAAAAAGCAAATTTCAAACTGCAGATGATCACATTCGTGAAAAATTCGAGCAGTTAAGTAGCATTGAAGACAAGTGGCAGAAAAGTATTGATGTGTCAGATGTCACTAGTAGAAATCATCATAGTGTCAAAAAATTTGGTGAGAATTTATTAATTTTAAAGAGAAATATCATGAAAAGATAAAAAGTTCATGCCATGCTTCAAGTACCATTTACATTCAATACATCACTGCTTTACCTTTCTCCCTATCCAGTGCTTAACTTAACTAGTCAGGCAAAATAAGCAATTTAGAAAATAAAATTACTAATTTTATAGAAAAAATAACTCACTTTATTTAACATTAATTTTTTCCCCTTATTTACAATAGCATAATTATAATAATTCTTGTATATGATAATTGAAAAATTGCTATAGAAACAAATTACAATGATATTGAGCAATTCACTTGTACCTAATTAATGAAAATGCTCTTAAGTTTTTTGTGAAATGACCAGATTTGTATATAAACTAACTCCTCATAGTTTAGGTTTAGAAAAAGTAGCCAAAACTCTTATTTGCCCACATTTTTATGTTTTGCTTGAATGTTATGTAACAAAAATGCTGTTTTTTAAAAACTTTCTGCTGGTGAATTTGTAAAATCAGTCGAAAAAATGTAAATCATTATTAAATTCAATTTTATAAATTTTTTTTATTGATCTAACATCTAAATTACCAAACTTGTTTATTTATTGCTGTTCGTAAATAAATTTCCGTCATGATCAATAAATTTCCATTTCTGTAGAAATGTGAACAAATCAGTAGTCTAAATTTAAATGTAAATCCGTTACATAAACATTGTACTAAAAGGAATTACATTAAGCTAAACAGAAGATATGGGAAAATAAATGGAACTTTCTTAGAGAAGATTAGTACCTCTAATCATTGAACATCAAAGTATCAATATTTTGTGTATATTGGGCGTATTTTATAAATTGGTTAAAATTATATGAGTTTTATATATAAACGATTTGTTTATTAATTTAGAAATAATGAGCTTATTCCGACTAAATTAGAGAATTTTTTAACTTCTCGGTATTTAAAACGAATCGGGCGGATAAAATATCTGTCCTGATTTTGTTGAATGGGTTCGAAAAGTTTCGTTAAATCCGTTTGTTGCCCACTGCTCGCATTGTAAAAAGATAAAAGCTCTTGCTAAAAGAGGAAAAGATACAAAACTGCATGCCAGCTATAAAAAAAGTCGTCATTGATTTTAGATCTCTTTCGGACTTGTGGTTAAATTGGTTTTAAAAAATGTCAAAAGTAGCATAATTGTAGAAGCAAAAACATTAAATAGCCTATTTTTGATAGAACTATATTGTTACGAACGTGTAGTTTTGCTTTCCCGCTCTGATACTGTCATCATAAGGAAGAGAGATTTACAGTAATATGTATTGGATAGTGAGTGGGTGTGGCGTCAAAGGTCCCAAGGCTTGGCTGCCATTTGGTGACTTTGGCGACAAAATGGAAAGTACCCGAAACATCGAGAATTTTCCCGATCCGTCCATTAGGAGCCGAGATACATCCAGAATGCTCTTGATTGGTCCAGAAGGTTTAATGTCGCCTTCCACCACTATATAAGGGCAAACCATCTGAAGCGACTGTGAATCAAGCGAGAAGCAGCACAGTTGAAAAAGGAAAGGAGAAGACCTGAAGAGGAATCAAGTCGAAGCTAAGCAGCGGAATCAATCGGAAAAGGAGTAGACCTAAATAGAGAGGTCTTGAACTGAGGAGTCCTGAATGGAGGACTGTTGTGTGGCGTATTCCAACAAGTCGTGTGTCGTAGCCCGTTGTGTCGTCGTCGGGAACGGAGCTGCCCTGAACTGAGGAGTAGTCCCGTTGTGCGAAGTAGTGAATCGGCAGCAAAGGCAAGAAGAGACAGAGGAATAGTTTCAGCCCGCTATGAAGAGACCTGCGTGAGTGTAGGCAAAATCCGTTAAAGATTCCCTTTCTTGCCTGAAACCTGTTTGGCCGCTTTGTGAGCTTTTTACGTTGTCACTACGGAATTTCTGCCTGTGGACTACTGTTGCTACTGTGAACTACTGTATGAAGTAGAGTACTACTGTGTACTAGATAACAACTTTATAGGTACCTCCTTACATAGTAGTGTTGTAAATATTTGCCGTCTGTGTGCTGTCCTGTATTCGTCCTATAAATAAACGTCTGTATTGTGTCGTTTACTAAAGGACTGATCATTGTGTGCTCATCTCATCTCTAACACCATACGCACCCACTATACAAGGTAAAAAGAACCCGGCGGATTTAAAATAGAGGAAATCCGTAACAATATGATTCTAAAATTCAATGATTGAGAAGAAATACCAATATTCGAATTGTAACAAAAAGCTACTTGATACTGGTGGAAATACTGAATCTGAAAAAAAGACGCTTTTTAGCATTGAACCATTTGCAAGAAAAGTAGTCGATAAAAGAACCAAAGAAAGTGTATTTTTTCCTAGGTTTCTGTGGCAACTCTGAAAAAAAAATGCTTATTCAGAAATATTGTTTTATCACCAGAAATATTGCATTCATTCAGCTTTATAACCAGATAAATGGAATTTTCCAAGGAAATTATTATCATTTTCAAATATTTTTCATATTTAAAATTTTCAATATTAGTGTGCTATCAGATAAATCTATATTTAATATTTTCTTTAAGCTTTGAAATAATTAAAATATTATTAAGAATTATGTGGAAATCATATATGTAATATTTTTGTTGTATTACAATAATCCTGTGAAACTTAACAAATCTTTTATTCAATTAAGAATTGTTTCCATCCGAAAGTAAAAATCTTTTTTTAATAATTAAATACTGATAATTTCATTGGCTTAAAATGTCTTTAAAATATTTTCATCTCACTCGTCAGTAATTACAAATAAATAAACAATGTATTTCATGGAAATTAGGATAAGACATTTAAATCATCGGTCGAGAGAATCGGTGCTTGTGTGCTGACATTTTTGAAGCAAGAGAGTTCGCTTCTTTTTCTGTTGTTTTACTAGAAGTTATATTTCCAACTTTTGTGGGATAGAGTGCATTCAAGTCAGATAAGACCGTTTTTCTCTTTTTTTCCCCCTACTTCTGTTTTGAAGCTTAGTGAAGCAGTACCACTCCAATATTACTGTAGTGGAAAAAAATATTTGCTATTCTGTAAGTCTCATGCAATCCCCAGCATCTAAAAAGTATGAAAAATCCACAAGTGAACTGATATTACTTCTTAGGCAAAGTGAACATAAATAAATTAATATTGTAATCCCAGATGCAGATACAAAATTAAGAATTTCTCTAATGAATCCTTTTGCTTTTCAAACATTCATTAAAGAGAGAATCAACCGCCGTGCGAGCATGCAAAACTTGAAATTAATTAGCAAACCAAAATTAGATTTACAACTCAGGATCCAGTTTGTCTCGATTTTTACTTCATTTCATACTCATTAAAGTCTCACTGCTTGACTGACGAAGAATGAACTGAAAACAATGAAATTGAGAAATTTTTGAGATGAGGCGTTTTGCAAAACAGAATGACTCTCGGGAAACTTCACCCGTTCTCATAACGAGACTTGGAACACCCTTGCTGGGGATATGAAGATTCGATTTTCAGATCAAATACCACCTTTTAGTGACAAGCCACTGCAATGCACAAATTGTTTAAGTTTCATGCACCCTTTTAAGGGTTTGAAGTTTTGCTATCTTTGTGGCGACAATCACCCATGTATTTGTTATCTCCACAAAAATGCATAAATTGTCAAGATGAGATTTCGAGCACATTGAGAGGTTGCTCTTTTTATAGCAAAAAAAAAAAAAAAAAAAAAAAAAAAAAAAAGGAACATTTTAGAAATAGAAGGGGGAAAAAGAAAGAAAGGGGATGAAAAAAATGGGAAACTATGGTTCTTAAAATATATTAAAGGATTGACTCTATCATCCAAACAATTAAAATTGAGGTTGAACAGCAAATTAATATAATCCTTGTAATTTTTTTAAAAAATTGGCGGAATCGCTGTCACAAAACTTAACTTTATGTTGCATGTCTTTTAATAGTTACTTCATCAAAATATTTTTAAGGTTCAAATTTTGATAGGCATATAATTCACTCATGCAGTTAAAAAGGCCTAAACCCGTAATGTACTAAATGTCTCTCTAATTATCAGTCAGCTCCCGCAAAATTTCACCTTTAAATTAAAGTGGAAATAATTAAACTGCAAATTAATATAAACCGTTTTTTTCTTTCCTGTTGTAAAATTGATCAGATTTGTCACATAATTAAATTTTTGTTTTCTTTCATAAGGATTTTATGATGAAAATAATATTATTTAGTTTGATTCTGTATATTTACTTCATAAAATTAGGGAATTTTGTACAGTCATTTTATTTTAAGGAATCATGTTTGCGAAATATTCTTGACATTCAGCTTTGAAAGAAATAAATGAAGGTGTCTGTCTTCTGCTACCAAATTTGATCGACATATGAAATTTTAAATTGAATAATTTATAATAATCAATTTTTTTTTTAAATCTTAGGTTTCATCTTTGGAATTGTTGATGAAGTGGTTTAAAATTGGAGTTTAGATGGTTAAACTGCAGTGGAGATGATTAAACACCAATTAATATAAAAACATTTTTTACTGAAACTATTCATCTTTTTTTAACGTAAATATTGAAAATAGAGCCCATCAACATTTGAGTCTTATGTGTACTATAGCATAATTTTCATAATTTATATAAATATCTCAAGAATTATTCGACAAAAATTTCCAATATTTTATTAAATAGTAATATTCAAATATTCTTAAATCAGTCAGTTTTAGAGACTGGCTTACTTGATTGAAGTTTTTTATTTAAAATATTAGTGTCTGAAAAATATATTGTTAAATACATTTCACAGAACAGAGGATAGAGGTAAAAGAAAATATTCTTCGTTTATTATAACATTTGTCGTCTCGTGTCGTAATTATTTACTTCATTTAGACCCTCTTTACAGATGAATTTCTGTCATTAAAGTTTTACACATTAGCCGCTGGACTTTGAATTGGAAAGATATACATCAAACCATATATATTTCATTAATAATGTTAAAATATATATATTTAATCAAAATATAATTACAGTATTTTTTTAATAAATTCATTAAAAATAGAAATTTAATTTATAGGTTAAAACATTATTATCAAAGAAATAAAGGCATTTTTAAGAAGATTAAAAAAAAAGGTTTGCGCTGTAATATTTTCGAAAATTATCGCTGAAAAGTTCCAAATATTAGCTTATTTTTAACTAATTAAATTTAAAAAAAAAAACCGTTTAGGTATATTTTTTCATCCTCCAAAGTAAATAAGTACGTACCAAGTGTATATAAAGTACCAAGTAAATTATAAGTATAGACATGCACACACACTGAGCTTTATTATAAGTATAGATAATAGGTAGTGTTTCTTTATCCAAATGATGATGACATGTATAAAAATGGATATTAGCATTCAATAACTTAATTTTATGATTTCCATTTTGAATATACTTTTTTTTTAATTATTTGTATGAATTATAGAAACTGAGGATGAGGAATAACTCCATCATTTTTAATAATAAAATAAATTTATAAATACTGAGTATTCTCAAAATAACTGATGGATTTTGAAAATTGATTTTAAAATAAGATAAAATGCTATAGGAATATATTGTTTGCTTTCATACGCTTCGAAAGTTTCAGAATTTTATCCTGCTGAATTGCAAATTTAGCTAACATTACAACCGAAAAGTAACATAGCAAAATAAATAAATGAAATAAAAAACAGATTTGGAAATGTTGCTAGAACTGTTGCAAAAAACTAAACAGAGATTTATCCAATGTAATCTTTTCTTACAACATGGTGCAGTCTGCGGCAAAAATTTCCATATCTTAAAATATTTCATTTCAACAACAGTTGTTGGATATCACATGCAGCTTTATCTGTCAGCTAATTTTAACTAAATTTGCAATTTAGTTAAATAAAATTCTTTATTATCTCCAGTTTAACCAGTAATGCCATAAACAATATAAATCTATCCTTTCTGTCTATTTGTTACTATTTATTAAATTCACCATTTTTGGGACACTCAGTCTATTCGATTTCATTTAATAAATTGACGTTCCATAATTTTTATTTTTTACTTTTGGTTTTGAACTATAAAGAAATTAATTTTTATTCTATTATTGTATTTGATAAAAAAAATTATCTGGGATTGTATATTAATAGTAATAGGTAATTTGTATTATGTAGGATTAATTTTTTTTAATGTTTTAAAATGTCTGCGCTTATCTTTACTTAAACTGCTTTATTACATTTTTATCCTCACTGTATAGACTATTTAAAGATTTTCTTCTTTATTGCAGTGAAACAAGCGTACAGGAAAGCTTCCCTTTTCCTCTTGCCTGCCCAGGCTCCTGCGCACAGATTGGCAGAATTCTGTCGCAAATTTGAAGTTTTGTCAAAAGTACATTACATTTTGTCTGATAGGAAGAAACGCGCGATTTATGATGATACAGGTGCTTTACTCTTCTTTAAATGAGACTTTCAAAACTATCCCTTTTTTGCTGATTTTCATGTTATATAATTTTGAAATACCGACTGATGATGTTACGAATTATTGAAAAATTATAAATAAAAATAATACTGTCTAGTGAATAAATGAAAAGAAAGTGAAAATTTGATATAAATTTCTTTTTGAGAAAAAAAAATATTTTTAATATCGCCGCTTTCTTTTATATAGGTGTTGTGGATGCTTCTGTCGATAACATATGTGCTAATTTTTGGACTAGATATTGGCGAAAATTATTTCCACATATTGTTCCTGAAGACATTGAGGATTTTAAAGAAAGATATAAAAGTAAGTATATTCGAAATATTTGAAAATTTATTATGTATTGAAAAGTTTATTGAAGTAGTTTTGTATATATGTAATTTAGTCCAGTTTTATAATAATCATTCCATGAAGACATACATTTTTTGTACTGATGATAGAGACAGTCATCTTGTGCCTCCTGATTTACAGAGGTCGTCAAAATCTATTAAAGTTGTCAGGAATTTTTTTTTTCCTTCGGTCTGGTTACATAATTTACTTTTTAAAATATAAATGTATAAAAAGAGCCAAATGAAAAGTTCGAAGGAATAAAAACGATGGGATATGGAACAGAAGAAAAACGGATCTCTAGATAAATTATCGTCTGTCTGCTCCAATGACGGATTTTCGCGCCATAGAGCTGATATATAAAACTCTATGTTTCGCACAGGCGTTGGAGGCGGTCGTCTCGTGACTTGAAGGACCTCAAAATCTAGATCGTAGTGCTGAACCGGAAGTAATTTTTTTTTCCATTGCAGATTTTTTTCCCTTTTACTCAAAAAAAGAAAATTAAAAGAGTAAATCAACATATGACAGAATAACTATGAATTGAAAAACTAAAAATAAATAATTTCAAATGTAGCGACATTCAAAAAATTTTCTAAGATATAAAAAAATTATAAAATCTGGGTGAAAAAATGCACTTTGAAATGCTAAAACTATTTCTAAATAAATTGCAATATGATTGACAAAATCATATGATTTGAATATTCTTATTAACTATGAGTTATATGGTAGACCGAAATGAAGGACGATCTAAACGCTTCCTTTTTTTTTTTTTTTTTCGGGAGCAAATGAGCAATTGTGTTTTATATATTTGATTTACAAGGATAGTGTAGCATTATAATTAAAATGAACGTTCTATGAAATTTCAGAATATTTTTATCATGATTTATTTCAAATCTGTTTTCAGATTCATTTTTCCTTTCGTTGGCTGACTGAATCGCAAGTCAACAATTGTCAGCTGAGATAAGATAAAGGGGGAAAAATACCTCCTTTTTCAAGAATAACTTTGTTGGTGCCATTATTTGCACCGACAAAAGGGGGTAACATTGACCCCACTCTTAATATTAGACCGAAGGGATGACATTGTTTTGTAGAGACTTCTAAGGAATTTCATTTCTTATCGTCTACATTTCCATTAAATCATTTTATTCTTAACAAGATTTTCTTTTTGCTCAAGTTTTGAAGATGTCAGCTTCAATGCCATTTTTTAAGGATTGAAAGAAAATTCATTCTATATTTTCTATACGTGTTAATTTAAAAAAAAAAAATTGAATGTATTTAATAACAAAAATAGCAAAAAAAAAAAAAAAAAAAAAAAATGAAATTATTAATTTTGTGGCTTGCTGTTTTCTTATTAATTTAATATTTTTAAATAAAATTTAACATTTATGAATTATTATTAAAAAAATTCCATAATAAATAAGAAATATGTAACTATTTGAATTTTCCTTGTTGAAATTTTTAAAAAAAAACATTACTTAATTTTAAAAATGAGACATTGTTTTTAGAATTTATTTCCAACATAGCAAAAAAAAAAAAAAGCAATTAAAAAATGCGCTTCGTGCAATTGCTTTCGTCAAAATATATATTACGAAAAAAGTTGCAAACATTTTATTATTTGGGAACAAAAATTTGGAAATGGTTCATTCATTAAATAGGGCAAGAATTACTGTCAGCTATATGGTGAAGTTTTTAGAAGTGAACTCAGGAATGCTAACATTTAACAAGGTCAAAAAGTTGACAATAAAAGTCTGATTTAACCTTTCTTCTGCTGTGCTTTTTTTGGTACTTTCCCGTTTTACCGGCGCAGGCGAAAAGTCATAAATAATGATGCAACTAACGCCAAACGGAATATCGCCGCCAGTTACCTTTTACCGCTATATTTTTAAGGAAAGTTGCAGTCTTTTTATCGCCTGCGCCAAAATTGAGACATTGTGCTGTCGCCAAAAAGTCTGTTTGGCGAGATTTGCACCGGTATAATGGAAAAGTACCCTCCCCCTTTTTTTTTTATTCGTTCGTTTCTTTTTTCTTCTCATAATAGATTATGAATTTTTTTTATTTCCTTTTTTTTCTTCTGCAAATACTATTTAGATTCGGGGGGGGGGTATTGACATCAATTTAAAACTAGTTAATTACATATTAATTCTGAAAATTTTATAGTATTAGTCTCTTTAAATGCGTTATAATCAAATGCATGCTGTGTTTAGCAAGTTTGTGTTATGTATGACGCTTTTATATTTACAATACTTAAATTGTTTCAGGAAGTTTAAGAACTATCAGTCATACGATTTAACGTGGACTCTTTCTCTCTCGAAAGAATAGAGGGGGAAGGAATCTTGGTATATTTAAAAAAAATATTTTTATGTTGTTAAAAATATACTTTTAATTTTTACCGGCATTAAATATTTTGAAAGCATATATTCAAAATATTTAATGTGGGTGCATATATATAAAATGTTTAATTCGCATATATATCGAATTAAAGCATATATATATCTATACACTCACACATGTCGTGATAATTTCTTGTCTAATTTAACAATTTTAATTGTCTGAAATAACGAGATTTTTACTGTTTTCCGCATGATCATCTTCTTTCTGATGCCACTTAGTCATACCAAGCCGAATGAGAAGTAGCTCTTTAGAAGCAGAAGTAGCAGAGTGTGCGTCTTTCGTAGTGAACGAGCACCGTTCAGGTGAAAGGACGACTTTTGCTCGTGCACACACGACACAACCCTTTTAGGCGGTGGTCGAACTCATTCATCCATTCGCAAGTCAGGATTTGGATCCCAATCAGAGACCGACTCAGTACCCCTAGAGGTATCATTTGTGATGAAAACTTGGAGGACTTTGCAGTCATGACCTATGAATGTGCCCCAACTGCCATGAGCCAACACGGCGATCTTTGGCCGAGGCGAGGACAGAACTCGCTACCTTTCGGTAACAAGACTGGTGCTCTACCAACCAGATTACTGCGGCCCTTCGCATGATCATTAAAACAATTATTGCTATTTTGGTATAAATTGATGAAATATTAATTAATTAATCGTACATTCGATACATATTAAAACTTTCACTTCTTAATAAGTTAAATTCCATGAATCTTTTAAAATGGTTATTTTAGTTATAAGTTTAATAACCGAAGCAAAACAGATTGTTAATATGACAATAATGAGCTTACATTGGCATGAAATATTGTGTATTTCAATTATATCATTTAAAATTTTGTAAACGAAAGCTTTATTAGCTTATCTTTAATTTTAAGTTTTAGAATTGTTTGCCATTTGTTAACTCATAACTATAATTCACAAATATCACCAAAATAACACGTTAATGCTTTTTATAAATTTTTTAGGTAATTATCACGATATTTTTTTTAAACATTCTATTTTATTTTTTATCTTTAATTGATAACTATATGGTGCTCATCTCTCCTTAAATTCTTATCAGATTTCATATTGGAAGTTAGAAGAAACTTTCAAAATATTGGAACTGAAAGAAATTAGATTACTGATAATTACTTGGTTTTCTTCACCATACTATGAAGCACTAAACTCATATGCATATGACTGAAAATAAAAAGCCAAGCATTTGACAGTATTGCCCAATACTCATGTTTTTATAAGAGAAGGGAGGTTAGACTTTTGTTAGAGAGTATGCCAGAAAGTTAAGGGTAGACCATTCCCATGAGTTAAATTGAGTTTCTTTTTTTAAAAAAGTTAATTCTAGGGAGGAGGAATGATATATTTGCTAATTATGTATTTTTAAATTTAATCCTATTTAATAAAAAATTTGAATGCTTGAACATTGTTGGAATTAAAGGATCAAAAGAAATCACTTCATTTTTTACATTATTTAATAAAAGAGTTTAGAGTAAAAAATAAAAATAAAGAGAACAAAATATTCTAACCTTATTTAAACTTATTTATATTCATATCCAAGATAAAGAAACCCAATAAATCCACTGTGAATGTATAGATATATGGTTACAAATTTGCAATGTTGCTTCTCAGCACGGTTAATTCAATCACTGGGAATATCGTTTTACTTTTGATGACAATGCATGCTGATTCAGTGATTCCAGAGCTTAGTGGCAAATTAAATAATACTGGCTTCTTCCAGAATTTTAATGATAGAGTCAATAGGAACATAGATTGTCCCAACTCCTATTCTGCCCTGCACCGGGGATTATAAAAAGCTGGTATCTCAAGCTAAAAAGTTATGGGAAGAGTGTTCAAGTAGTTTAGAGTCGCAAAGCGAGTCAACAGCGGAATAGTTAGGTCAATCCAGCGAAGTGCAAGCATTGTGTGGAGCTCAAACGATTGATGAATTGAGCTGTGTCATGGTGTTTATTATAGAAGTAGCCTCCAATCGTATAAGGTGTAGTAATGAGTCAGCAGTTAGATACAGCTACAACGGCTGAACAGAATTCAGGAGGAGGATGGAGTTTTCGTAGCATCTCTCTCCAGATGCCTGCAGTTCTCCACTGTCTTGTTGCTTCCATTTGAGAAAGAAGAATGCTGCTCTCAAATGGTAGTGAACTAAATCGATATTTATAGCTGAAGCTTTATTATTAATATTGATAATGTTTTTATATTATATTTGCATGTTAAAGCTTTTCATATTTGAATGGTCTATTCTAATTGTGAAAAGAAATGTGATATTATTCAAATAAATCAGAATTAAAGTTTTTCTCACCATTTTTTTAAAACAAGATATAAATTATTTATATGTAATAGCTCCTATTTGACTGAGAGAAATATGTATTATTTGGAAATAATTAAAAAATAACCCCTTTAAATTATTAATTTAAAGATAAAGTATTTTAATTGCGTTTTGTTGCTCTTAGTCATTTTTCTAGTCGATAAAGAAGACAAAAAACAATAGAAAAAAAGCCGTGATGAATTTAAGTTGAGTAGCAAATTTAAAAAGTTTTCTTTTGGAATATTACTTTCTAAATGCATTATTGGGATAGATATTATATAGATTTCCAATTAAGAGTTTGCAAGCATTAAAATTGATCAATGTAACACTGCATCATTTATTTCCGAGATATTTTCTTTCTTCGCACAGGAGGATTTATTTTTGTTTCTATAACAAATTATATGAAATTGATAAAGAAACATTTAACTTACTAAGTATTAAAAAAAATTACTGACTGTTTATAGGTACCCAGTTTTTTTCCTTCACTTTTATATTGCTATAGAATTAATAGACTTATATGAAATCAAAGAATATTGTGTTGATAATTAAATAGTTTTAAGTATCTAAAAGTATTTTCTTCCAAACATCTACTGGTATATCCAAATTTAATTTTATGTACATTGTCAAATTTTTGCCAAAAGGGAAATTGAATTAGATTAAATTTTGCAGTATCAGGTGGCTTTTTGAAAATAACATTCTTTTAATCATCTCAGTTCAATTTTTAGTGAAAATAAATAAATCTGATCACAATAAAACATTAAAAAAATGAATTGTACCAAAAAAAAAATAAGTGAATGGAGAGACTGTGCATGAAATATTTTTGTTAGTAATTTTTTAGCAAAATGATTTTTTGCATTTTAGATTCCGAAGAGGAGGAAGAGGACCTTGGAATTGCCTATATGCGAGCCAAAGGAAATATGGATAGATTTGCCGAGATTTATTTTGGATATACGGCAGAAGATGAGGACCGGATATGCTGTATTATTAAAAATGAACTAATAAATAGAAAGAAAATGCGTTCCTATGTGAAGTTTGCAAATGAGAAACCAGACAATGCCAATGCT
Organism: Argiope trifasciata; assembly: GCA_026543055.1. Lineage (NCBI taxonomy): Eukaryota > Metazoa > Arthropoda > Arachnida > Araneae > Araneidae > Argiope > Argiope trifasciata. Next base: position 1,255,122 of record JAPMOQ010014769.1, read on the forward strand.
AGGAAAAACAAGGTAAGTTTTTAAAATTACCATAATGTTCCATTTTCTTAATTTTCATTGACTTTTTAGACATACAGATGAATGGATTCTTTTATCCTTGACAAATTTCTGACATTGCAATAAACACTGTTTTAATAATATTTCTAAAGCCAAAAGTCATATAGAGTTAATGGGTTGCATCCAGAGTGTATGATTTTTGTTGTTGTTGTCCTAATCATTATCAGTATGTCACAAGTATAAACTTCACATTTAGCATGATATTTTTCTTAAAAAAATATATATATACATTTGGTCTGCAGGGTTGTTAAGAGCATCTATATTCTCCCCAGTTACCTCAATTTGACTTAAAAAACTTTTACCTTTTTTTTTAATGCAATGTATTTATTATTTTGTAATGGCAAAATAAAAATTATGACTGTCAACCATTGAATTATAATTTCAATTCATTAGCCCACAAGTACCATTTTGAAACTATGTTATATTAATTCTATGCCTGTGAATACTTTGTTTGTCCATTTATGATGCAAATGCACAACAGTTAAAAGTTAAATTTATATACATTGGAGGAGCAGTCTTCAGTCAAGTGAACTGAGATGGATAATGCTATCATTTGAATAAAACATTTTAAATGCCACAGTATCAAGATATCTTTTGTCACGTAAAAAAAAAAATCTCTAATACTAAAAGCAGGATTTTTTTTTAGTATAAAAAGCCTGATCCAGAAGATGATCCAGCATGTATCAAACCTATTGTTATGGTTCTAAGACAAAGGAAACTAAACATTGAAGAACGTAGAGCTAAGGAAAATAAAGAACTAAGAAAGAGAAAAAAATCAGCTAGGATTGGAGTGCATCGCAAAAAGAGAAGATATTAATTTTCTTTCAGTTCATTTTTATATTAAAATATTGGTGTATTTTTGTTTTGTAAAATATGTTTATAAATGTACTAATGCATATTTATTTTTATATTTGCACATTTTTACATCAATAACCACACTCAATGCAGAAAAAATTCTAATATCTTCTTTGAAGTTCAACGGCATGCATTAAAAAATAAGTTTTTGCTTTTCATCAAAGCTAATACAACAGTTACATCTGTTGAGTAGAATTTCCATTCCAAGTGTTGTTTTCTTCATCATCACTTTGATTGTTAATGCGGAAGATATTGCCTTCACGTTTGGCAAATGGAGACTCCCGACGACCTTGATTAGATTGCCTGGGGAAAAAAATGTATTAATATTTTTTAGTGCATACTTTTTGAATACAAGAACAAAAAATCTAAATTATAATACTTTATTTTGATTTGAAACACCTTGTGACGAAAAGCTTAAAAAATATGTATTTATTAATTTATTTTAAAGAATAATAATTTTTACAAATGACCTTAGCTGAAGCATTTCTCTTATTATTGATTTACTATAAGGAATTGGAAAGGAATGTGAAGTTTTGTCTGATGTATTTTAGTAAATTTAAGAATTTGAGTTTAATATTAAGTGTGTTGTTTTCACTTGGCATTTACTCCAAGTATGAATGTTAACCACGAAAACCAATTTTGATGTGAGAAAAGAAAACTTATGCTTACATCAAAAGCTTCTGAGTTTTCACATTTAAATTTACCATTCATATGTGTACTGACTTATAGTTCCTGATATGTGGTGTGTCAATGTTGTTTGTTTTGTACCTTGTGTAGATGAATGTGAAATATTTTGCATGATAAATTCAATAAAATTACTGAAACTAATTAACATACATAGTTATTGCAATTTACTACATTACATTATAATACTTGAAATTCATGAAATACCTTGTATTATTTCTGGGATTATTATTATTGGCTTTAGAAGATTCCGATTGTGTAGTAGGTGGACTTTGCATTTGATCAGGAGTACTTCCCGGAAAAAACGATCTTATTAAATTCCACACAGCTGTAAAAGGTGACATCAATGTCCAAAAAATGCTTGAAAGGAAACCACTTGTTGGATTGATATTTGCAACAGCATGTTCCTGAAATGGAAATCAACTTTGAATAATAATTATTTAATCAAAATAATTCTACAATATTTAAATATAGGTAAAGACTTACTAAGTATAACTGATGCAATTTTGAATCACAATTTAGAATACATAATTGCAACAATAAACAAATATTAGATGTATGGATTAATCATCGGGAATTGATTTCAATCCTTAGAGTGGCATTGTTTACAATAAAGGATTATTGCATGATGAAAAGTACTATAAAAGGAAAAAGAAATAAGGACACAGGAGGGGGAAAAAAAAAGGAATTCACAATAAACCTATCATTAAATTGAATTTTCTTTTAAATTCTAAGTTGCATCTTAAGAATTTAAATGGTAGTGCATTTGTAAAAGTTTAGTATGATAAAGTTTTTAAGAATGATATACTATCTATAAATTGCTTCTTCGTTTCTCTTTTTTTAATAATTATTATGCATAAAAGATTTTTAAAGGTAAAAATAAGATATAAATGAACCTTAAAATATTAAAATGTTTTAAATTAAAAACTCACATTTCAGTTATCTTAACAGATGCTAGAAATAATTTTCAGGTACTGAACAATAAATTCATAAGAGTCATGTAGAATGGATAGATTTTTATGGAATAAATATCTGAAAATTATTTTCTATGCTAATATTCTTAATACATAACATGTATTTAAACAAAACAAATTGTGAATATGAACACATAATTTCAATTATTACCGATTCAAAAACAAACAAACACAGAAACAGTTTATACTTCGACAAGTCATCAAGCCCACAAACACAATGAGCTACAGGAGTTGGCTAGAATGTGTATTAATTTAATGATTTAAGCAAGCTTTTAAATGATCAGTAAATCTGTCATGAAAGTTGCACACATTTTAATTATTTTTTCAAGATGAGTCAAAAATTAGAATTGATAGTATTTTGAAAATGCAGTTTTGAACCTAATGACTTTTACCTGAATGACGTTGATAGAGAGTAATCTATATTTAAAATTTGTCATTTCAAAAAATTATAATTCTGAAATTATTAATGCACCTAAACTGTTTTTATTCCTCACATTATAAAATAAATTATTGGATGGTACATTTATATATGAATTTAAATATATACATATTAGTTACTGATATCAAAAGTGGAGACAGTATATTATTGAAGCCAACCTTTGATTTAATTTATTGAGGAATTAAAATGATAATACTCAGAGAAATGAACAATTTCCAGAATAATATATCTGATAATTATGAGTACTTCTTTTAATTAAAAAGAAAAATAAATGTGTAAAATCCCATCAAGACCCTTGCTCATAAGGAGCAAGCTAATTAGCAAAATGTAAATTAAATAGTACATATTGTGTTTTAATTCCCAGATTAAAAATTAATACTAAAAAACATTTTGAATACAATGAAAGGAAAAACTGATATACAATTACTCTATATTCAAAATATTTATAAAATTATATTTTAGTATGTAAATTTTTCTTTTTACAATTTATTAATATTTGAAATTTCAGAAGAAGCTGCCTGTTTTATTTACATTGCGAAAATGTCTTTCATCTATTAATTCATGCTTTTGATTAAATCATATAAATACAAAAAGTAAAGGGAGCAAAAAAAAAAAAAAATTTTTTACTTACAGGAAGGATTAAAAGGACAGCAGACGGAGCTAATTGCAGGTCTCTGAGGTTTTCTGAATAATTTGATTCTGTAAAGTGTCTTCGAGGAAATGTTGTACATAATGAGAAGTTTGAAAACGGTGGTCGAACAACCTAATCACAAAATAACATTAATGATTATGCTTCATGCAAATGCAAGTTCATAAAATTTAACTGCATAGTAATTAATTAAAACTACAGCACCTGAAGAGAGTCAAGGATTTATTTTACTTTTTATCATGACATACATTTTATTTCAAAATTGTTCATAAAGACTGACATATTCTAATAGATCTAAAAGTATTTTTACACAGCAACATGTAGAAAGAACTCAATATCCTTTACTAGTATGTGTTTATAGGGCTTATATTAATAATACATATATTAAATATAATATTGTGTATGGTCACACTTTTATTTGTAATTGTTTCAATTAAAACAAGTTACAATTACAGCTTTAGATTTATTGCTATTAGACAATAAATGTACATAATGGAATTTCAACAGGAAGATGTATTGGAAGCAAATTAATAAAATTGTAGAATGCAAGCTAAGATGCTGCAACAAATTACAAGTATGCCTTTTAATATTTAGTGATATCCTTTTTTAAATAAATGTTTATGAATAAATTAATAGCTAAGTATGTGAGAAATTATTAGAAATGAGATTTTTCAAACATTCACTAAAAACTTCATCAAGTTAGAGAAAAAGAATTTAAATTATAAAGTATATTATCAGGGGTGTTTGTGGGACCCCAAAAAATCCCCTGAAACTTTTATGGCCTTACTACCGACATTTTGGAGTTTCGAGAAGGGGGGGGGGAGAAAAGGAAAAATTACAATTATGAAGTATTGAATGACCTAATCATAAAAGTTCAATGAATTACTTTTTTTGAAAAGTTAATAACCATAAATTTTCAAACATATTACTACATTTTATGTAAATATTTTAAATCCCCTGAATTAATTCTTTAAAAAAAATTATCTAATTTCTGCTGCTTTTTTTATTTTCTGATGTTTGTGATGTCTTGTCTTTCTTTTGTGGTGAACTTCATAATTGCAGGAAGGTTGACTTTTATTTTCCTCATTTACAGTTGAAGAAATTTCCTCGAGAACTGCACATGCAGAGGTAGAAGCAGTTTGCTTTTCTGCTAATGTAGAAGGTTTTTCAGACTTTTATAGGTGACTCATCTGAAATGCATGTTTTTAAGTCCTTTTGATATGATTTCCAACTTCTGTTCATATTCAGTAAGAGATCTTTGTGAATTGGATCAGTCATTGGATTTTTTGAGCCATATTTTTCACATGAGGTTTCTTTAGAAGCCATTAAATCCTATTTAATAGTCTGCTCTGCATCTAGGGAATCAATCTTAAGAGAGGTTCTATAGTCAGTGACAAGTGTATCCATTAAGTTGAATGCACTTTCCACTAATGGGCCACGGGAGCAGCTAAGGCAGGCTTTGACCAATTTAGCCAATGTAGGATACTTATAATCATTTGTGAAATCATTTTTTAAATTTAAAACTTTAGACCAATATTTATCAATTGTACACTTGACTTGATTTCCACTTTCATCAGATGTGTAGAGCATTTCTTTGGTGATATCAATATCACTCTGGTATAACCTTATTTCAACTTCTACTTTTGACTTTTCATTATCACTAAAAATATGGGACATAAAAGATGATAATTTTTCAAAAGCTAATATTGTACTGGTTTTACCTCTTAGCTCTGGATCTAATGCTGTAAAACTAATTAGATATGAATTTTTAAGGGGTGATTTCTGTTTCATATGCTGTGCTGTATTAGTATAAGCTTTTATCAGAGAATATTGGAATTCTTTTGCTATTGGATGATTTTTTGATAACTTCTTCAGGAGAGTGGAAGCTTCTGCAGCAGTAAATATTACTTTGCTAGGTACATGGAATTCTGGATTTGTGACATCAACCTTTAATAAATCATTATAAGATGTGCACTCTATATTTTCTGAATTCATAAAAAAAAGAGAAAAATTTTGCCATCAATTTATAAATACTGGAATGTATTAAATGAAGCATTTTTTTTGTTTCAAATAATTTAATATATGTGTACTGGTAATACTGCTGAATATAATGCCATGTGCAATAAAGTTTTGTTTTGCATAACAAATAAACCATTTAGTATTCTTTTTTTCCGAACTAAAGCATCCTTTGTAAGTTGGTGGGAATACAAGCAAGAATACACCCCTTCAACAATTTTTTTCTGAGCTGCAGAAATATTTCTTTTATGGTATACAGTTTCAACATAAGAAAAATAATCCCCTTTATCAGTTTTATCCAAGTAGTGAAAATAAAATGCAATAAGAGCATCCCACAGATCTTTGATTCTTTCTAAAACACATAAAATGTACACCCACCTGCGGTCTGGTCTCTTCAAGGGCTTAAGTTTTTTAATGGCAAGGAATTCACAGATTTTGAAAATTTTTTCTTTTACTGCAGCTTTTCATATCAAAATAGATGTCATCAAACAAATCTTCTAAGTATCTATCAAAACATGAAGCAAATTTTTTTGCACAGTTATTAGCTGTGTGACATGTGTCACCATCAATATCTAATAAGTGGGGTGCTTTGTTTGATCGTAGTCTGGTTTCAACACCCTTTTTTTTTTTCCAAGCATGGTGTTACATGAGTCCATTAATACACTAATTAAGTTTGCCCATGGAATATTATTATCTTCAATAGTATTAACAACTGCTTTAAAAACAGCTTCTGAATTGCAAGATTTCATCTTTAGAGATGCAAAATGATGAACTACAACTTCATTTTGATTGTTGTCATAAAACTGCACCAATATTGCCAGTATACTTTCTTGAGCATTGCTAGTACTTTCATCCAAATTTAGAGAAAATGGAGTCTCCTTTAAAGTTTTAATGATATTTTCCTTAATAGTTTTTGCGAGCCCATATTTCATCTTATTACATGCAGTAGCCCTGGACATTTCCAACGAGTTTAGTACCGTCTGACAGCGGCTCAACTGTTTGCAGAGTTCAATTAAATTGGGAACTACATTGAAAGAAAGAGAATTCTCGGCGATAAACGAAGTTATTAATACCTCTTGGCGTGCTTTTCTTGTCACTATATCCAATGACCGAGCATCAGTCTCCAGTAAGTCATCAGTATTTTTTGAATTAGCATAATTACTTAAAGTCATTGAATGTCTAATACACTTTGAATATTGTACGTGCGTCACAGTTTTATAATGATTTGTGAAACCATACTTCATTTTCCCCACCATACTTCAGCAGTGAGTTACAAGAAACACAATATGCTTGTCCAGCAACATTTATTTTCTTGCACCATGTGCCGATGGTATCCCCATTGCCATCTCTCCGTTCAATCCAATTCCACCTAAATGCATTCCGGACACCTTCTTCTAATTGTATAATATCACTATTTATATCGAGAAATTTCATAGTGAAATTCTCTTGCGTACATAAATAAAAAAAATATTTAAATAAACGAAACGAAAAATTTACACGTGCATCAATAAATGAAACGAAAATTTTACACAGCGGAGAAAAAAAAGTTGCGGAGCGATCAATGACAAATAGCTAATACGGCGAAAAATTCCCCCTTCTCTAGTTATTGGCGCCCGCCAGGAGAGATAAGACCTTTGAACCCAGAGTCACGTGATCGCACATCTGGTTGAAGTCTCTCCCTTTTTTTTTCTGCCACGCCTACTTGCCGAAAAGAATCCAGAAGAGAATGTCCGAGAACCGGGGGAATGAGTCATAACTCGCAATAAGGAAAGAACAAAAAAGAAGTTTTTTCCCCCTTTTCACGCATTATCACTGCCTTTGGAGAAAGAAAGGAAAAGTTTTCACCACACACACACTGACCTTGCGTTTTCTGCTTTCAAAGCAAACAAAATTACCCAGATCAAAATAAATAATTCATTATTCCTACTTCCTTTTGAACGACGATCCCCGGAATTTCCGGGTATCGAAGTTCAAAATCCCCGGAGCACAAACACCCCTGGTATATTGTATTGATTGAATTATATATTTATTGTTTATGACTGATTTATTTTACACAATTTTTTAAATTTATTTTAAGTTCAGATATATTCCGGACATTCATCCAAATATACAAAAGGACATAAATCAAAAAATCATCTTCATTATGCTTTTGAACAACCTATTTGCAAAAAGAGTCAAAAAAATATTTCAATAAGTTCAAGAACATATTTTCAATACAGCAAAAAGGTGCAATTTAAAACATTATTTGAAAAACTAGGAGAAGTAATCAGAGAATACAATGAAAGATCTAAAAAAGATATTTTAGACAAGCTAAGTTCAATAAATGGCTGAACACAATAATTAATAACAGAAATGAAAATGAAGAACAAGAAAAACAGAGACATAAGAAGGCAGATGAAGAATGAAAGAACGTACAAAAAAAGGAAGAAATGGAATTCGAGCTGCAAAAATGTGTTGAAACAGAAAGTAGACTCACAAATTCTGTCACCGCTACTAATGTTGGCAGTAAGCAAATGAAGCCAAACTTAGAATATTATTAAAGGTTGAAATTCAGCCTGCATGAAAATGGTATAAGTTTATATTTAATTAAATTTGAATATTTAGCCAAACAAGATATATATTAGAAAATAAGTGAGTTGGCTTATTGCTGTATGACATTGCTCAGAGAAATGAATAAAATTGAAATGATTAACAGAAGGTAAAATAATTTTATTAAAGTAGCACAAGTTAAAAACCAGAAAATTTTTGCCAAAAGTTTTTTAATGCATAATATGCACATAAAAAGACTTTGCACAGATATTAAGAAGTTTTTTTAAATGAATGAACAAATGGCATTCAAGTAGATAGCTTTGAAAAGTTGAATTATGAAAGCAGAATAAATAAATACAAAGTGTCTCAAGAAATAGAAAATCATTTTAGAGATGAGTGGGCTAAATATGTTTTACCAGATGATCTAGTTGGAAAATTAGATACATTTTATTCCTTGAAGTCAAATTCAAAGCTTTAACAACCATGTAAGTAAAGGCACTATGACAAACAGAAAATATTGAATATAATATTACTTTACTTATACAAATTGATGGACATTCAGGAGAGAATTTATGTGTGAAGGAGGCAAAATTTAATAGTTTTGATTAAATACAGGCTTTCATTCATATAGGGCACTCTTTTTGTCTTCTACGAATTTCATATTCTCAGGAATTAAATTGAAACTTGAACCTTCTACCAATAAACGACATGGCTTTGGAAAAATCAAAATGTACCTGCAACACTCCTGTAAGAAGGATTAAAGTTGATATCGAAATTAACAATGTAAAAGCCTAAAGCTTAAGTATATATATGTTGTCATTGAAAATGCACAGCCTTTTGCTCTTATAACAGGTTGGCTGCTCAAAACTGTAAAAAAAATCCCTGTGTGTTTCCTGTGCATTTACTCAAGAATACAGAAAAAAGCACCAATAGAACTTGTGTTAGTCATAATGCTATGAGATTTTAAGGAGTAGAAAAAGGAAGTCAAAGAAGCAACAATTTAACATTATTTGATATACAACATTTTAAAAGATTTAAATTTACACACACATACACAATTTTGTTTTGTGTTTGATACAAATCATTCATTGATTACTTAATGATGAAGCATCACAAATATATATATATATTAATTTTCGACAATTCATGCATTTGGACATCAGTTTCATGGAGGTAATCCGTAACAAATAAGGTACAACACTTTTGTATGGCCTAATGAGCATTTTAAAAACCATTTCACTTTCAGTGAACATATGTGAAAATATTTCAAATGTATCATTAAATGCATTACAGGACAAGTGCGATGTATGAAATTTAATGCCTATAAATTTCAGCTTTAAATGATTATTCTGTAATTAAAAAAATTGAAATCAGTTTATTTTTGGGCACTAAAAGTGTGATGCTTTTGGTTTGGCATGTTATCTTTTCCTTTATTCCTTTTAGATACTAAGTGCAATATCAATAATGACACTTTTGAATTTGCCAAAGTCTTGTATTTATTTAAAGAATCATAAAAAGTGACAAACGTGTATGCTAACCAGACTTCTTGCAAAAACTCTGCAATTGATACGGTTTACTAAGCCGAGCAATAAAATTAACAGCCAAGTCACTTGCAGTGCCAATTTTTGCCAACATATTTCATCATTGACACTGTTTATTTGTCTTTTATTCCACTTGCAATAAATTTTTTTTTGCTCTGGTTTGCTTTTTTGGCAAAAGGATTTGTGATTTGTTTCAAAATGCCGTTTGGCATACAATACTCTATATATTACTGTTCCAGAACATAAAACACACACCACTTTGTCGCCTTTACTTATCATGCAATATTTCACAGTCCACCAAGCTTGAGATTCCCTGTAACACTTACAATCTTTCATTTTTTTTTCTGAATAAGCCATATTACATTACAGTTAAAAATCATAAATATAACACAAATAAACTTTAAAAATACAATTGTGTCAAAGAATTTGACAACGATATGTGCAGACAAAATTTGCATCATTAGCAATTTTAGTCCACGACATAACTAATGAATGTGCTCCCAGTGATGATTCCAAATTCGTCCTTAGGAAATTACGAAGTATGACAAGCAAAAGGAACTGAAACTATTTCGAAGTTCGCATATAATGATATCAAACTCTCTTTCCAGAATGTGCGAACCAATGATATTACCCGATTCTTTTCCAGGTATGAAACAGGATAGGGAACAGGAATATGCGTATTGCCACCAATCACTCACATTTGTTCGTAATATTTACAATCTAAACTTCAAACCGTTTTAATCAGAGGTGTGCCCAAAATATTGTGTTATGTGCCATTGGTTCACCATCTCTGACCAATACATTCTTCTTCAGTAATTTCAAGGGGAGTGTTTGTTTCTTGAATAAAATTGATATCGATACTGAAAATAAATGCAAGAAAGTATTTGTTCAACTGTTGAATTATTACAGATATTGTTTTGTATGAATATTTCAGAACTAGGGTTCACCAATTTAATACAAATGGACATTTTCATCAGTCTATTTGTATGAAACTATATAAAACAGACGCCTCCTAAATAGTTAAGAAAATTTTGAAAGACTGGCGGGAACATAGACCTTATGCATGTTCTGACATATTGGTTAGGAAAATGATGGACAAGAATGTGTCAGTTATTGATTACAGAAATCTTAATAATCAGACAATAAAAGATAAGCTACCATTACAAAACTGATGAATTATTTGAGTAATTATATAGATGCAATTTTTTCAAATTCTGGATTTAACACAAGTATCTAAAAATACCATTAACCGAAAATTTAAAAGCTGAAAATGGTTTTCGTGACTTCTGACGAAACAGGACATTTTGAAAGGATGATTTACAGTTTAACAAATGCTCCAGCAAAGTTGCAATATTTTTTTTCCTTTCCAATTCAATGCAATGTTTGATGTACCTTAGATTGTGCTCTTTATGTAACATTGATGTCTTAATAACATATGGTTAATATATTTATTCACTTGAAAACTTGGGAAGAGATACAAAAATTTACTGAAGTATTCAAAAGATTACATTCTAGAAATTCAACTCTGAAATTAACCAAATGTAAATTTGGAAAACAAGAAGCAGAATATTTAGGATTTATTATTAATACATGTGCAATTAAGCTAGAATCCAGAAAACTAAAAGCTATCTCTAAATTTCTAACATCTAAAATATTCATTACGTTTGAAGATATTTGACTATGTGTTCAAATGTTTGTTCCAAATTACGCATTAAAGAAAGATACTTAAATTACCAAAAAGAATGAATATTTTTTGTATTATATTAATTGTATATATTTATGTGTTAATATTTTTTTAGTAAATGAATTATAAATCGAACGATTAATTTATCTAAATAGCTAATGAATAATTTATTTAAATAGCTTTAAATTTAAATAACATGAGAAGTTAATGCACAGATATGAGTGGATTATTTAAATTAAATGCTAGAAATAAATAAAACACTCAAAAAATAAAACATTATATCATTTTGGAATTTCTGCATAAAGTAAACAAGCTGTTTTGAAAAACAAAATTAAAAATTCTATCTTATGAAGGCTTTCCAGAAAGATTTTATGAATTTAACTGTTTATTTTAGTTTAATTTATGCAATAAAATATTTTATCTCTACCATATAAAAGAGTTAAAATACATAAATTAAATAGAGCCATTCAAATTCTGCATTAAAATTATTTGCTTCAATACTCAGTTATTTCTTCCAACTATGTACAAGACAAAATAAAATAATTTTGCATAAACTTGTTATCAGGAAAATATCAAATAAACTTGTTATCAATAAACAACTACACACTGATTTTATATCAAAATTGCAGATTATTTTAATGTGTCATGCTGAATTTTTCTACAAATTCAAATTCTTCTGGAGAAATGTTATGAATTAAAAATACCTTATACACCTATTTACAAACCATTATACTTTATTAGTGGCAAAAAAATATGAACTATGTTTGAAAATAAAATTTAAGTAATAAAACATTAATGACTTACAGAGAATAACATGCGATAATCGATTTAAATACATATCCAAAATTCATTTGCATACTTGTTGAAACTTATAAATTGTTGGAAGAGGGGCGGAAGACAATTTATGTTCTTCTGTGGTAAGGAAATATTAAACAACACAAAGTTGTACTTCTTAATTCAATCAGTTAGCTTATTTTCCTTAAACCTTTGGATACACTTATCACTTTTAAAAACATGGATTTCAAATATTTTTATATTATAAAGACCACAAAGAATATCAGGATAATTTAAAGTAGACTCCAGAAATGCCTTGTTATATATGTCATTAGAAAATAATAACAATAAAAAATAAATCTTTTTTAAACACTTACTTCTCTTACAAATCTTCTAGCTTCTTCCAGAGATGCATCAGCTGAAAAAGAATGAGTAGTGAAGGAGCCATCAGGTAAGCGAAACTGAATTCGGGCTTCATTGCTAAAAAACAAAAATTGAACAATAACAGGTATTAGAATTAATTACTTAATAAGACTGTGATTTAAAAAACCATGCATATAAGCTGAAGTTTTAAATATTTTAGTAATTTCAAGTTTTGAAAAGATAACACATCAATCCATCACAGAATGTAATAAATGAGAACATGATAACAAAAAATAAAAATTGTTTCAAAGAGACTATCAAATAAAATAAAAAAAAGCAAAACATATCATAAAAATAAATATATAATGATAAATGCTTTCATTCCAACATTTTTTTTTTCAAAACATTAATTGTGACAATTTACCTGGACATCGCTGCATTCCTTAAAGCTCTTTCTGTTTCTTCTTTAACACGGGCATGTCTTTCTCTTTCTGCCTGTTCAGCCTCCTTAGTTTGTTGATATTTTGCAGCTCTTTCAGCTCTTTAGAAATACAAACGTTTACCATAGCATAAAAAAAGTAAAAAGAGAAGAAAGATGAAGAGAAACTAATTGCACAAAATTCAATAATAAAATCATGGCATAGAATATTTAACTGGATGTAGATATATAAGCAATAGGGGAGACTGGCTATTTTGGCAGCAGGGACAAGTTGGCACTCGACCAATAGCACCACTAAATGAAGTTGAAGTTTTTGGTCAGTTTCTTATAAACCTGCAGACACTTCTTCTTGTATGCAGTTGACCATCTCGTCACTACTCAACGTAGCAGTATTGACAGGATTTGTTGTGGTCAACTGCAGATATTAGAAGTAAAATTCTTATTTTTTGTTTAAAAAGTAATTATTTAGCACTCATTTGATTTGCTTCGAGAGAATACAATATTACTGATGAAATTTAATTTGCATTACATTTAGTAGTATTTTGATACTAATTATGCTTTGTGTATGTATTTAAGATACTATGTCTTTTAATAAACTTACTATTTCTTTTTGAAAAATGGAATAAAAATAAAAATAGCATGAGGGGTACAGCAGCATCAGTGGGGCAGTATGGCATGTTTTGAATGATGTCAATGACTAATATTTTTTTCAAAGCCATGGTTAAAAACAGAAAGAGGATGACAATTTGAGCTTCGACACCTAGCACATCATTTTTAAAGCAGTAAAAGAGATAATTCAGAAAGAATTGTAGTATTCAAAGACTGTTAAAACTTTTGGATACCTTTGCGTTCCTTAAAACACTACAGAAAAAACACTTCAAACACAAGGAGTTACTATAAGTTATCTACCAAAATTTTCAGGTGTCAGGAGGAAGCAGATTTAGCAGAATATGTAAAATGAGCATCAGATGTTTAATTTGGTCTCAATCCAGAAGAAGTATGCAAATTTATTTTCGCTGTTTTGTTAAAACAAAAAGTAGCGGATTCATGAAAGGAAAATCAATAAGTAGGTGAAAAAACATTTTAATCCTTTGAGGTCCTATGTCGAGTGTGGTTCGACATTGCTTTGTGTTCTGTCACATTCTGTATCAAGTTTCACACAGATATATATGTTCTAGCCTTCAAACACTTGACATAGGATGCACCAGAAAGAAAAGCGATGCCGAGTCACACACGACATAGGACCACAAAGGGTTAAGATTTCTAATTTTTAAAAAAGAAATTTTCCTTATCCTGTAGACAGTTAGAAACAATGAATCTCAGTAAGGTTACCTCATTTAATGAAACAAGGATTGCTGCATTTTTTAAACATAGCATTACAACAAATACAGTTTCAGACTTGCAACATATGGAATATGGATCAGACATATTCCATAGCTAATGCTCTCTTCTAGCTACCATAGAAAGCAATATAACAACCGGCTTAAATGGCAATAAAATAGCCAAATTTGTAGTTGTTGGAATAAGTCCACTGAACCCAGATATATTTCTGGTGTTTCAATTGCCTTCCAGTTACATAACAGACCACACTTAGGCTACATCTAATGTATCTCAGAAATTCTTTGTTTTCGGATAGCATTTATTCTAATCTGATATCTACTGATCCCAAAGAAATTTATGTTGCAAATAATGAAAAAAATGACATTCAACTGCTGCACGTGTGTTATCATCCCCAGACCCTGAAGTTTTGATTCCGGCATACTGTTATACCATTGGAAGAACTGAGCTCATTATTAAAGGCTGGCATAAGACAAAGAAAATTATATAGGAAAAGGCAAGTTGTAATTTTGACAGATATCCCATAAAAGATGCACTTCAAGCCAAAAACAAGCCATTATGATAAAAAGATTAAAAACGACTGTAAAAAACAAGATAAAAGTCATACGCATAAAAAAAAAATGATGGAGGCAAGTTAAAAAATAATAAAGGCCAATTTTTTTCGTAATGAAAGTTAAGAAGAGAACTCAAGAATGGATGGTGAGCTTCCACACACACATGCACGCATGCACTTATTTTTTCCAGTGAGAATGAAATAGCAATTGTTTTAAGGGCTGATTCAAAAATGGTTCTGCCACTGCCTTTGGACATTAAGACAACAAAAATACTTGAAGTTGAATTCAGTTTACTGTATTCTGACTTAAACATTTCAAAATGCAATGAATAAAATTGAAACATTAATGATACAACTTGATTTTATTACATATTTTTTACCAGTATGTTTCAATTCAGCTAGTGCATCACTGGGTTAATTAAATTTTTATAATATCTGATTGTATATTAAAGATAGAAATTTTGAATGTATTATATACTAAAGTTAGAAGAATTTGAATTATTGCATATTAAAGTTGAAATTAAAAAGGCATAATAAAAGAAGTTGGCACATGACAAGTTTAAAGCTTTAAAAAAAATTTCAGGGAAGGGTATCCCAAATGGCAATTGACAGATGAGATATAACTGGAATAAAATGCAACCAGTATTCCTCAGAAACAAGTTAATTACAAAAACATATAATTAAAAAAATCAAACCTGTTTCATAATTAATATATTTCTAAAAAGCCAAAGAAAAATTTCTTGAACTCTTTAGCATTCTTTTATTTGATATAATTACAGATATGGAATAAAAAAGAAAAATAAAAGGTTATCTCTTTGCTTTAAAACAAATCAAAATAAAATCTAAAATTTTATCAAACTGTTACCTGTCCTGAGCTATCATTGCTTTCACTTTTTCTCTGGCCTGTCTTTCCTCTTCCTTTTCTTTGGCACGATTCTTAGCCCATTCCTTTAACTCATTCTCATGCTTTGTTTGCTGAGCTTGCTGCATGGCTTTACCCATGTTTCGTCTCCTCATTTCATCCTCTCTTTCCTTCTACAGTGCAAATGAAAAAAAGTAAATTTGCTCTTATTAAACCACAAAATGTTTTAGAATATTACTTACACTAAATTTCGGAAAAAAATTCTGAAAACTTAATGCCATATGAGTAGTATATTACACACTCTCTCTTATGCTAGTGAAAGCAATGTCATTTATTTATTTTTTGCTTCCTTACTCTAATATGGGAGGAATTTAAAGAGTAGTTAACAAACTGAAGGGCGCAAGAAAATGCTATACCTATACAACTGGAATAGATAACTCCTATCGAGCACCAGATGGATCAATCTAATAGGTCAAGTCGATCAAATATAATAATCTCATTAATACATATGTGATTTATATTTATTCTTTTACATATTTGAATATTTAATTTAATTTTTATTTTATATTACATATTTAATTTGGGCTATTACTTAATAAATTAAAAATAAGTTTGTTGTGATTTATCACTATCAATTATGCACTTGACAGGCAGCTATTTAATATTTTTTTGCAAGGGGAAGGAGGAAACCAAAAAAAATCTTCAGAAAATAATAAAAATCTTCATAAATCTCTCTTATGAATGCAGTTCTGAATTTTACATCGACAGTAGTGCAGCTTGCTCATTTTCATAGTTTCTACAAAAACTCTAAGGCAACCTATATTAGATATGTACTTTATTTTCTATATTCCAAATTTTTCACTTATCTGAATTTATGGTATTAATGCATCTAATTACCATATATCTAAAGTACAACTTTGATGCTAGTGCCTGCTGAGACACTGCTAAATTTCATACATTACCTATAGTTGTAGTGTAACAATGCATAGCTATAAAATGAGATATGACAGAATGGATTGAGCCGTTTATGCAGTAAGGCATTCTGTCATATCATTATCATGAGCTTAACACCTGAATGCATATTCTCCATCAACATGTTAATGCTGAATTTCGATCAACAGCAACATTCTTTCAGAATTTTTTACTATAATATGTAATTATATAATGTTAAATTTCCAATTATCAATATTTATTATTATTCTTTTAAATTCACTTTAAAGTAAAAGTTGCAATAGTTCATCAACCGGTTTAACAACAATTTTGCGGAATTCACACACCATAAATTGACTTCCGAGTTCCTTATATAACAAACTTGGTTCCAATTTCAAAGCAATAAAACATTTTTTGAATCATTGCATACTTACAAATTAATTTCTGGAGTTTAGTAAAGACTATCATAATTCATACCTAAGAAAACAATAATACTCAGAGTCAGTTTTAGACTTAAGAAGGAATTATTGCCAAAGCCTAACAAAGAATTACGGAAATGCACTTTAATTATTCATTGCAGAGAAAAAATCGTCAAGTTGTATAAGAAAATTATTATTATTTTTTAAATATTTTTCTGACAAAATGAGAAATAGAAAATAAATATATACTTATATAGTGACTCAAATAATATATTTAAATTAATTTGTATTATTTTAATTTCAAGAACATTTTTCTTGTTGTAGGAAGAATTTTAAAAATATGCAGAATGCATTATAACCAGTTTATATAAGGAAATTAAATCTTTTTAAAGAATTAAATGAATGAAATAAATTTTTAAATTGCATAGTTGAATATAAATAACTTCATATGCATTTGATTTCTTAAATTTGTATTATCAACTGACTGATACACAATTACCTGCTTCTCTTCTTCAGCTTTTTGTTGACGCTGAGCTTCCACTAAAATTCTGGCACTATAAAAATACATAAAAGGAAGAAGAACGATCATTAATGAAAATTCATTGCACTGCACTCGCTGATATATATATATATATATATATATATATATATATATATATATATATATATATATATAGGCTA
>JAPMOQ010014769.1:1273472-1311393 GCA_026543055.1 Argiope trifasciata
AGAGAGAGAGAGAGAGAGAGAGAGATAGTTACACTATTTATAATTCAAGAACGGCGGTACCTATTTTAATGATATTCGTTTTTTTTTTTTAGATTCGTCTCGACTCCAAATAGCAGGATAACCCAATAAAAAATCATAAAAGTTCATGGAAAAAATTAATCTTGACCTTAGGGGTATTTTTAGGAGTTAAAATCAACAAAACTAATTGTAAAACGGTCTTTTCAGTGATTGAACTAACTGTGTTGGGAAGCAACATTACAGATTTGCAACAATATTTATATAGATTCCAAAATATCAATGGCAGTAAGTGAGAAATCAGTTTTTTTTTAAAGTACATATTTTAATTTTCATGTCATGTCTCATTTATTGGTTCTAGATATGCTCTCATAGTATTTGAATCAATATTGGCAAATCATAAAGTACGTCACGAAAAGCAGCGTCTCTGGTATCCAAACCATGAAACAACGATGAAATTACCATCATAAGATTTGTGTGGTTATCAATTATACCAGATGCGAAACCGATTGCAACGATGAAATTACCAGCTATCAAGTTGATCGATATGTGAACTGCAACTATTTGGCGTTCTCATTCATTATTCACGAACGTCATCCCAACTGTTGTACATTCGGCGGTGCATCCGAAGAATGGATAACGAATTCATTTCAGCGCATCGAATGTTGCTCAACGAGCTGAAGTCCCTCCAACGACACCGTTGACGAGTTTCTCAGTGACTTGCCAAAGCGAACTGTTTGCTCAAACGTTGCTTTACTTATAATACTTGGAACGCTTCATCAAAGCATTTTCAACCTCGAAAGCAAGGCGACGCTGTTCTTGTTCATCCGGATGTGTGCTCTACTGATGCTCTTGGCCGTATTTATGCAGTTCATCCGAAGATTGATGAATGCTTTTACTTGCGATTGTTACTGGCCCAAGGACCAGCATCATTCGAATTACCACGAACTGTTAATGGTATAGTGCGCCCAACATTTCGTGCTGCATGTCAAGAGCTCAATTTATTTGAAAACGATAATGATTGGGGCATGGCAATAGCTTAAGCAACTATTTCTGGATCTCCAAGTCCCACCCAATCCACGTGTCCGGAGGCGCAAATACAAGGATAACATATCTGAATACATTTTACATCGAATTCGGGTAAGTTCAAGAAATCTCGATATTGAGGTAAATGAGATGCATAACCAGACTTTGCTGTTGATTGAAGACATGTGTTACCTTAAATTATGGCAATTTATTAGTGAATTTAGGAATGTCAGAGCCAGATCATAGAATGAACAACGCGAATTGAGAATTGGAACGTGAATATGATCGACATGAATTAAATCAATCAATTCAAGCGAATGTACCCTTGCTGAACCCCCAACAGAAGGATATGAATGAATTAATGAAGGCGATTGATGATAGAAATGGTAGCTTATTTTTCCTGAATGCCCCTGGAGGAACGGAGAAGACATTCCTCATATCATTGCTTTTGGCCACTGTTTATGCGAGATCGAACATTGCGATAGCAGTTGCTTCTTCTGGCATAGTGGCCACATTGTTGGAAGGATGCCGTACGGCTCATTCAGCGTTAAAGTTGCCGTTAAACCTATAAAATTTTGAACAAGTGACACGTAACATTTCGGAACAGTCCTTAATGACCAAAACTTTAATAGCATCTAAAATCATCATATGAGACGAATGCACGTTGAAAGCACTTGACCGGATATTGAAAGACCTACACAATGACTCGGAATGCTTTGGACGTGCAATGATTTTACTTTCTGGCGATTTCAGCCCAACACTGTCAGTCATTTCAAGATCGACTGCTGCTGATGAAATAAACGCTTGTCTAAAACCATTAAATCTGTTGCGCTATGTGAAGAAACTTCAACTGACAACAAACATGTGAGTTGCATTGCTGCATGATCCATTTGCTGAAGATTTCTCCAAGCGATTGTTGCCAATTGGTAATGGTCGTGTTCCTGTCGACGAATTGAGCGGATTGATTTCCTTTCCTCGGAATTTGTGTAATTTTGTTTCATTGAAAGATGAACTCATCAACAAAGTGTTCTAGAAAATCATTGATAACCACACAAATAAAAAATGGTTGAGTGAGAGTGCGAGTAATTTTGGCGGCTAAGAACAAAAATATAAGATTCTTGTAATAAACCTATCTAACAATGGTAAATATGCGCACTGCCACTACTCATGCTTGATATTCAAATTATCTAATTAAATAAATTATTAGGTTTAATTAGAGAGCAAATATGAGCCATCCATGAGTTATGCAGCAATAAATGTGTTTAAGACAATTTTTATGCTCAATTAAAGTTTCTGTTTGATGTCTACCTTTATTATCAATTTTTTTTTTTTTATCCTCTTTCTTCAGATTGAAAATAATTTTGATGGCTTCCCTTCTAAACATTTCTTATAATTTTTAACCTCTCTATTAATTGCAGAAACAATAAGTTAGATCGTAAAAGATCCTTAAAAATTGTTTAATTATAAGTCCAATACTACATGAGAAACATGCATAATTTTATTGGAGTTATTAATAAAAATTTGAAAGAACTTACCGCTCAATTTTTTCTTGTAAACAGGCTTCAGCAGCCTGGAAAATAAGATTTATTTTAACCGAATATTTATAAACAGGAATTATTTTTTAATATAAAATTAATGTCATATTAATTAAAGCCGTATATTGAATAACAATAGCAATGAAATCTACTTGTATAAGTTATTCCAATTCTTCGAAAGTGTTCTTATTTATTGCTCTAATTTCAAAATTTTAATCTAAAAATATTAACATTTTATACAAACTTAAAAAAAATAATTGAATAAAAAAAATTGGAAAAATTATTGTACACCTTTCATATAAAATTAATGGTATAATATTATCAAATCTTGCTTTAACAATTAGTACAGAATAAGATTATATTTGTTATTTACAAACAGGCAATTAATTGATAAAAAAAAGGATATAATATCAAAAAATTGTTTTAGTAAACAATGAGAAAAATTATTTCAAATAATTCTACTGAATACTTTTTAAATCAATATTATAAAAAATTTAACAAAAATTAAAAATAGAATGAAAGGGTAATAAAGATTATATAAAAAACAATTACTGTTGCAGTTTGAGATGTTGAAGGAGCAGGTTCTGAAGTTGTAGACTCAGTTTCCAAGCTATCGCTTTGTGATCCAGAAGGAATAGAAACTTCATCTTCTTGTGGAAGTGATGAGGTAGAGATGCCGCCATGGTTTTCTACTTTCACATTAAATGACCTTTCATATGTCTTTAAAAATGGAAAAAATATAAATATTACAGCTTTCATTATTGCCATCAGATGGCATTAAAATGACAATTCTTCTATTGAGTCAAATGCTTAAGAGACACATGTTTCACCAGAAGAGCAAGAGTTAGTTTAATAGACAGACGAGTTAATCATGAGATAGACAACAAAATATTTCTTCACATACATAAAGAGATAGCTTTATGTATGTAGCTTTATAATTCAAGACTAATTTCAATTTTCCTAAGATTTATTTTATCTTGATTAAATGATAATAACTAAAAATTAAATGAGTTCATTCTCTGTCTATCAAACAAAAACTAAAAATATTTAAATGGATATTTTTTCTGAAAGTCTGAAGAAACAAAATTAAAGTTAAGATAACCAAATGTATCTTCACTTCCATGCCAAATTTATACATTATTGCCAACACATAATAATTAAAAACCTTGCTCCCAATTTTTTAAAAATAACCTAAATATGAATCAATTATTTGATTACTGACATTTCACCCTTTAATTACTAACCGACCATGAAAGTTTTGGCATAGTCTGCAGTTTCAGTACACAGTTCGAGGTCACATTTTCTATTGCAGTTCTGGTACCAGACAACCAATAACAAAGTAGAAAATATGACCTTGAACTGCCTATAGAAAATTCACAGACTATAGTAGTGAATATTAATGGGCCATTTTGGGATTAGCTGCCGTTTCAACTGAGGGATATAACATAGGAAGCAAGCTATTACTAAGGATGACCTCACTTCACCTGCCAAATTTCTTATTTGAAAAAGAAACTCATCCCAAGGTATGAAGCCATTTCAAATCCTTTATGAAACTTTAGAATTGAAAATTGCAATTTTAGAAAGAAAAATTTCAAGTCTTTTCCTTTTTTTAAAAAATTTAGAGGATGAAAATTATTTTAATTCTCTCTTTTTTCCCCTTTATATTTGCTTTATAATTTAAATAACAAGAAAAAAATAAACAAAATGCTTCACATTGTTTGAATGGCAATTACCATTCCAACAAAATTATAAGCTTTTTCTCATGTATGTAACTACAATATTCAGGAACCTTTATTTTTTCCCTCCCCCTTTCAACTTTAAGCATAAATAAAACTTACATCAAATAATTTGTCCAATTTTTTGGAAAAGTCATCAGGAGCCAAGCTTCCAGTGATTATTTCAATAGGAGCACCATTCCCAAGAAAAAATGAAGAAGGTATAACTAATACAGGATCTAATATGGTTCAGGAACATTAATAAGAATATCTGCATTTTCAACAGTACTTCATAAGTAAAGACCATCCTTTATTTTCCTGTTCAACATGCTTTTTATCAAATAAAATAATACTTTTAAATAAAAAGCAGATGGTTTAAAATATAAAAATTTAAAAATTGCAACATCATAAAATTAAAGAAGAAAACTGGAAGAAAACTATTTAAGATTTTAGGCAAGATTGTTTTTGGGGAAAAAAGGTTTTTTTAATAATTAATAATTAATTTTAAAATAAATTTTAATCAGAAAAAAATGTAACATTATTTATGATAATTATATTTCAATT
Organism: Argiope trifasciata; assembly: GCA_026543055.1. Classification (NCBI taxonomy): domain Eukaryota; kingdom Metazoa; phylum Arthropoda; class Arachnida; order Araneae; family Araneidae; genus Argiope; species Argiope trifasciata. The sequence continues at coordinate 1,278,328 of JAPMOQ010014769.1, forward strand.
TAGAACAGGGCTACCTCTGAAAACAAGAAAAAAAAAATTCTTGTGTTTTCTCTGTACATACATTTAAGATAGGAGGAAATGTGTAAACAGCTAGCATTAGTATAGCTGTTGCATTATACTAGAGCAAGTTATAAATCAATATGATTATAAGACATGGAAAAAGAAAGGAGAGAAGACAACAATTTAATGTTATTCGAAATAATAGCATATTAAAAGAAGTCTTATATTTATATTAAAAAACAACTTCTGTTTATTCATTACCTAGAATTTAGCACGATGAATGTTATATATTAAAAAGGGAATATTAAAATTGAGGACTTGGATAAGGTAAAACATGAAATATTTTTTCTTATCATGATACAAATCATTTAATGTTACAAAGCAAGATTAATTTTTCATTTATGACAATTCATGTATTTGGTCATTAATTTATACAGCCTCTGTAGATTTTTCAGCCATCACTTTCATAGAGCTAATCTGTAAAAACTATTTCACTATTCATAAACATATGTTAAAATATTTCAGATGTATTGTTGAAAGTTTAAAGGACGAATGTGACACAAGTTTGAACAATCCACAATAATTTCCACTTTAAAAGATTATTCTTAAATTAGAAAAAATTCAAAAAAAGCTTTTTTTTTTGGACATTAAATTACATTTTCGGATTTGATGAATCATCTTTTGCATTCCTTTTTAATGCTAAGTCCACAAACAATAATGACTCTTTAGAACTGGCATGAAGTGTTACATATTTTCCCCTTCTGGCATGACTAATAAGTTCCTGTTTTTCTATATCACTTAGGCTTATTATATTCTAACATAGCGAGAAGTACACAACAAATGGATTTTGCAGAGCTTCTCAAACCCATTCTGCAAAATCAGGATTGATTTTTATATACAACCAATTTGTATTAAATAAGGATTTCGGGTCACTCATTGTTTTAAAAAAATTATCTGATCTACTTTAAGTTACTTTACTACTCTACTTTACTTACTCTCACAGTTTCTGAAATAATAAAGCATCAAATAAACTCAAGTAGTTTCAAGTTTTAATACTTATAAAAATTCAGCTTTAAATCAGCTTCTTTGACAAAAAAAAGTTTGAAATCAGTTTATAGTTGTGTATTAAAAACATGATGTTTTCAGATTTGGCATTTTTGCCTGTATTCTTTTTAGACATTAACTTCAACATCAACAATGACTTTTGAAGTGGCATATGGCATGCTTGCTCTTTTAGCATGACTAGTTTTCCCATATTACTTAGGTTTATTATCTTCTCATAATAGATAGAATGTTGCTAATTATGCTAGAGGAATGTATTCTATTCTTTTGCATAGTTACAGAAGTCTTGCAATGCTCATTAGCTGAAATTCGGGAATCTCACAGAAAAAGAACAATTGCCTTGCAAATTAAAACTGACCTGATTTATGAAAGCGGAAGAAAAAATAGAGGGAAAAGGGATGCGTTTCCAGATTGCATAATTACAAATAATATTATTCTATTTTTAGAAGTTATGATTGCAATATTTTATTCTTGCAATTGTTAAAGATTGGATTTTCTATATAGGGACAAAATAACTAGGGAACTTAAAATTCCCTGTCAGTTTTTAAATTCCCGTTTTTTCGGGTTTTCCCAATGGTGTGACAACCATGTTAAAATAATTGCACCGTTTTATAAATTTCCTTCTCCTGACACATATTCAAACAATTGTGTAAGATAACACTATAAAAATTAAATTGATTGCAACATAAACATTCATAATTACCTTCACAGGGTGTAACACTTAACTTTTAGGAACTATTGAAACTATTTTGAAATTTTTTTACCTTGATTTAGTAAAGGTAGATAAAAGAATATAAGATAAATTAACGATTTTTCAACACAAAATCCTTTAAAAACATGAATTTTACTAAATTTAAAAAGAAATAAAAGTAATCTATCACAAAGTCAGTAGACTAGATATATTCGAATAATTTATTAAAACACTGAACTGAGACATGAAGAAATCAAAAATATTAATCTGTAGAGGTGATATCAATCTATATTAATCTATTTCATAATCTTAGAAATCTATCATCTATTATTTTCTATTACAAAACACATCTACAAACTACAAAAACATCTCTATTCTACTTTCAACAATTTTTATAATAATCGGTTCTAATCATTAATGAAAATAAGAAGAAAGTATATTTTCAATAAATCATTCAAAAAAGGATACAAATTGCACAAAACTGCCTATATGGAACACTGAAAGTAAAAATAAATTGTTAAAAAATATAATTGAAGTTACTAAATAGAAACATTACAGTTTAAATACACAATGAGATATAAAGTTTAACATAATGTGCTTCATCTTCCAAGTTCTCATAAAGCAATGAAACTAATAATTTTAATTAAAAACTAAAATAAATAATGGGTGGAGATAATACTTTCTATCATTGATAGATAATAAAGATAACATCTGAACAGGTATCTAAGCAAATGCAGACAAGTTAAATACATGATAATAGATTCAACTTGTACTAAACTCTCGGATAAAATGGATTTTCAGTGCAAATGGTTTTGAAACCTGGATCTCCCAATCATGAAGCTGACAAAAGAGATTATTAAAAAAATCTCTGAACAGACACCCACAAATTATTTATGCTCATTGTTGCTATACAATTACTTGTCATCAGGTATGATAATTATCTTCATTTTATGTATGGAATGTGTTGAAAATGTAACTGCTAGTGTTAAAACTACATCAATTTCAATCAACATAAAGTGAATGCACGTAGATTGCATCTTTATATGCTCCTGAAAAAATTCTGATACAATCAAGATTTTCACGAGTTCAATAGGGCATTTAATTTCTTTTACAATTGAGTAGAAAGGGTACTAAAATGGCATCTAATAAAAAAAGTGTTGACATGCATATGGGCAAATACGCTCATGGCACCATTGTGTGCTAATGTCTTGCTCCAGCTAAGAAAAAAACATTGTGCATTTTACTAATTAAATAATTAAATCAGATAATCCTGATTTATAAATCATTTTATATTTCGTAACAAATATATTCTAGCAATCACTTATAGGACAAAGTTTGTCAAATCTATTGTTGTTGTTGTCGTGTCCGTGTTTTGCACAGAAAGGGGGTGCAGTAGCTTCTGAGGGTAAAGACCCCTGAGCACCCAGAGGGCAGAAGTCTGACTTCTAGCTCACATACACAACACAACCCTTTTTAGGGGGTGGTCGAATTCATTCATACACTCATTCATCCATCAGCAAGTCGGAATTTAGATCCAAATCAGAGACCGACTCATCCCTGATTCAGTACCCCCAGAGGTATCGTTTTGTTATGGGAACTTGGAGGACTTTGCAGTCTCGACATATTAAACGTCCCCAACTGCTATTAGCCAACACGGCATTCTTTGGCCAAGACGAGGACAGAACCCGCGACCTTTCAGTTACGAGACTGATGCTCTACCAACTAGGCTACCGTCAAATCTATTCTAATCATTATATGTACTTTTTATCACCAAAGAGGTTATATGTTCAATTTATTATCAAACATGACAGAATAGTACAATATCCTAAATTAACCAACAATAAAAAGGAAAATTGTGGACAGATAAATATTCATTTGAGCTGTGATATAGAATAAGATTAATAAATGCTTTTAATTTGCAAACTAGATTAATGTCAAGATTTTTTCTTAGTTTAATTAATTCTTAATTTAAAAAAATTCTTTGGCTGAAGAAACATATGAATGAAAAAGTGAAAAACTAAGGTTGGTAGACATATCACAGAGCAATTAATTCTACTTTTAAAATTTATTAACCAATACCAAACATACTGATGTGGAGGATACTGGGAATCACACACACACATGCGCAGGTGATAAAAACTCAAGTTTACAAAAAACTTGGCTGCAGCAGAACAATACAGTTCTTCAAAAAAATCCCTAATCAAAAGAATTTATGGAATCTTAAGAATTTTATTTTCATATTTTTTAGTGTGCTTTTAGACAAAGAATGTTTAAAAACACCGGAAGAAAACTGCATCCATAGCATTGAATTAAAAGCAAAAAAAAAAAAAAAAAAAAAAGTAATTTTAATATGTATAGCTCTTAGCAATGATTATGAACAATTTCAATACTATTCATTGTAAAAGATGCAAGTTTAAATAAACAGTTATTATTATTCTAAATTCCTAAACTGCAATCAAATTTTTTAAAAAAAAATCTAAAATATGTAAATATTTATTAAAATAAATTTAACACAGATGCTCAAGATAAAAGAAATTTGTTTAGTCAAGCCAATTAGAAAATAGACTTCAATACTTTAAATTCATGAAATGCATTTGATTGCATTACAATTAAAAAAAAACACACACACAGGCCATACTTTATTACATTATTTTTAAATTAGCAATAATTTTAAAGAGAATTGAGTGGAAAAAAGTACCTGTCGGCCATAAGTTTTAAAGCTATGACAGAGTTCGATGATAATTTACCAGCTACAACCGGATCATTATATGTTTCAGACATTTGTTTGGACATTTCATCATTACCTGTAAACACAATGAATCTAAATATAAATAAATAGATTATATTGGTTGTGTTTTTTTAATTGCTGAATAAAAGGAAATACATTTTTTTAAAAAAAGTTTTGACATGAAGAGATATTGAATCTAACTAACAGATTCAATACATATGTATTTAAATAATTAAATAAAAACTACAATAAAATTGCTGAACTTGCTTTCATGAATTGAATTTGAGTCATTAATACATATTATGCTCAACAAAATCACAGTCCATGGTGTCTATTTTCCATAAAAAAACTACAGATTATTTGTAAATAAAATGAAAAAATTACACAGTTTAAACAAATCTAAATATTAAAAAATAAAATGAAAAATTATAAAAGGCGCAGTGTCAAGCAGAAGGCAGCGTATTTTGAGTTCAACTCTGCTTAAAAGTTAAACAAGCTCTCTCCCAGAGTACTTCAACCAGCTTATCGTCGTTGTACTACTGATTGCTGCTCTGTTTTGCTTGTGTGCGTCTCTGACTGTGAATTTGTCTTCATCTCAAATAAAGTCTCATTTGTCACAGAGACCTGTAGACTGTGCCTCTCCAAAAACACACTACAAGCGAAACAGGTGGTCTGTAACATTCAGTGTCAGAAGTGGGGAGTGGTCAACAGTGTATGGTGCTGACAAGATCCCAAGCAAAAATGGCAGAAAACATTGATGTGAACATTTTATTTGCTGAATTAAAGAAAATATTGGAAGAGAATCAAGCTGCACAAGAGAAAACGCAGGAAGATCTCATGCTGGACTAGAGGAAGTGCAAGAAATAAAGGCAAATGTCGAAAGATAAATTGAAGGGGCGAAAGCCCTAGTTGAAAAATGTATAGGAAAAAGTAGAAGAAAAGAACCTATTTCTTCTAAAACAAATCCCTTCATAAGTTTCTATTATTCAACATTGTTTTTAAACTGGTGAAAAGCAAACAGTAAACAGCACATGTCATTTGGAGTTAATTACACATATATCAAACAAAATGGGATTATGATTAACGATGCCAATCAATGTGAGAGAAATGAAATCTAAAATATTTAGTGCAAGAGCTAATTTTTTTCTTTTAAATAAATAGTCATCTATACAAAATATTGTCATCCAACAGGCTTCTTCAAATTGCACATATTATTTAGAATTTATCACACACATATAAAATAGATTAATATTAATGTTGATCAAATAAAATTAATTATATAGCTATATCAAGGTAAGTTATTTATGTAGTTATATCAAGGCAAGTTATTTATATAGTTATATCAAGGTAAGTTATTTATATAGTTATATCAAGGCAAGTTATTTATATAGTTAAATTAAGGTAAGTTTTCCAGTGCAATATTTCTGTTATTCCAGTGAATTGACAAATTATATTTTGGTTATACAAGCATATATCTTATTAATTGCATTTTTTAAAAAATATACTTCCCGACCATACACCACATAGTAGATCTATCAATGCAACACATAGAAATAAGTAAATTCAAAATTTATCAAATAAACAGGGAATAGCAAGCATGAAGCAGATCATTTACGAATTGCAAATTCTTGTCCTTCAGAATCTCAATAGACAGCAAGAATAAAAAGAAAATATTTTATGCAAACCAATCATGCACATCAGAATTAGGGCTATAATGCAACAAGAATCGAGGCAACTGTTCTTCACAAAAATTTGAATGAAGAATATAGGTTCTTTCCACACATTCTCCCCAACGTGCCTTTGGATTTCTAACTAATGCAATTCTCCATTCAACTTCCCTCCTCAATGACCATTAATTAGATGGAAGATCAATAACTTCAAATGTGTGGATGGAACATGAAAAATTCATGTTTTTCACAAAACCAGTTGGATTTTGAACGCTCATGATTTGGACAGCCATGAAATTTGCTTTTGCTGAAGATGGGGGAATATATATATATATATATATATATATATATATATAATATATATATAGTCTACCCTAAACTACCTGAATAATAAAGTAAAACAATAGAATAAATATTACTTATATTTCTTCTTTAGATACCATTTAATTTCAAGGAATGTGTTCATTGTCAACAAGAAAATAAATGTCATTCGAAAATTCCTAATTAAACAAGACACCCATTTCAAATTTAAAACAATATTTTCAAAATTATTTCTTCTGCAGCTGTCAGGTGGATTTCTGCTTGTATTATGTAAAGGTTTATAAATTTATCATATTGCAATCACTTAATAACTATATTGGATAAACTAAACTTGGCAGAAAAAAGAATTTTTCAAAATTAATTTTTTTAAGTAATCTTCATAATAAAAAAGTGTTTTAAATAAATAAATCTCTACAATTCATTATCTCCTAAGAAATTTACAAATACCATGATTGAGAAACTCAATTATTTATGCACAGTAATACTAATAACTATTTTTTATAAAAATTCGATATCAAACATCAAATAAAAAACAATCACAGAGTAATTATAAATAGAGAAATGTATTAATAAATTTTAAAAGAAATTTTGGTATTTAATAGTACAGAATTAAAGCCATATACAGAAGATTATAGCACCATTAGATACTTGATCGTATTCTTACTTGAATGTAAGATACTTAACAAATCGTAACATATAACAGATAGAAAAAAAATCTAGTGTTACATAACATGCGATTCAAATAATAAACAGTCACTTACCTTCAATATATACCAAAAATAATTTATTTGTGCTTTTAGCCTCAGCTACAGCCTCAGGAATTGTACCATTATACCAATTCATGCTTATTTCACTAGGTTGAAAATAAATATAAGATTATTAACCAACTCTTGAAACAGTGAAATTCTTTCTGTATTTCTTAAATAAATATTTGCATTTTTTTTCCAATTTGAAAAAAAAAATATTTATTTTTAAAAGCTAAAAAAAAAAAAAAAACCCATTAAAATAACATTAAAGAATCCAGCCATAAGTATTTTTTATAAGTTAAGAACAAAGCACATAAATACAGATAAACAAAATCATAATTTTATATTTTTACAAATTAAATTTCTCCATTCAGAACTTGCAAAATCTCATCCAAAAGAGCAAGATTTTGCAAAGACATGAAATTTCATCCCAAGCAATAGGACTTTAAAATAGTTTGGTAAGAATTTTAACTGCTGACTAAAATTTTGTGAGTAAGGTAACAAGATTTCATTGTGATTTCAAATCTTGCAAGAAATTGTTTAATTTTACCAAGTTAATTTTCATTCCAATAAATTAATCCAAAGCCAATTATCTAAATTAAATCTAATGATCTTTGTACATTTTTACCATTTTCTGCCAAACAGTAGAAAACTTGCCAAATATTAACTAAAGTATACAATTATATTACTATATTTGGTAATTTAAACCTATATCAACTTACATTTTTATGTTTGTACCATATTTGTTAATTTAGCCAATATTTTCAGGAGATAAAGAAATAATATGATTGAAATTGGCAGAAACCAATTATAAATTATTAGAGTCCAATATGCACTTAATTAGGATTTAAAAATTATTACTTTGAAGTGGCCATCTATTAATGATCTTATAAATCAACTATAAGTGGTGACTTTAAACTAAAGTTCTCTTTATATATGTCTCAATCAGCATCCAAAATAATTAAGAATATTACATAAATTTATATTTCCTACTTGAAAATTATATTTGAGTATAAATGAACAAATTTAGCTGAGCTGATCATATAAAATGTAAATATTTTGATAAACCGATATGTAAATCAATATTGATATTTAAAAAAAATATGTTAACTGATACAGGAATCTCTTAAGATTAGAAATTCTCCATTTTAAAAGAATCAATACTCTAAACTAGTTGTATATAATATATGCATACATATAACTTGCTAGATAATATTCTCAAGGGATTAGCATAATAGGATTTTATGAGATTAAACTTTTTTATAGTCTGTCTGAGAAAATCTTATGACTAAGCAATATTTATATTTAAATCAGTAGCATATTATTTTAGTAATTAGGAAGAAAATATTAGTTTATTAACGCAGAAACATACGATTAAGCAGAATTAATGCGAAGTAAATTAATAAAAAGTCAATTAGTTTATTTTAGAGCAATCTTTTTAACTGCAATTAAGGAAAAAATATTTATTTCGCAATGATTAATATCGTTTATTACTGTTGTAAAATGTTTCCTTTTAAATGCTAATCATACATTAATAAGTAAAGAAATGTAGTTTCTAATATTTCAAAGGTTATATTTACCTGCTCTCCAACAATTTATTTATTTATTTTACTTCTCTAATCAAACGTCAATCTGCTGAAAATGAATTACGTATGGCAATTGACGGTGTTTCACGGCAACAGAGAGTTGAGTGTTTACGAGTCCTATAGGTCGTTTTATTTTTCATTGTGCATTATTAATATAACAGTACTAACTGATGCTTCAAAAGCTTTAATAAAGAAAAGGTAACATGCTCATAAACACAGATAAAACTTTCCCACAATTATATTCTAAAATATGTAAGAAATATGGAATCAATATGATTTAAATTCTGAATGGCAACATCTTCAAAATGATAATTTTTATTATTTCGAAACTGCTTTGCAGGTGTACAATAGCATTGCTTTTGACAATTAAAAATTCATGAAGAATTGGTTTTTATTGAACTTTGAGTTTAATTACAGTTCTATAATTTTTGAGTAGAAGATGATAAACTCGATACAGTTATTATTTAGTGTAGTTCAATTTTAACCTGAGTTTCTTATATCGAAAATCTCGTAAGTTCTGTACGCAATTGCGGATGAATTTGGTTTCATTTTCCCTGTTTTCTTTTTTTCAAATTTTTCTTTTTCTGTACAAAATTTTTATAACGACTAGAAGTATAGATTAAATATCAGAAATTAACTGCTAACCAAACTTCTAATAGTGATAGTGTAGTGATAAATTATTATTCAAAAGTTGAAAAGATTTTTTTGATTACATTTAATTTATCTTTTGAAGCTTATCGATGAATGTTTAGATAAGTTTATTGCTATCCGATATAGAAACTTTCACTTATTATGTACGTTGTAATCGTCACAGATGTTCGTTATATTCTTACAAATATGGGTAAAAATATTTTGCATCGTGATAGTCTTAATGCTGTTGAAATTCAAGTGTGTAATAATTGCTTTTTTTCCTTTAAAATATCTATTGATGTTTTATAAATTATATTTGTTCAGATTCTAGTTCATGCAATTAATTTGAAAGATTTTATTTTATATATATTTGCGTGTGTGTTAAGAGAATGCATTTTTATAACTTCTATTTAATCCTCCTTTAGTCGCTATCATCTTTAATTGATATCATCTCTCTTAAATTATCACATTGTATATCCTGAATATAAATTCTGCATCCTGGTATGTTCATCTAGATTTAAACTTTCCTTCATAACTAATATAATTAGTTTTAAGAAAAATGTAAGAAAAAGGTATTCTGTAAGAAAAAGAAGTTAAAAGTATAGGAAAAGGATTTACCCAATCTGGCAGAAGTATTCATTTAATATTGCAATAGCAGAAGATTAACTTGCATCCATATTTCTCATATGTTATTTCTGTATATTAAATTAGGAAAATATAACATTTCTTCACTTGTAGTGTAATTTTATGTATTAAAAGTATGTTTGTTTGTTTTTTAATTTTGAAATATTAGGCTCCTTTAGATTGGTGTATAGTTATAAAAGTAATCAGCATTACTTTTATAAATTTCCATGTGTCATGTTCTTAATGGAAAATAGTTTCAATAGATAAGATATCTGTTTTTAGTAACAAGTTACTTATGTAACTATAATTTTTGTTCTTGCACTTTTTAAAATAATCTTTAAAAAGTAAGTTCATTTCTAAGCATTTAAATAATATTAGAAGGAATTTTCTTATTTAATGCGGAATCATCAAAAAAATTTCGTTTAGAAAAACAAGTCTTCTTAGTTTTAATGTAAAAAATTTTACATAAGGCCAAAAAACCCAAGTTTCATTTAACAGTTATATTTTAATTGCTGAAGGTGAAGCTAAGTTTGCTATTGAGGATAACAGATAAAAGTTTTAAAGTGGAGAATACCTAAAAGAATAGCAGTTGTTTAAAAATTTAAATTAAATGGTTGGTTTGATTATAGTCTTTTAGAATAGTTTCTTTTTTTAATGCAAAGAAAATAAAAGGTGGAAATTTTTGGAAAGGGCATGAAATGAAAAACTAAATATCAGACAATTTTTCATTTGAATAGACAGGTTTATGATATATATCTTTATTTGAAGTGTTAAGTGAAATGCAACTTATGAAATTCTAATACATGTAAATGTATCAGTTGATTTGTCAACAATTCAATCTTTTTAGTCTGTTTCTTTTATATTTCATAAATTTCTGCTAATTAGTTATGTGTGCCTTCTTAGATGCAAGAAATTAATACTTTTTATACTGTATTATATTGAAATTTTTGCTGTATATCAAGTGCAAAGTAGTTGATATAAAGTATTTGGTTTATTCTCACCTGAAGGCTGATCACCTGCCAATCTATATATTCACATGCATGCAAGCACAATAACTCATAAGCACAATGATTTAAATCGAGGAATAATGTATGCAGTTTTGTGACTGCAATGTTTTTTCAAATCAAATTTTATTTATAATAGATTGAAAAAAAATTCATATACACATTTATGTAATGAAGAATGTGTGTAAAAATGTAACGTTCACTCCATATTTTATATTATGATTCACTTCATGTTTCATATACGTTTCTTAAATTTTATAAGTATTGTTCATGCCTTTATCCAATGCCTACAATTTTATCCATAGAGTGAGGGATAAAATCTTTATTGGAGAATATGCAAGAAAGTTTTGGAAAGATGCTTACCTCTAGTTTTATCGAGTGATTGTTAGTTTAACATCGTTTAGCAAATCACCAGTACTGGTTTATTGACATATTTTTAATGTAAAAAAATTTTAAATAAAAAAAAAAGCTTCAGAATTTTATAAAGCATAGTGAAATTGTATATTTATTAGCTTTTGAGTTTGAAAAGCCTATATAATTAACAATTCAAAAAGTAAATCAAAATGCTCTTAGTTCTCCCAAGTTAATTGTAAGTCATTATATGTTGCTTAAATTACAACTAATCAATGTCACAAATTTCTTTTTTTGCTTTCTTACATTAGAAATATTTAAAGTAAAAGAATTGTAATTATCAAAAAAGTTCATACTCCAAATTTTACCATAATACTTATCTTCAAACACTTCAGATTTGACTGATAAAATTTGACTTGTTATCTTGACATCAAATTTACTGTTTTCTTTCTTATTTTAAATGAAATACATTTAATGAAAATTTTATTTCTCTGAGTGCAAGTGAATATGATAGCTTTAATAGCTATATTGGTAAACTTTGGCATACATTCTAATATCTAAAGTATGTAACAATATCAACTTTAAAATTAGTGCATCATAAATTAATATTGTCAGTATATTGGCTTGCTTATAAACATGACAATTCAAAGATACAACCGATTAGATGAATGAAATTTGGTAAATAATATTTCTAAAATTGTAGCTCTATATCATTTTTATAAAAATGTGTTAGTTTCAAAATAAAAAAAATTGAGTACTCGTGCATTGTCATAATTTTTCTGTGGGAGGTTAGGTTGATTCAACTTTATTGGAGAGCCACAAGAATGTTTTAGGGGAGCTGCTATCTTATGTATTGCTGTGATTTTAAAGCAGTTGTTTGCGATTGCTGCAATTATTTTTCAAATATATTAAAAATGATTCTTTTTTTTTTCCTTTTTATGTATTTAATATTCATAGAATGATTTTTTTATTTATTGAATGCTTTCCATGCTTTTCACGAATGATTGTCAGTAGCAGGTTTAAAAAAAGTTGGAAATGCATATTAAATTAATAAATTTTGCATCATTAAAATACTGTTTATTGATTTTATTGGCAGAAAAAGTAGGTAGTAAAGGAATTGAAAAAAAAAAAAAAATCAATTTCTACCATTCTACTGTTACCTCAGAAAAAGTAAAAGCAGGAAGATAGGTGTGGTACTATTCTCATGAAGTTCATAGATTTATTTTGAAGGAGGGAGGTGGGTGGGTGTACATAAATGATATTCATATCTTTATTTGACTTTAAGAATTTTTTTAAAAAATGTTATTGCAATAAGATTTTTTCTTACACTTTGTTTGTAGAAAAATCTGCAATATCATGCAGAGCTTTGAAATTTATTTTCATTATTTTCCCACTAACAAGCATGTGATAAAAGTGGATTCATCATTGATAAAAAAAAAAAAAGTGAAGGTGGGGATTTTGAATGAAATATTAGTTTTCATAATGCATTGTTTGTGACCATGTAAAATAATCTGGCAGAATTCACTTAAATAAATGTTATTGAAAAATTGAGAATATTATCAGCATGAAACTATTTAAAATATAACATATTTTCTGAGAAATAGATGGTTAGAAAATAGTTGTAAATGATATAAAGTTAGACTGTGAGTTTTTGTTCTATAGAAAGTGAAATTTCTTTTATGAAAGAATATTGCTGAAATTAAGTATAAAAGTGTTCTTTTTCAACTAGCTAGAAACTCTTCTGTATTAACAAAACCTAGTGAATTGAGGAATATATAATCAAGATCTTCTGAATTATTGATTGCAAGAGTTTAGAAAAAATTTCTAAAAAGAAACAATTTTTTTATTTACTGATGTAATAAAATTAATATGCGCTATATATCCTAGTTTTGTTTACTTGAATTTACTTCCGGGTCACACATTTGAAATGTTAATGAACTAGAGGTATAATGTTTTTTTTTTAATGTTATTGATTATAGAGTAGTAAAATAATCTTAAACTGCATCATATTAATACTTGAATACAATTTTTCAAGTAAAACTTACTTAAAAAATATTTATAAATCGTTTTCATATTGATGAAAAATATTTGACAATTATTTGTTATATTTTAGGTTTAAAGTTAGTTTTCTACTTAATTAATATTTAGCTTAGTTCAATTCAATATAATGCATAAGTATCTATAATTAAAAAAACATTTATCTTAATATTGGCATTATTTTTCTTTAAAGATGCTTACTTTTTTTTTACAATAAAATTAGATTACACAGAATACATTATATCTGATTTTATAGTCTTGTTCCTTTTATCACTAGTTTATGAATAAATTTTGGGTTCTTTGCATATATAGATTTTTTAAAAGTTGATTTCTTTTTTGATGATTGAGTTTGTATCTCATTAATTATTCAGTTTTTTAATATATCGCCTTTTTTATTTTTTAAAGAATTTAACAGAAATGGCTGATCATCGACATGACTATTCTCCATCTCTTGGGCAAATGACAGATAAACCCTTGTTTGGAGTTTCAAAATGGAGGGTAAGATCCAATTTTTGTAGGTTTATTTTTATTTTATTTAATTTCTTCATTATCATATTCACTCTTTCTAGATCGTTATAACTTTAATAGTTTTATGAATGACTTTATTAAAAAAAATTGTTTGTGTGCAGTTAACATTTTAGTGCTTGAATATGGTAATTTCCTTTGTTTTTTTCAGTTGCATGAAAAGTTCAAATTTCAGATTGCACTTATTTTTTCAATTTATGTATTGTCTATATTAATTTATTTATGTATTGTCTACTTAAAATCTGCTTTTTCTACTTGGACTTGAAATTAGTATTTGTTTCTGTTGAAATCATAAATAGAATTAACATTTTCAAAAAATAAGAGAATGTAATAATTCTTTTTATTAAATTCTTTTGTTTGCTGTAAATTTTTGATATTGTGTAATTTGAAATTCTTAATTTGTATAATTGTTAATAAGACTATTTTTAATTGCTAATAGACTAATTTTTAAATACATACATAAAATTTTATTTATTTATTCAGAAAAAGAATTTTAAACCATTTATTTTCAGGATCGAGTTGTACACACATCATTTGCAGTCTTGACATCACTTGCTGTTGCAGTAAGTATTTGCAGTTTTTGCATTTCATTATAATTATTGATTAAGAGATTTTGCATTTTACAAAACGACAGAGGCTTTTTTTAGTCACTATTTGTCTTCTGGAGTAGCTTAACTGAAATTGCTTATACATGTTTTAATTAAAATAATGTAACTCAAAATACACATAAGGATCTGATTGCATTCCTAAAAGCAAATTATTTAGAAATACATATATAATAACAATTTTTTTATTTATTATTATGATGATGGCAGTTAGTGAATATAATGTACATTACAAAAATTCTTAACTATTCAATTGCTATGTTTGTTGTTTTGGGTTTGATCAGAGTTAAAAGAACTGAAACAAAGTCAAGTTGTTTGTGTTTAGAATAATTAATGTAACAAAAGATGCAGACCGATTTTGGAGTTTCGGTTGATTGAATATTTCTTAATGTGTTAATAAATACTTATTGGTATTAAATAAATAAATTACTTATTTTTTTGATAGATTGAAGTTAGGAATAATTTCTGGGCCGATATAGCCTGATTGGTAGGGCGTTGGATTCGCATCCCTCAGGTTGCGAGTTCGAACCCTGCCAACCGAAGAATCTTCATGTATGTGGCGATTGGTATGCGTATAAATCTGTTGTGGTCACAAAGTCCTCCGTATTGAGAGTAATACCACTGGGGTTACTGGTTTAGAGGCGATCATTCTCTGATCCATGTTTAAATTATGATCTGTAGATGAGTTAATGAAATGTATGTTAATTTATAACATTTACGAATTTCCCCTCATTTGTTTAAGTATGTAGGTTATAATAGTTTTTGTGTAGGTAAAATTCTAATATTTAATTCATTTTGATAGGTAACAGTCATAAGTGCTTTTATTTACCCCCACTGGCCTCCTCTACTGATGAATGTATTCTTTGCTGCTTGCATTTCATTAATGTGTATGTCTCATATAACATTGGTAAGTTTATTGTGTCAGATATTGTAATAAATGATATATTTAAAAAAATGTAGTATCTGTGTAAGACTCCTTTACAAGTGTAACATGAAAAGCTTTTTTTTATTTAAGTATTTGTGAAGATATTGTTAAAGAATTATTGACAATTTTAAGTGTTCAGATGAAGTGAACAGAAGTATACATCATACTCATCATCTTTCTGATGTAAGGACAACAGAATATGTTAATTTTTTTTCTCTCACTTACTCGTTTTTTCTCCCAAAACAACATTTACTGGTACAGAATTTACGAGATCTATGCATTATGTACATGATTCCAACATACATTTTTATAAGTCTACTGACAATCTTGTTAGAGAAGAATTAAAACTTCATATATTTTTTTTCTGGAATGTAAACTTTTCAATGATATGTCCGATTTCATGCCAGCTTTTCACTTTTAAAATATATAAATTTTTAAAAAAAAATCCTTGTAAATTAAAAAAAAAAAACCACCCAAATTTAATACACATGTTAATTAAAAATTATGCAAAAAAACTTATACAAAACATTTAAAATGTTTCAATATTTTGAAGCAGCTATTGTTTTTTGTTTATCATGCATTTAAAGGAAAATTGCCAAATTGTCAGGGTCACTATATGAGCTGCCCCCCCCCCTAAAAAACACTATAATTCCTTCATGAAATCATGTTTTTAAATATTTAGAGCAATATCAGTGTATGATCTTTTGATATACATATGTTCATAACTTTATCCATTTCATAATAATTATTGAAGGTGATTTTTGCAAATTTATATGTAAATACAATGTTCCTGCTTTCAGTTATTTGTCTCATTTTACAGTGTTGTATATAACTTGTAGTTTTATAATAATCACATAACATGCAACTATAAAGTTGACATATAAGTAATCTGTATGTAGTTATAATTTTGTTAATTAATAGCTTATTTTTTAAGTAAAAGAGCTAAGATGTTTCGAAAATCACATTTTATTTTGCCTGTCAAAATTACAGTTGCAATGTAAGCAGATATACAATGAATCCTCATAAATCTAGTGTTAAAGTATCAATCTTTTCTTTTAGATACACTGGTATAATGAAGGAGGAGTTGATCCAAAGTTTCGTGTTTTAATTTATTGCAATACAGTACTTATTCTTTTATTCTGTGTATGTGCGAATTGTTATTACCATTTGTAAAGTATTGCCATCAACAGTACTGTAATCATTCCAAGTGTTTTTTTTTTATAATTATTTTTAAAACAGGTAGTGTTCTCAGTATTTGGTGTGTATGTTTCTGTGAATCTCAATTGGGAAGTACATGCACATGTGGAAATACTTATCTTTTTTTTTTACTTATACTTTTTTTACGTTAAGCAGTAATGGTAAGATTTTTGAAGTCCTGTAAATGTTTCCATTGAACTATGATCTTAAATGTAAATAACATTTAGAAATTTGAATAAATAAATATATATATTTTAAAACTTAATTGATAACTCAAAATTTAAAAATTGTTTTATAACAAGAAACATCGAACGTCATAAAGTAATATTGTGACTTTATGTAACAAAGAAATTCATGTTTTGTATATTATTGTTAGATTTTTACAGTTTTTTTAGAAAGTTTTCCTGCATGTTAGTAAATATAAATTAATAAAGTGTTTTTGTGTATAAGTATTTTATGTTTATGAATATTTGTTTTTAGCATTTTGCAATAAATGTTTTTGTTATTTAACTAAGCATACCATTTATACTTTTTAAAGTATTCTGAAGGCATTAATAAATTTAGGTTTGATTTTTTTAATTATCACGTTTGGTGATATTATTCATTTATGAGCACTTTGTTATATGGAAGCATTTGTAAAGTTGTATATGAAATATTATAAAGTGTTTTTACAATTTTTATTAACTTAACTAGTTATATAGACTGTTTGATATCAATATAACTAAATTTTGAATACTGATTGTGATAATATTTACTGTTTTGCCAAAGAATACTCTGTATATATATTAAGTTTCAATTGCAGTACTAACTAATGAATTTGAGAAATGTTATGCTATATTTTATAAACAAGTTTGAATAAATATAAAAGTTGTATGAGAAAGAAGATAGATTCTTCCCCCTTAGGTTACAAGTTATTCATTTGAATATCAGCTGTTTAATTTGCAAAGAATGTCATTTAGATATATGTTACTATTATTGCTACTTCATCCATGCTGTAATTTTATAATGTAAGTGTTTGAAGTGCCTCAAAGTTAATGCAGTTAAGAGAACGCAAGCATTCATTTTTACTTATTTAAAATATTAAGGTGATTTGCCACATACAAATACTTTTCAATAGATGAAAAACAACACATTATCATTAAGGAATTAGAGTGTTATAATCAATAGAATAAAAATTTCTGAAAGTAATTTAATGTGTGACTAATTTGTATAAGTAGATCATAGTTAAATGCATTATTGTCATTGTGCTAGCCATTATAAAGAAGGGGAAAAAAACTTTAAAACTGTAATTTTGAAATAGACATAGAAATCTCAAATATAACATGAAAATTTTATGCCTTATTTATTATTAATAATTTTTAGATTTAGTGTAAATATTTTAAAATGTCAGATTTTAAATATGAGACAGTTTTTCTATACAATACTTGTGCCAAATCCTTTGTTTTTATTCATCAGTGAGTAATACTAGTATTTAAAAGTCTATACCAATCTATGAATTATGATATTGAAAGAAATTAGGAATTTTTATTTATAAAATATGTAACTGATAAAAAAAATGTCGACCTTATGCATTTTTAATGTGTATGCTGATAAATTAAAATACCATTCATGTTGTGTAAAATTTTATCAACTACTTAAGCTGTACATCTAAGCATAAATTCTTGATATTATTTAACCTGAAGATATTGATATTTCATACTTTTTATTAAAATGCTAATTCTCTTTGAGATGGAAATCATGTTTTGTAATTTAAGACGGGAATTAAATGCATGCTAAGCAATATTATGTGATAAATCATGTAAAGTGTTGATATCTGTGATAAGTATATTCTGGAAAGTTTTATAAGTAAAAATTTAATATAAATAATAAATATTACATAAGGTTGAACAACATGGTATTTATTTTGAATAGAACATTCTGTATATAATTAATTTTGTGCATGATCCATATGGTCATCAGATGTTTGTTTTTCTGATTCTGTGTCTGAATTTGTTGTGTCTGGACTTCCATTTGCTGCTAGCATTGGATCTAGAAAAGTCCATATATATATATATATGTTTAATAAAACTATCTTATTTGCAATAAAAAATGCTTTTATTACAGATGGTTATAAATCAATTTTATGCAACTGACTAGTAAGTTCCGTTAATTTCTTAAGTATTAAACCAGAACTAATAACTCTAAGTAGTAGGAAAAACTTGAATTCATCTTGATATTAAAAAATGAGCTCAAATTTTATTCATGCATTCTTAAATTAAAAGTTTTTTCAATTTTAATCATAATGAACATTTAAATGCTGCTAACTTAAATCTAGTACCAATAATTTCAGATAAATAATAAATGGCTTGACCTATAAATTAATTTGATAACAGTATATAAATTGTTAGTGCCATTTTTTAATTAATAGTTAGTATCTATTAAATAATACAAAATAGATTTCTTCTACAAAAATAACTAATAATATATGTACCTAGCCAGATACATTTTTTTTTTATTTTATTTTTCTGCAACAAATGGGCTGTAGTTTTGACTTTCATAAACATTCTAATTAATTTTTTGCATAATGCTGACAGTCATTTTCTCTTAAAACAATATAGGAATTTTATACTATAGGCACCTCTGTCAAACCAAACAATATTTAATTTTTAAGAAAATGAAAACTACTGCCTAAATATTATTAAATTTACTGAGTCATTACAAATTAAATAGATGTAACCTCTAATATCCATGGTTACAAGAGATGCACAAAATGGTAAACATTAGCTTTTAAACACTTAGATATATTAAACAAGCAATTTACTGAACTATTTTCTTACACATTACATTTTTAAAAAGAAATTTAGTAGATATGGTTCTTATATACAAAAGCCTGGAGGTATCAACTATACCTCCTTGTCCTAGTTAGTGATAACAAATCTTTAAACAAGAATGAGTCATACACAAAGAATAAATTTAGAATTATCGTCAAGTTTATTGATCAGTCTTTCTGATTTTTCTTTGAGCATATTACTCAGTACTTTTTTTTTTGTCACAAATCTGTGAAGATTAATAAGATAAGCTTAAGTTTTATAGATTTACCAACACTCATTATATTTCAAAGCTAAATAAAGGTCATAATTATTGTAATATTTTTTTGCAAATTAAAATAAAGAAGAGTTATTACCTGCAGATATTAGATGATTTGATTTTTGAGCAACTGATTCAATATCAACAACTTGATGCATTACGCCTTCATCAATAGTCTGTAAAACAATTATCATGACTTAAAGGAATATTTCATTTGCAAGCAGTTTAAACAGGTAGAATGGGTATATGTGAAGTGGGATATAAAACATACAAATTACAAATATATTGACTAATTCCAATTTTTGAAATTTGCAATGAAAAAAAACTCTTTCATAGTTCATAATATCAGTATAAAAGCACAAACAGCACATTCATAAGAAGTGAACTCCTTTAAGCTTTTTCAACAGTATTGTGATATGGATTGTTCCAACGTCTATATGCAAAGAAAAATATTTGTACGTTGTAACTTGTAGATTAAACAACAAGCATTCTGATTCCTTAGTAACGCTAATTGTGAAATGGTACCAGTTAGGGTATTGTCCAAGTTTTATCTCCTAATATATTTCAAAATCAAAATGGGTTGGTGAACACCGGAACATGTCTAGTGCCCATAAGATATATGGAATAAAAATTGATGAAACGGATATAATGATGTATATTGGAGAATTATTGTTATTTTTAAAAGAAGTAGAGACAAAGGTGACAAATTTTTTTAACATCTAGTTACAAATTCTTTTTCATACCAAAGAAAGAAGTGAAATTGGAACAGCAGTTGAGAATGGTTTTTCAGTTTTTATTTATAACATATAAAGTGGCCATTCTATCATCATCTTTTACCATGGTATTGCAGCATGATATAAAGTTTAGAGACTAATTTAAATTTTATAGCCATTTTTATTAAACCCCAAAGATTTATTTCCCAGAAGAATATCATGGGATACCAAATGAGCAATAATTTACTAAAAATTTAACAAAACCGTAATAAAGGCTTAAAAGTACAAATTTACATATTAGCAGACTGCTTGATAATAATTTGACTTTATTGTATTCTAGTTATTCAGTTTTCTCTTTATTGGTGATGTTTTACCACCTGACTCCTTTTACTTAGTATTTTCCAACTAGTACTCAGAAATTATAAAACAACTTTTATCTTCAATGTTATGAAAAGATAAAAAAAAAAGAGTATTGTAAGACTTTATACTTTAAGGTTTATTGATTTGCAGTCTTATTTTTGTAACAAAATACACAAAAGGAACCTAATATTTCATTCATTAATTTTTATCTTCAATTATATATTGCTAGCCGCCTTTGGCGACCAGCTGGTTCGCCATGAGTAATGGGTTCTAACATTTTCAATTAAATCACATATTCATTAGCCTTGAAGTAACTCCGGGCATTGATTGGCCTGAAATTAATATTTTCTTTGAGATGATGGACGGAAAGTTCTAAAAGAAAGCGTTTTCCTAATAATATTCTTTAATTTTATAAATCAGTCAGTTTTAATGATTGATTTAGTAGACTTATTGATGTAGCAACTTTTATTTAAAATATTAATAAAAATATTTTGCAAAATATGGGTGACAGAGCAAAGTATGAAGAAATCTAAAAATCATTATTCATAAATGCATTGTTTAACTCAAACTTCATAAAATGTAATTATTTACTTCATTTAGATCAAATTAATAGTATTAAACAATATGTATGCCTATTAATAATATTTTACAAATTGGCCATTGGAAAGGAATTTGAATGCATATCCTGTATAAATTCAATCCTGTATAAATAAAGATAATTTATTCAATTAATGATTTAAATATTGCAAACGATCATCGAATCCTTTGCCTTGCATTTTTTAAAGAAAATATCACATTTTATATTTATTTTATTTTATCCAGTCACGTGCTAAAAGTTGCATTTCTTCCGATTTAATTTGCGATGATAGTTTTTTTAATTTGAACTTCCGTCAAAATGATGGCAACATGGTGAAAAAACCTAATTTTTTCCCTTTGACGTGCTCTTGCAGATTTTATAGAAACCTTAGCTTTGCATTTATTTTTTTAGAAACTATTACATTTTATAATGAAAAAAAAAATATTGAATTAATGATCCAGATATTGCAAACGATAATAGAAATATGCCATTAAGTCGGGATTCCAATGCATATACTGCCTAAATTCGATCAGGTTTACCGTAAAGAAGATTTATTGAAGTAATTATTTAGATATTGCAAACGATCATACAATCTTTTGCTTTGCATTTATTTTTTTAGAAAATATCACATTTTATATTTCTTTTATTTTATCCAGTCACGTGTTAAAAGTTGCATTTCTTTAGATTTATTTTGCGATGATAGTTTTTTTATTCGAACTTCCGGCATTCTTTTATTTTATCCCGTCACGTGATAAAAACATGGTTAAAATATTTCTTTAAAAATTCGTTAAAAATAGAAGCTTACGTTATAAATTAAAAAAACTGATACCGTTAGAAAGCTAATTTTTTAATCTTTAAATTGATATAAAAATCATGTTTGCGCAATAATATTTTCGGAAGTTATAATGGAAAAACGTTGAAATTTCGATTAAATTTTAATTAATTCAAATTCTAATTAAAAATTCGAAAAACGGGCTCCGAGGTGCACATTCCCGACCTCCAAGGTATACATGTACCAAATTTGGTAGCTGTAGGTCCAACGGTCTGGCCTGTAGAGCGCCAACACACACACACACACACACACACACACATTGAGCTTTATTATAAGTATAGATTATGATAATAACAATGATAATGTAGCAACTCCTAATATATATATATATATATATATATATATATATACATAACAAGTTGAAATGAAAAAGTCATTTTAATCTGTATTGCATTACATTCAATAAATGAATATTGTAGTATGGACATGTCTATTTAGAAAATTTACAATACATTACAGAATTTTTCATTCAAATAATACTCAATTTTAAATATTAGTTACTTTAATAGGTCATATCACTTAAATATCATAAAGCATTAACTTTAGTAACTTAAAAAGGTAGAATTTTTATTAACTTACTTGAACTCCATATGATTCTACTATAAGAGAGGAATCTGCATCTTCTAATGCATTAGAAGGCGAAGGGGGTGCTGAAGGGATTTGAGTGGAAGCCAAAGATGTTAGAGTCGTTGTATTAGGATTACTAATAATAATATGTGGGGCATTCATCTGCACAGTCACATTTTCATTCATATGAACAGCAACATTTTCATTCCTTTCCATTGATTCTGACTGCAAACAAATATTTACATATATATTCTTCCAGGCACTTACAATCACATAAAAAGAAATAATATTGATTATTAAGGATTAGGTTAAAATGATGGAACTATTTAGTGATATAAAAATGAAAAAGAAAATAGTTAATTAAAGAAATTAAAATAAATTCATGAATAAAGAAATTTTAAAAAATATTTTTAAAAAATGATATTCAAGCAAAAATTATTTTGCAATTAAGAAATATAGAGGCAAAGAAAGAATGAAATGAGAGGGAGATCAATGGTAATATCTAAGTATTAGAGTTTTTCTAACTTAAAATTATTCATTATTATTTTTGCATTTTAGGTATAAAAATAAATTAGGATTCTGTTTTCAATCACTCATTACACAGCAAGCTGTTTTTTCTTCTGTTATTTTCCCTCAGTTACTAAGCTTGATTTATATAACTAAGTCTTGATTTAAAAATGTCAATTTGGAATTTATTTGTTATGATGTTTGAAATATAAAAACTTTTCTAATATTTCATAACACAAAATAAAGGCAACAACACAAATAATTTAATTCTATTGAAATAAAAAAAATTCTTCACAAAATTAATTCTGTAACAAACCTATCTCGCTGCAGGGCCAGGGACTTTCCAGTGCTGCCATCTGGGCTCGTCGGAGCTTGACTTCCCGGGCGAGCTCAGTTGGCCTTATGGACTTGAGAGGCGCTGCAACACTTTTGACCCCCCTTAGTTTTAATCGTGTTAGTCCCTTTAGTCATGTATTTTGTTTGTGTTCTTTGTTTTATTTAATTGTTTTATGTCATTAAATATATTTTTACACTAAAATGGTGTTTTTTTTTTTTCTTGAACCCCATCCCCACAATTAAATAGCTTAGCCACAAAAAATTGGCGCCCCAACGTGCGGCCTTTCAGTCCTTAAGACCGGCTCACTTTCTTTTTCAGCCTTTATTTTCTAAGCGAGTCTTCATCCTGAAGAAAGACGACGAGGTTCGTAAGTAATTTCATCATGAAACTGATTCCTCGACGAAAGTAAAGGTAAGTTCCGTTTTCGTTATGTCGTTAAAATCTGTATCATCATGATACTTGAAATAGCTTTTAAAAGCTGAGAAAACTGTGATCATCCTGATCCAGGCAAATTTAATTTTATTAAGTCGTCCCGACTTTAAAGTAAAAGAATAAATATTTTATGGAATTAAGTGAACTTTTATTTTGATTGTACAAATTGTATGTACAGGTTATTTGAATTGAAATTGTCACAACCCGTGATAGATTTTAGAATGTTAAAGTAGAATAACATATTTTCAATATTGTTATTGATTTTGGTGTGCTGAATATTTTAAAAATTTAAACATTTAGTCTTGTTTCTAAAAACAATTTGCCTTTCTAACGTTATTATATTATATTATCACACCCTGTGATATTATTGTCTGAAAGTGAAACACCATATTACAAATTGATTTAAATTCCATTGTGTATTTAAGTGTAAAAGTGTATATTTAATACACAAACAGAAGTTAGTTGTGTTTTAAACCTTTGCATATTGTGAATAAAACTGCATATTGTGTTCGTAAATCATTACATTGTATTTAAAAATTATATTTCATTGAGAATATGGCATGACATAGATATGTATGTAAATATTTTATGAAAGGAAATATTGAATCTATCCTGGTATTGCATAGTTTCGTTTCTGATTCTTTCTTTCTGTTATCAATGAGTCAGCCATGAACGTATTTTATTAAAATCGGAAATCGGTTTGGAAAGAGATTCCAGTTAATGCGTAATTTTTTTCTTCAAAACAGAATAAATGATTCTTTTAGAATATTCCTTTCTTATGAATAACGGTCGGATAAATGTCCTTTTTTTTTTTCTTTCTTTTCGTGAAGAATCAAATTGTATTAAATATTCTGCATGGGTATATTTTATTTTTAGTGCTATTTGAATATTAATGAAAATAAATCGTCAGAATTAGTGTGATATATGAAAAGTATATATTTTTGAGTAAATAAAAGAATGCGCAGCTGTTCATGAATAAGTATATTTTTATGAAAAGAATTTGTGGTAATGAATAAAATTATCTGTTTTGCATTTTTGTGTTAACCCCAATATAAAAAGAAATACTTTTTTAAAGAGTTGTGAATCTAAGAAAGAACTTAAATCATTTCATAAATTAAATTTTTTAATTCTTGTGAGTAAAGGAAGAAATAGGACCTATTTTGTGTTTTATTATTAATCCTTTTGATTGTGTTAGAGAATTAAAAAGAATATTAAAATTTTGTATATTAAATTATTATTATAGAGAATATTAAAAATTTTGAAGTTGGATTTTTACATTTCCATAATTTTGTAAAATTTTAAACATTTTTTTATTGAGTGTAATGTAAACTATTTTATGAAAAACACTTTAAACAAGTCTGACAACTAAAGTGAAATTTTTAATTTTGGTCTTTAACATTTTTCAAAAGAAAAATTTGCTGAAAACCTATTTTGTGCTGACTTTTGAATTAAAACAAACTTTGCATACAACATGGCAGCATACCTCCAACGAGCTAGAAAGGTAGATTTAGTGAATCTGGCTGAAGAACGAGGCTTGGAAGTGGGGTATAACGTAAAAATAGCACAGCTAGTAGACCTTATTACAAAAGATCCAAATTACGATGAAACTGTTGTGAAGGATATGCTACAAAACATCACAGACGAACGCGTCGAGAAGAAACAGCAATTTGAGCTTGAAAAACTCCGACTCCAAATAGAATGCCAACTGTTGGCCTCAGAAAAGAATCTTTCCCCAAAAGTAGATGTAAATACTTTCAGCGCTCTACTATCTAAATTCGATCCCAAACAACAAGAACTCGGAACGTTCTTCACGGTTTTCGAGAAACAAGTAAGGTTTATGAACATATCCGAATCTTCATGGATTCCCTATCTGTTTGGCACCCTGCCAGCGGACATTTCAGCTCTGATTGTCCGCGAACCTGAAGAAACTCTATACCAAATCTTAAAAGAACAAGGGACCACCTTTGAAACCAGTATTCTGCTAATGTCTTTGGCAGACGGAAGCAAGACGACAAGAGAAGTTCACACCACCCATGTGAAAGTTCGTCTTGGAGGTCGAACATTACCTCTGAACCTTGTTGCCATCCCTGAGGCAAAAGAGAACAACACCTTATTGGGAATAGATTTTTTGGAATCCTCCGGGATCGTTCTTGATATGAAAAGGAAGTCCTGGTTCTTTGGAGATAATCCTCGAAGACGGTTTCCTTTCGTGAAGAATATACAAGAAGCCTGGACCTCTTTGCAAACAAGTGCTTCTAAAATGGTTGCACCGTTAACCATAAATCCAAATGATCACCCAGATCACATGTATGAAGATGAAGATACTTATCTGACTCCCGTTCAGAAAAAGAAATTGAAAGATCATCCTGATCATCTGTATGAGGAAAAAGGGACACTTCTGAATTCCGAACAGAATAATAAAATGAATGATCATCCCGATCACTTGCGTGAAGATGAAGGCACTCATCTAGCTGCTGACCAAAGAAACAAGTTAAATGAACTTTTATCTCAATATGGATCCATTTTCCGTCTAGGGGGAGAGGCAACTCCATTTATCGAGCATTTCATCGATACCCAAAACCACCCCCCTGTGTCTGTACCTCCTTACCGAGTATCACCAACCAGAAAAGAAATCATGAAGAATGAAATAGAAAGACTCTTAGAGGAAGACATTATCGAGCCCTGCGAATCTCCATATGCAGCTCCTGTTGTGCTTATACCCAAACCCAATGGTACTTATAGATTCTGCGTGGACTATAGAAAATTGAATGCCATCACCAAGACGGATTGCTACCCTCTTCCTCGCATCGATGATCTTCTTCAAGACGCAAAGCACACTCACTATATGTCAACAATCGATTTAAAAGCTGGTTATCACCAAGTTAATGTTGCTGCTAATGACAGAGACAAAACAGCTTTTACTTGTCCTTTTGGAACGTACCGTTTTAAACGAATGCCATTTGGACTAAAGAACGCCCCAGCGACTTTTCAGAGACTGATAGAGAAATTTCGAAGTGGGCTTAACGACATTTTTCTTCTGTCTTATCTTGACGATATTATTTTGCTTTCAGAGACATTTGAAGAGCATTTAAAGAACTTGGAAGACCTTTTCCAAAGACTCATACTGTTTAAGCTAACAGCTAACAGAGCAAAATGCAATTTTGCCTGTTCAAAAGTAAAATATTTATTCCATTACATCACCCCTGAAGGTCTACAGGTTGATCCTGCCAAAACTGCAGCTATTCAGGACATGCCAGAACCTCGAACTGTAAAGCAAGTGCAGTCTTTTCTGCAAACGTGTTCCTGGTATCGCCGATTCATTCCAAACTTTTCTGAAATTGCCAGACCTCTGAGCAATCTAACCAAGAAGTCATCATCTTGGAACTGGAATGAAAAAGAACAAACTGCTTTCAATCAGTTGAAGACGTTGCTGACTCAACCACCTGTGTTAAAGCAGTGCGACCCAACTGAACCGTACGTCCTGCGTACTGATGCTAGTGCATATGCCTTAGGAATTGTCCTTCTCCAAGGGCAGACTGTTGAAAATCAACATCTAATTGAATATGCAAGCCGACTACTAACAAAGGCTGAACGCAACTATACCACCACCGAGCGAGAAGCCCTTGCTATCGTTTGGGCTTTAGGAAAATTTAGATGCTACGTTGAGGGACAAGAAGTTGCTGTTGCCACAGATCATCAGGCGTTGCGATGGCTCATGTCTTTGAAGACCCCATCTGGAAGACTTGCTCGTTGGGCTCTTCAACTCCAGGAATTCAACCTCCATATTGAATATGTCCCTGGGAAAAGCAACGTAGTAGCTGATATGTTATCTCGCCCAGTCTGCCACCAAGGAGACAACCCTTGTGAAATATGTGCTGTGTCTATCGACCAACCCACAATTGTCTCAGTAGACTTTCCGACCAAAAGTCCAAAGGAAATCAGAGAAAATCAACTGCAAGATGAAAACTTAAGGAAAATCATAACTGCTCTAGAAGAAGTCAACCCGACTGAAGATTATAGAAACTGGACAGATAGAGGATTTCTAATGAATAGAGGTGTCCTTTATAAATATGCCCCAGATTCGGAATTTGATGAAGCCCAATTAGTCATTCCGGAACATGAAAGGGAGCAAATTCTAAAAATTCATCATGATAATCCACTGCAGGTCATTATGGTGCCGATGGCACTTTTGACAGAATTTCTCGACGTTACTACTGGACTGGCATGCGGAGATACATAACTAATTATGTAAAGGATTGCATTGAATGCATGCGATATAAACCCTCCAACCAGAAACCCTCTGGTCTTCTCCAAACACCAGTTCCTTCCCAAAGATTTGAGACCTTAGCGATCGATTTGTTCGGCCCTCTTCCAGCCAGTCATGGCAAGAAATGGATCTATATTGTGGAAGATGTTACCACCAAATGGGTTGAATTATTTGCATTGGAAAACGCAACTGCTAAAGAATGTGCTATCACCCTGGTAGAAGAAATTTTCTTGAGATTTGGCATTCCTCGTCGAATCATCAGCGACAATGGATCCCAATTTGTATCCGCCGTGATGCAACAACTTTGCTATTTAATGGACATTAATCAATCTCTGATCCCAGGGTAACACCCGCAAGCAAACCCTGTGGAGCGAAAGAACCGAGATTTAAAACCTCGTCTTGCCATTTTAGTAAATAACCGACATGATATTTGGTCCGGAAAACTCCCATCCATACGTTTTGCATTAAACGCCTCCAGGTGTATTTCAACTGGAAAAACTGCTGCTTTTCTCAATTTTGGCCGAGAACTGCGTACCATCGACGGTGTTATCAACGACTTCCGTGGTATCATTGAAAATGACAATTTTGTTGCAGAAATGACTCCATATCTACAAAGGTTAGAAAGATATACCTCTGAAGCCAAAGAGGTCATGCTCGAGCGGCAAGACTGAACTAAATTCTATGCAGACCAAAAACGAAAACCTGCTCCTTTATACAATTCTGGAGATTTGGTCTTAGTTATCAAACGAAATTTGAGTAATAAAAGTGCTGGCGTTACTTCAAAATTTATGCCACGTCGTGATGGACCGTTTGTCATTGTTGCACAAAGGTCTCCAGTGTCCTATTCTGTAACAAACCCGGATTCTCCAGACAAGTTAATAGGTGTCTATCACGTCTCTGCTTTGACTCCTTTTCGTGGCAAAGAAACCTCTCCGATCACAAATCTGAGAAAAAGAGGTCGACCTTCAAAAGCAAACCATAATTATGGTAAACGACTCTGTGCAAACCCACGTAAATCTCCCCTTCCAGCCATTCCTCGTGCACAAGTGCCAGATGTTTCAAGGAAACCTTCTCCTGCTGACCCCTGGTCGGGACGTCTTCGGGGTCAGAGGGGGAGGCTGTAACAAACCTATCTCGCTGCAGCGCCAGGGACTTTCCAGAGCTGCCATCTTTGCTCGTCGGAGCTTGACTTCCCAGGCGAGCTCAGTTGGCCTTATGGACTTGAGAGGAGCTGCAACATTTTTGACCCCCCTTAGTTTTAATCGTGTTAGTCCCTTTAGTCATGTATCTTGTTTGTGTTCTTTGTTTTATTTAATTGTTTTATGTCATTAAACATATTTTTACACTAAAATGTTTTTTTTTCTTGAACCCCATCCCCACAATTAAATAGCTTAGCCACAATTCCTTTTTTTATGCACTAAAAAAATTTCAGAAAAAAAATAGCAACAGATTATGTATAAAGATTTCACAATCAGTCTTACTAAATGAATCATCATTTATAAAAATTCTTTTTTAGATATCAATAACTGTTCCAAATATTTTATAAGCATTTTTTAAAAAGTTGTTAAAAAGTAGGTTGAAAGAAAATTTACTATAAAACAAAATTAAATTAATTTAGAAGTATATGGAAAGAAATTACTCAAGAATGAAACTAAATAAAAAGAAAAACATTAGCCCTTGAACTGCCTGGCAACCATACTAACAAATACTGAATGATATATTAAAGTAAAAATAAAAAAGAAAATGTTTCCTTATCACTAATAATACATTTAATTTGTTTTGAAATTTTAACATACCGGTAATGTCTGTATAATGATCTGATTGTGTGGAAGAGCTGTGGAAATAGGTAAAGTTTGTTGAGCAGGAGTTGTCAGAAGAAAAGTATGTGGAGTTGATGTTAACTGAATATTTTGAGGAAGGAGAGTTTGCAAAACTGGACTAACAGAAACTGAAGTAAGTGGAGTTGGAGAGTTTACAATGTCTACACATTGTCCATTTGTCAGAGAAACAACAGGAGGTGGAAATCCTGCAAGATTGAAAAAATTTTTTCCTAAATAATTATAATAACATGGTAAAAAGACAAATATTCCAATATTAAGATATAACAAAATTATTTTGGGTATAAAATTTCTTTTAAGGTTATAACACCACATTTCAAATACATACTATATAATAATTTTTTTTATTTAAATTACTTCAACTTAAATATGATACTATGAAATGAATTAAATCAATCATAACATGTTCTAAAATAAAAGAATTATTCAATTTGGAGTTAATTATATTAAGTTCTAAAAATATCAAACTGGTAAATTGTATCAATAACATAAAAAAAAAACTTTAAATTTTCAAACTTTAACATGGTAATGAGTAAAAAAAAATAACTATAATATTTTTTTGGGAAATCTGAAATGTGCTGCCATAAAAGATAAATGTGTAAAAAACATATAAATTTTTTACAAATTTTCAGTATTTAAGAGATATATCTAATAGTTAATTTCAAATAAATTTTTAAGAAACTAATTACAATGCAATTGAATAAAGTAAAATAAGAATATTTAAATATAAGAATGCTAAAAGGCACAAAATGATATGCAAATGAAACTACTGACATTCATTTCTAAATATAAGGTAGTTAACACAAATCTGTTAATAATGCTTGACTTAAAATTTTCATTGAAAAAATATAGTTAATTATCTATATCTATTAATGAAAAACTCAATCAATAAATTAAATTTTTTTAATTCAAAATAGAGATACCATCAGAAGCATTTAGTCTCAAACATTCTTCAAATATTACTGATGCTTATGCAGAAATAAGACAGACTAAACATTTATCATTAAACCTTTCAGACTAAATAATTATCTCAAATCAAAATTTTTAAATAACAGCAACAGAAAAATGCAGATGTAAATTTTATAATTATCAGGACTATTAGTACAAACTTAGCACATTAATACCTTTTAAGAACAGAATCTCATCTATTGGTTATACTTTGATCTTGTGTACATATTAGAGTGCACAACCTCATTTTGATAAAATTTAAGAACTCAAATATTTAAAATATTATAATTATATACTACAGGTAATACTTCCAACCTGCAATTGAAAGATGTATTGAGAAAGAATATATTTTGTAAAATAATATTTAAGACTATTGTCACAAATACAAAAGAGACAGTTGTGACAATTGCAAGTTCTTCATGCAGCTGTTGATTTTACTATGTGCATAAATTCCAATACAAAATTACATGCAATCATTATTAAAGAAGAGATGACATTCCAATACCTAAGTATGAAAGTAGGTGCATTTCTGATTCATATCACTAAAAGTCAAATATCTCCATATATAATTATCTAAAACTTAATTCTGAATTAAATTCAATTCTAAACAACTTCTGAAAATAACTATTCCTCTAGAAGCTGTGCAAGTGATAAAAACACTTAAAATTTGGTGTTAATATATGAACAAACATGTTTAAAATTTCATTGTGCTTTTATTCCATACAGGAAACTGTATGTATAGTAAACAGACAATACTTTTTAAAATGCAAGGTAACATGCAAGCAAAAAAACATAAGATTAAATAGTCAGATAGATGAAATATTTTGATAGCTAATGAACAATATCTATCTAAAAAGCACATTTTGATTGCCAGCATCTAATGGTTGGATCTTGACCTTTCTTCTATAAATAAGGGAGAAAAAGCTAAATCTAGTAGCTTTTCGTTTTACATAATATCAAGCACATGTAAAGAAACATAGAACTTAATAAGTTCTACTGTTCTATCAACATATATGGAAAGTGAGGTCGAGGTGGCCTAGTTGGCAGAGCATCAGTCTCGTAATCGAAAGGTAGTGAGTTCTGTCCTCGTCTCGGCCAAATACCGGCGTGTTGGCTAATGGCAGTTAAGGTACCTTACATAGGTTGTGACTGAAAAGTCCTCCAAGCTCCCATAACAAATTATACCTCTGGGGGTACTGAGTCATGTGTCAATCGCTGATTTGGATCTCAATTCTGACTTGAAGATGGATGAATTTGTTTGAACTGCCCCCTCAAAAAGGTTGTGCCGTGTGTGTTTGAGCAAAGTTGTATTTTCACCTTAACGGTGCTCGTTCCCAACGAAAGGCGCACACTTCTGCCAAAATTTGAAAGACCTCCGCTCATTCGGGCTTGGTATGAAAGTGGCATTAGACCCACCCACCATCACCACATATGGAAAGCATGTCATTAAATGTTTTTTAAAGAAAATTCATTACCAAGTTTTAGAGAGAACAAAGTACTTAGTTTCAAATAATACAAGGATAATTTTACACTAAAGCAGTCTAGATATAAAAATACAAATACCTTGAGTTGAAGCTGTAACAACAATAGGAGGAGGAGGAGTAGCAGGAAGAGTTACAGACTGCAAAATGGCTTGCTTAGGACGGTTTATAATGGCTTGCAACTCTAATGAATTGGCTAAAGAATCTGATTGAGTGGCTACTTCTTCTTTAACTTTACATTTCAAAATGAAATGTTGATATAAGTAATCACAAATTTCTGTAATAAATAAAAGAATTAATTTACTACATAACTCTAAAAAACCATAAATTTTTTTTGATAAGAAATATATGTAATTGTAAACTGCTTATAAAGCTAAGAAAAATTGTATTTTGAAATTTCTGAATATTTAACAAAATTGCATTATAAAAAATTTCTGAATAT